>CM046875.1:113035558-113635558 GCA_025667525.1 Glebionis coronaria
AGGATTACTAGTGTACCTGCTCAGTTTACCCACAACAAATGCAATGTCAGGCCTAGTACTAGTCATGACATACATCAAGCAACCAATCACCCTTGAATACTCAAGCTGAGAGACAACCTGACCATTATTAGGCATCAGTTTCTCACTTGTATCCATTGGTGTACTCACTGGAGTACAGTCAAAGTGATTGAATTTCTTCAGTACCTTCTCAATATAATGAGACTAAGAAATTCAAATACCATCACTTTCATGTTTGATCCTAATGCCAAGGATAACATCAGCCTCCCCCATGTCTTTCATAGAGAACTTTGATGACAAAAATTCCTTTATCTGATCAACCTTAGCTTGGTCTGTACTAAAGATTAACATGTCATAAACATATAGGAAAATGATGACTCCTTTACCAGATTCATCATCTTTGCTATATACACATTTGTCAGCTTGGTTAAGTGAATAACCATTAGACAAAACTACTTCATCAAATTTCTTGTGACATTGCTTAGGTGCCTACTTCAGTCCATATAAGGACTTAATCAGTTTACACACCTTGCCTTCTTGACCAGGCATGATGAAACCAAGAGGTTGGTTCATATAAACCTCCTCATCCAAATCACCATTCAAGAATGCTGTCTTCACATCCATCTGATGAATAATCAGATTGTGAATACTAGCTAAAGTAATCAGCATTCTTATGGTACTGATACGTGCTACTGGAGCATAAGTATCAAAATAGTCTATCCCTGACTTTTGTTTAAAGCCCTGAATGACTAACCTTGCCTTGAACTTTTCAACAGTTCCATCTACCTTCATTTTCCTTTTGAAGATCCATTTGTTACCAAGTGGATGACAACCTGGAGGTAGATCAACCAACATCCAAGTGTTTTTGCCCATGATGGAGTCCATCTCGTCATTTATTGCTTCTTTCCAGAAAGCAACATCCTGGGACTTCATTGCTTCATCAAATGTTTTGGGATCATCCTCAACATTAAAGCAATAGGATAATTGGTCTGAGACCTCATCCCTTGTACCTTCAACCAAGTATAGTTGAAACTCAGGCCCAAAACTCCTTGGAGTCCTATGCCTTGTGCTTCTTTTAAGCTCAGGCTCAGGTTGCTGAACCACAACCTCATCAGTGACCCTTTCAGGTTCCACTGAAGCACCAATGTCCTCAGCTCTAGCAGGAGTCCTGAGTCTTGGTCTAGGGACTGATGAGAACCTAGTCTCATCAAAGTTTGCATCCCTTGATTCAATGATTGAGTTTATAGAAACTGAATAATTTGGTTCAATTACATAGAACCTATAAGCCTTGGAATGCTAAGCATATCCAACAAAGATGCATTCAATGCCTCTTTCACCCAAGGTTTTCACCTTTGGATCAGGGAGTCTTACAACAACCCTACAACCGCAAACCTTAAGATAGTTCAAGTTTGGTTTCCTTTTAGTCCAGAGTTCATAAGGGGTAATTTTGTTCCTTTTGTTGGGAACCCTATTTAGTAAATAGCAAGCTGTCAACATAGCTTCACCCCAAACCCTTGACTCAGTCCAGAATAGGACAACATGGAATTAACCATTTCCTTCAGTACTCTGTTCTTTCTTTCAGATATACCATTTTGCTGAGGGGTATAGGGGGCTGTCGTTTCATGGATTATTCCAACAGACTGAAAGTACAACGTATCCATGTACTCACCTTCCCTATCAGTCCTTAATCTTTTGATTTGGACTCCTTGTTGTAATTCAACTTCAGTCTTAAATATTTTAAATTTATCTAATGCTTCATCCTTAGTATGTAACAAGTAAACATAGCAAAACCTAAAAGCATCATCAATAAATGTTACCAAGTATTTCTTATTCTTTAATGAAGGAGTAGAATGCAAATCACATAGGTCACTATGGATTAGCTCCAAGACTTTAGTTTCACGTTTTACATCTTGAAATGGTTTCTTAGTTATTTTGTTCATCATGTAAGTTTGACACTTTTCAGTGTCCATGTCAAATGTTGGGATTAACGCATACTTAGACATATCTTGCATCCTATTAAAGTGGACATGGCCCAGCCTAGCATGCCATAGTGAAGAATCCTTCAGTTTACTGGAGGGTACTGAGGCTTAACAAATAATTGCACTACCAGCACTCACTGAGTCAATGCTGGTGGTTGTTTCAATATTAAGCCTGAACATTTGATTGCTCAAATAACCAAACCAATAAACACACCATGTTTGGATAAAAAAAATTTATTAGATTCAATCACTTGTTTATAACCACAATTATTCAAAACACTAATAGAAACCAAATTCTTCCTAATATTAGGAACATGCAAAACATTAAACAAGCTAACAATCTTTCCAGAACTAAACTTAAGATCTACACAACCACGTCCATGCACTAGGGTTGTTGACTCATTTCCCATGTGAAGAATAGATCCATCATTCAGTGACTCATAAGTCTTGAACCAGCATCTATCTTTACACACATGAACAGTTGCTCCAGAATCCACCCACCACGCAACATCATCATCCTGCACAAAATAAGCTTCAGATACATATGTAACATAATAAATCTAGAGAGATTCATTAAACATATTCTGACCTTTCAGTGTTGTGTTGTTAGAACCAATCACTGAACCATTTGTGCCTGATCCACTAGCTTTGTTGCCAGTACCAACACATTTACAATCCCTTTTGAAGTGTCCAGGTTTCCCACACTTCCAACAAGCCACTGATGACTTCTTGTTAGGATTTGCTTTGGTGTTATCCTGATGCTTACGTTTGCCCTTGTTGTCATTGTACCTGATGGAGTTGTTATGCTCCACCATATTGACAACTGATGAACAAGCAACATTGTTGCTCTTTGGCTTGTCACTTTCATACACTTTGAGGGATTCCTCAATGCGAAAATGACTGCCCAACTCAACAAGAGTTAATTCCTCCTTCTTATGTTTCAAGGTATGCTTGAAATCTTTCCAAGAAGGAGGTAATTTGTCAATGACACAAGAAACCTGAATGGTATCATCCATGTTCATTTTATGTTGTGTAAATCTACCAAGTATTTTAAGAAGTTCATTGTATTGTTCCATGACTGGTCTTGAATCAGTCATTTTATAATATGTGAAATCACTCACAAGGAACTTCTTACTTGATGCATCCTCAACCATATATTTGGCTTCTAAGGAATCCCATAGTTCTTTACCAGATTCAGAATTTTGGTAAATATCAAATAAGGAATCAGACATACCATTGAGAATAATACCACGACACACATAGTCGTCATCCTCCCATTTGCTCCTTTTCCTCAGTTCCTCCAAAGTAGCATCATCACCACCATCAGGAATGGGAGTAGTCAGCACATACACCACGCTCATGGTAGAAAGAAGAAAGTGCATCTTCTTTTGCCATCTTCTGAAATCCACCCCTTCAAACTTATCTAGTTTGGAGAAGTTAGCCACCATATGCTTCATAGCAGCCGCCATTGATTATCACAAATTAATTTACTTTGATTGTTGGTGTTTACTTCATCCCAACCAGGGTATAGATAATCAATCCTAGCTACGTACCAAAACAATAGTTATCAGATATCACTTGGAATCGTGTAATCACTTTCCAAAGTAAATTTTTTTTGTTGGGTAAAGGGTTTCCCCGGTAAATATAATAACCACGTACAAAGGAATGTGGCTAAGATACCACATTAACCGCATGCTACAGGCAGCATGTTAACACGTGATTATGTTATAGCATAAATACAAACTAATCTAGAACTACAATGCAAGTAAACTAGAAAGAAACCAAGATGCAAATATGAAGTCACACAATGTCTTCAGCTTCCACCAACAGCACGAAAGGAGCAAATGATATCCAAATGAGCCTGCCTCCTTAAAAAACCTTGCCAAAGAAAACCCAATGGGAAAAACCTTGGACAAGGAAAAAAGAGTACAACCCTCATCCAGCACTCCTATCATGAAGAACTCTAGAGCTCGGCACCCTCCATTTGTCTAGCAGCAAACTCGACCTGGCAGACAACTTCTTAAAACGAAATGAAATCAACTTCAACCGAATAGTATCACAAATAAGCTGAACTATCTGATCAACGGCCAACATCTTTTTCTTGAAAAGTCTTGAATTACGTTCCATCCATATAAAGTACGTAGTAGCAGCCAGCACAAGACGGGAAAGGATGCTAGGACAAGACTTCCCCTTAGAAATTGGAATAACATGGGTTAAAATATCATCAATCTGAGGGGGGATGCTATCCATATCACATAGGCCCCGAACCTTAGACCAAACCTGCATAGAATAAGAACATTCAAAGAAAAGATGGTCATGAGAATCCGACACCAATTTACACAACGGACATCGTAGAAGGCTTAGATCCACCAAAGGTCCAACATCCCATTTCCTAACCGATCTTGTGTCTTCAATTTTCTTCTAACCACTAACCACAAGTGGATAGAGTGACGAGGAATACAATGAGCAAACCAAACAACATGATACCAATCAACCATCAAAGCCCTATCCCGAATGGAGTCCCAAGCTAAAGAAACTGAAAAAGGATGTAGAACCCCATTTATATCTCGCCACATCAAAACATCATCCTGAGCATCATTAATAACAGGGACAGGGATAAAGACAATGTTCGGAAATCTAGCATACCAATCCTGCGGCCACTGCCAAATACCATCAGTAATAAGATCCCTCACCTTATTTGATAGAGAGAGCCCCGATCTTGTAATACTTTGAAACGTAAGAGCGTCCCGTAACGGACATAAATCTGCCCATTTTTCAAACCACAGAGAAGCCAATCTACCATTATTAATCTTGTACCAAATAAACTGACGAATGCGTGGTCTAATCTGTAGAAGTTTTCTCCAGCCCCAACTCATATCACCTATACATGGAACGTCCCAGAAACTTCGATCCTTTAACTTGTAAGAATAAATCCATTTAACCCATAAAGACTCTTTACGAGTGAGGATACACCAGATATGAGAAACCATTAAAGCAGTATTAAAATCAGAAAGCTTACGAATTCCAAGTCCACCTTCATAAAATGAAGTACAGACAGAGTCCCAAGCAACTTTAGCCTTACCTTTATTCATTTCACCTTGACACCATAAGAAGCCTCTCATAAGCTGTTCCAAATCATGAATAATCCGAACAGGTAAAATAAAGACAAACGCCCAGTAGATATGCATATATGAAAGAACTGAACGAACTAACTGGAGTCTTCCTGCTAAAGAAAGAAATTTATTGCGCCAATCATTAACTCTACTATCAAGTTTTTCAACAAGGACTTTACAATCCCTATATAGAAGTGTGACAACCCTAGGTTTTGGATTTGTCACTTGGTCTTACTTTTAGGTTATTTTATGTGTGCTTACTTGAATTGTGTGTTTACTTGTTTATTTTGTGTGAACGAGGTTGGTGTGGTTATCGTTTATGAGTATAGGGTACTCATAAGTAAATCGAGGAACGGTTATTTCATGTTCATGAGCTCACAAGTGGTGACTATGAAATGAAAATGGTGATATTGTGGTGTTTACGTATATGTATAAGTATTATAGTAGTAGTATTTTTTTTAGGATTTACGGTTTAGCATTTAGAGGTCTCGGGTGAGGTAATTATCCATATGAATATTTTTCGGGATGGTTTTAGGTCATTTAGGACTTAATTATAAAGTTTATTTCAAAATTTGAGATTTTTTTTAAAAGTGTATATTTTACGACTTTTACGGTAAAACGTGTAAAAACTGACTAGTTTTACGGTTTTGAGGTTTTGGAGGCTTTAGGAGCTTAAATAAATTAAGGAAAATTAAGGTAATATTAATAAGATATTTATTAATAATAAAATAAAGAGAAAAACGAATTTTATGGTGTTTAGGTCGGTTTAGAAGAGAAAAAAAAGGAAAAAAAGAAAAGATTTATGGTAAGTGGTAATTGGGTTGGACAAGGATTGTTTTGGCTATATAAGGAACCCCCAACACTAAAACAAATGAATTTTATTTTATTCCCTGGAGTTTTAGTCGACCAAAAGAGGAGAAGAATTAGGGTTCTTCAAAAAAATTTGGGTTTTTACATCTTCCATTGAATTAAAGGTAAAAACCTTCAAATCACTTTTTAATTAAATTGTTTTTATGTTTTCTTTAATAATCTTATGATTGATTTAGGTTAGGGTTTAATATAAAAACAGTAAATTAATTTTGTATTAATCATAATATGATGAATATATAAATTAGGGCTTGTAATTAGAGGGATTAGGGTTAATTAATGAGGTTGATTTTGTTAAACCCGTTTTTAAAAACTGGGCAGATTTTGAGTCAATTGTTTTGATCATATCGGGAGTTCTATAAACTCTTATTTTACGATCCAAGTACCCCTGGAAAGGTATTTGAAGTGGACTTCCAATTCAAGAAACGAGAACTAAATTGGAGGTCGGGAAGTAGGTCAAAAACAGGTTACAACAGTCGGAGGTCAAAACAGTTTTGAATTCAGCCTGTTTTCTTTTTAAGTTTTGGGTTGTTTGGGGTACTTAGGGTTGCATTGGGATCTTCTCACGAACGTGAGAGATGGTTTATATATTGTAATAAGTATCTGCACTTGGGCTAAGGTTGTGGTTTAGATTAAGACCCCTTAATGGTAACAAACTTTTAGTACGTTTAAAATCAAGAAATCTGGAATGAAAAAAGTAGATATATGTATATCGGGGCCTTAACAGTAGCTTTAAGGTTAGGGCAAGTTGGAGGTGTTAGCCAACATATGTAAAGGTATGAATATTCCTTTTACAGAAACCATGGGTATGTTTAAGTGGATGTTTGACTTAATGTTTTGAGACCTAAAAACTGGGACTGTTTTGGGTAAAATATGAACGGGATAGTTATTAAACTTAACCAAGTTAAGGACTTGTTAAGGAAGGGTAATGGAGTGATTAGAGCTTGTCAATGTGGTAAATATGTGGGAATAGGCTAGATGTCCATCATAGGTTGATGAGCCATCTTAGTGATTGGTTCGTGTATTAATTGCGTGTTTTTGGTTTGTTAGTTTGTTGCTAGTGCAAGGACTTGTGAAGAAGCTATCAGGTGAGTTTCATAGTCCCATGTTTACTATTGTTTTTGACTTCCAGATGGGATGGAAGAGACACTGTGTTGAATTATTTTCTAAATTAATGCTGTGAATGTTTTTAAGGTTTGAGATGGACTTGTGTGTACATTTATGTGATTAACTGCTATGTGATTCTTGTTTGTGTGTGATCTGGATTGGAAAGGTACATAGGTGTATGGGCGCCTATGGGACCTATGGTTAATGATAAGGCGTGATGCCTTGGAAATTGTGATTGTTGGTAAGGCGTGATGCCTTGGAAATTGTGATTGTTGGTAAGGCGTGATGCCTTGGAAATTGTGATTGTTGGTAAGGCGTGATGCCTTGGAAATTGTGATTGTTGGTAAGGCGTGATGCCTTGGAATTGTAATGATTGATTGAACTTGAATGCTAGTTGTTAGTACATGATTGTAGCGCATTGTCCATATGTTTATTGGTTTATGGTATTCACAGCTTATGACTTGTCTTGTGTTGGAGTCTAAAGCTATGACTCTCACCAACTTTATGTTGACGTGTTTTAGTGTCTCTTTCAGGTGATACTATGGTTAAGCATGAGAACATAAGTGGCTAGGATTGGAGAAGCTTAGGAATGCATATAGAAGGAGAATCCCCGTTTCTTTCTTAGTTTTATTTGTTCATTTAATAAGTGGTACTGTGGCACACATATGTTTGTTTTGATTATGTTACTTGTTTGTCTTGGGTAAGAGGTAGGACTGTTACCTACTTACCTAGACTCCTGCATTTGATGAGATATTGTCATGACTTTTGTGTCACCATTTTATGACATTTCTTATTTCATATAGTTATCTCTATAGACACGCCATGTTGTGATGATATCCATATGTTGCGGCCCATGTTCCGCCATGGTGGGGTGTGACAGAATGGTATCAGAGCCAATGGTTATAGAGAATTAGGTTGCCTAGTCGTGTAGCCTAGTCTATAGCTTAAGGGTCCCTGCATATAGGCGTCATAGGAGTATGTGTGCATTTTATAGTAATTGATGTGTCTGAATATTATTTTCGCAGTATTTGTTAGGTTATGAACTACTATGGTTCATACTTAACTACATGTTATTTTCTTTACGAGTTTTGATTAGTGCGGGTGGAACCATGGTCGTATACGCTAGTCATTGTTGGATTTCGCTTAATTATGTTTTCTTGTTCTTTATACATTTTGAATTTTGTATACGCTGGTTCAGCTGGACTACGAGTTTATGTGTTTCGTGCATTGGCTATGTTATTTTAATACATGGGGTTTTGGATCTTATCTTGTGTGGTTATGTGCTTGTGAGTTGTTGGATTATGTGTTATGTGTAGTATTAATTTCTTATAAGTGTCATCATAGGAGGGAGTACATTGGTGAAAGGGAACATGTATAATTATGGAGGCCTACATAATTATATATGTGCCACAACACCACTGGACTTTCAAGTATGATTGCATGAAAGAGAGTTAATACATGCTTGTATAGTATATGTTGGATGGATTTGAGTGTATGTACGCTTATGCCTATGTATGTAAAATTATTTTTTACTTACCGGTTGTATTCTTGGGATGGTTGTTAGCTCGTTTCTCTTTGAGATGTTCAACTTCTGTAGTAGCGCATTTCTCGGGTCCTCATTTCACGTGTTTGTTTGTACGGTACTTTTGGCGTGAAGGATTTTGAGATGGTGGAGATTTCTTTTTGGTGTAACGATGTCTTTGTTTCGAGTTATACATGGTAAAAAAATAGAACTTGCAAAAAAAATAGTTGTTGGTAGTCGATGAAATAAGGAAGTGTCGGGATCATGTTTCAAATAAGGTGGAATATAAATTCTTTAACATATAAGTATGACTCGGTTATTTTAAAACATTTTGGTTTTGATCACCTAAAGTTATTGTTCTTAAGTTAAAAATTTTGTTCTTATTTAGTGAAATATGTTAAAATCATGTAATTAATAGAGTTTTAATTTTCTAGAATTAAAATAAATTAGGTTCTAGTTTTGGTAATTAATGGGGGGTTTTAGGGTTTAAAAATCGTTTTTTTTTGTATAAATCGGAGTAGGCAGAAACTGTCGCTAAACTGTCAAAATATGTCGCTAAATGTCAGAAACTGTCGCTAATGCCTAGGCAGATTTTGAGAAAAATCGTTTTGGTCATAACTTATTCGTTTTTAAAGGTTTTTGGGTGATTCAAAAGCCTAAAATTATGTACTCGGAACATACTTTTCAAATATTCAGAAAGTTTCGTAATTGGAAGTCAGTAGTTTTGTCGAATTAATTGTACAAGTGTTGAGTTCAAGGTTAATTTTCGGACAACATGGTTTAAACTCGTGTTTTGGGTAATTTTTGGTAATGAACACTTGGAGGGTTAACATAGAGATGAGTTGGGAAGGAATTTGAGAGTTCTTTAGACCTTATTATACGTGGTTATATTTTGATGAGTTTTGATTTATAGTATTTATGAGTAAGACTGAAATCGGGGTGACAGTTTTAAACCCGTTGAGTTATGTGACGGCTCCTAACTTGGTTTCAAGACAGTTTTTGTTTGATGAGTTGCGAGATTTAGTTAGGTTGGTTACATAACTTTATGGTTTTAATAAGTTTCCTCGCGGACGGTTAAGGCTCATGTGTTGTTGGTTGAGATTATTTTCGTGTAAACTGAGTTCACGTTTGAACGTGAAGGTTTTATCAGGGATATGCATCCTCGTTTGTTTGCTGAGAATAAGTTTGAGTTTGGGAATGAATCTCGGGACGAGATTTCTATTAGGAGGGAGTGATGTGACAACCCTAGGTTTTGGATTTGTCACTTGGTCTTACTTTTAGGTTATTTTATGTGTGCTTACTTGAATTGTGTGTTTACGTGTTTATTTTGTGTGAACGAGGTTGGTGTGGTTATCGTTTATGAGTATAGAGTACTCATAAGTAAATCGAGGAACGGTTATTTCATGTTCATGAGCTCACAAGTGGTGACTATGAAATGAAAATGGTGATATTGTGGTGTTTACGTATACGTATAAGTATTATAGTAGTAGTATTTTTTTAAGGATTAACGGTTTAGCATTTAGAGGTCTCGGGTGAGGTAATTATCCATATGAATATTTTTCGGGATGGTTTTAGGTCATTTAGGACTTAATTATAAAGTTTATTTCAAAATTTGAGATTTTTTTTTAAAAGTGTATATTTTACGACTTTTACGGTTAAACGCGTAAAAACTGACTAGTTTTACGGTTTTGAGGTTTTGGAGGCTTTAGGAGCTTAAATAAATTAAGGAAAATTAAGGTAATATTAATAAGATATTTATTAATAATAAAATAAAGAGAAAAACGAATTTTATGGTGTTTAGGTCGGTTTAGAAGAGAAAAAAAAGGAAAAAAAGAAAAGATTTATGGTAAGTGGTAATTGGGTTGGACAAGGATTGTTTTGGCTATATAAGGAACCCCCAACACTAAAACAAACGAATTTTATTTTATTCCCTGGAGTTTTAGTCGACCAAAAGAGGAGAAGAATTAGGGTTCTTCAAAAAAATTTGGGTTTTTACATCTTCCATTGAATTAAAGGTAAAAACCTTCAAATCCCTTTTTAATTAAATTGTTTTTATGTTTTCTTTAATAATCTTATGATGGATTTAGGTTAGGGTTTAATATAAAAACAGTAAATTAATGTTGTATTAATCATAATATGATGATTACATAAATTAGGGCTTGTAATTAGAGGGATTAGGGTTAATTAATGAGGTTGATTTTGTTAAACCCGTTTTTAAAAACTGGGCCGATTTTGAGTCAATTGTTTTGATCATATCGGGAGTTCTATAAACTCTTATTTTATGATCCAAGTACCCCTGGAAAGGTATTTGAAGTGGCTTTCCAATGCAAGAAACGAGAACTAAATTGGAGGTCGGGAAGTGGGTCAAAAACAGGTTACAACAGTCGGAGGTCAAAACAGTTTTGAATTCAGCCTGTTTTCTTTTTAAGTTTTGGGTTGTTTGGGGTACTTAGGGTTGCATTGGGATCTTCTCACGAACGTGAGAGATGGTTTATATATTGTAGTAAGTATCTGCACTTGGGCTAAGGTTGTGGTTTAGGGTAAGACCCCTTAATGGTAACAAACTTTTAGTACGTTTAAAATCAGGAAATCTGGAATGACAAAAGTAGATATATGTATATCGGGGCCTTAACAGTAGCTTTAAGGTTAGGGCAAGTTGGAGGTGTTAGCCAACATATGTAAGGGTATGAATATTCCTTTTACAGAAACCATGGGTATGTTTAAGTGGATGTTTGACTTAATGTTTTGAGACCTAAAAACTGGGACTGTTTTAGGTAAAATATGAACGGGATAGTTATTAAACTTAACCAAGTTAAGGACTTGTTAAGGAAGGGTAATGGGGTGATTAGAGCTTGTCAATGAGGTAAATATGTGGGAATAGGCTAGATGTCCATCATAGGTTGATGAGCCATCTTAGTGATTGGTTCGTGTATTAATTGCGTGTTTTTGGTTTGTTAGTTTGTTGCTAGTGCAAGGACTTGTGAAGAAGCTATCAGGTGAGTTTCATAGTCCCATGTTTACTATTGTTTTTGACTTCCAGATGGGATGGAAGAGACACTGTATTGAATTATTTTCTAAATTAATGTTGTGAATGTTTTTAAGGTTTGAGATGGACTTGTGTGTACATTTATGTGATTAACTGCTAGGTGATTCTTGTTTGTGTGTGATATGGATTGGAAAGGTACATAGGTGTATGGGCGCCTATGGGACCTATGGTTAATGATAAGGCGTGATGCCTTGGAAATTGTGATTGTTGGTAAGGCGTGATGCCTTGGAAATTGTGATTGTTGGTAAGGCATGATGCCTTGGAAATTGTGATTGTTGGTAAGGCGTGATGCCTTGGAATTGTAATGATTGATTGAACTTGAATGCTAGTTGTTATTACATGATTGTAGCGCATTGTCCATATGTTTATTGGTTTATGGTATTCACAGCTTATGACTTGTCTTGTGTTGGAGTCTAAACCTATGACTCTCACCAACTTTATGTTGACGTGTTTTAGTGTCTCTTTCAGGTGATACTATGGTTTAGCATGAGAACATAAGTGGCTAGAACTGGAGAAGCTTAGGAATGCATATAGAAGGAGAATCCCCGTTTCCTTCTTAGTTTTATTTGTTCATTTAATAAGTGGTACTGTGGCACACATATGTTTGTTTTGATTATGTTACTTGTTTGTCTTGGGTAAGAGGTAGGATTGTTACCTACTTACCTAGACTCTTGCATTTGATGAGATATTGTCATGACTTTTGTGTCACCATTTTATGACATTTCTTATTTCATATAGTTATCTCTATAGACACGCCATGTTGTGATGATATCCATATGTCGCGCCCCATGTTCCGCCATGGTGGGGTGTGACAAGAAGCCTGGACGAAATGAGAGGAACACCAAGATATCTGACAGGTATCTCGCCTTCAGCAAATGGCATAATATGTAAAATACTACTTTTAACAGCAATAGCTACATTACAGAAGAAAACTGTGCTCTTTGGGATACTTGGAACCAAACCTGAAGCTATCTTTAATTCCTCCAACGCATCCATAATAACCTGCACAGAGTCCAAGTGACCCCTAGCAAACAAGAAAAGATCATCTGCAAAATAGAGGTTGATAATACGTTGTTGTTCACAATGGTGATGAAAATAAAAAATCACCTGCATTAAGAACCCTTCGCTGCAACATAAGTGAAAGGATCTCCATGACCAACGTGAAAAGATATGGAGATAACGGATCACCTTGCATGAGACCTATTTTTCCTTGAAACCAGCCATATAAATTAACATTAATGCAAATGGAATACGAAGTAGTTGAAACACACGTCATAATCCAATCAACCATTAAATGGTGGAATCCAAAACCAATCAGAATGTTACGCAGAAACTGTCAGTCCACCTTATCGTAAGCTTTCTGAATATCCACCTTAAAAGCACATCTTGGAGGACCAAAATTTCTGTGGTAATTCCTCATCAGATCTTGCGTCAATAAGATGTTATCCGAGATCCTACGCCCCGGAACAAAAGTAGATTGATTAATATTAACCAAATCGCCCAAATCCCCTTTAATACGGTTAGCAATTATCTTACTAATGCATTTGAAAATAACATTACAACAAGAGATGGGGCGATAATTAGTAATCTTATTTGGAACAGAAACCTTAGGGATAAGAGCAATAATAGTATGATTAACCTCTTTAAGAAGTTTTCCATTAGAGAGAAACTCCCGAATAGCACATGTAAACTCATCACCCACAATATCCCAAGACTTTAAAAAAATGCAGCAGTAAAACCATCCGGCCCAGGCGCTTTATCATCACTCATGGAGAATAACGCACTTTTAATTTCAGAATCAGAGATGACTCTAACCATATGGGCAGATTTCTGAGCACCAAGCTTTCGAACAAACAAATCAGACGTATTAAAAGAACCCGAAACACTTGCCTGACCAAGAAACTGCTCGTAATGAGCAACGAAAGATCCAGGCATAGCATCTCCATCATGAAGCACATTATCAGAATCACGAACCATTTCAATACGATTACGAGCAGCCCTACTCTTAACCGAGTTATGAGATTAAGCCGTATTTGAATCACCTGCATCAAGCCATTCAATTTTAGATTTCTGACGTAAGAAGCGTTCCTCATCAAGAGAAGCTTCCTTAAAAACAACTAGATAATGAGCACGCTCTTCTTTCAACAACACATTAGATGGGTCTCTATCAAGGGCTTATTGAACAACATCTAATTCCACACGTAGTCTAGTAACACGATCATGAAGATTACCCTGTTTAAATAGCAGTTTACGAAACGGAGCCTTTAAACCTTTTAAGAGTTTAACAAGCCTAAACATAACAAAACCATGAACATTTGCCAGCCATCCGTTAGCTACCACTGCATGAAAACCCTCCCTATACACAAGAAAATTACTGAATTTAAAAGGTTTAGGCTTAGGTGTGCTAATTGTAGGGATTCGTAACACACAAGGAGAATGGTCAGAAATCCTGTAAGGTTGGAATATCGCAAAACATCCTGGAAACTCATCAAGAAACTTAATGTTAGACATAATCCGATCAATATTTTTGAGAATACCATCATCGCCCTGTGGTTTCACATTCCAAGTAAAATGTAAACCTGTAGCATTAACGTCCATAACTTCCATAACATTAACGCACTCCTTGAATTCCCGCATGGCAATATTAGGAGTGTAGCCGCCGCATGAGTGATCCTCAATATTAAGAGCATCATTAAAATCACCCAAAACAGCCCATGGCTTATCCCGCATAAAAGTAGCATGAGCAACCAGATTATTCCAAAGAACACGCCGATGGATATAGTAGTTATCAACATAAACGAAAGAGCAGAACAAAGTACGGTTATCCATACGCGTTTTAACCTGACAATGCATAACTTGACTTGTTTGAGACAACACCATAACATCCACATTATCATCATTCCAACCAAGAATTATACGTGTCCCTTTAGGACACAAACCACCATTTGACGTCCACTTCCATCTGCTAAAAATCTTACCACACATATTATAAACACCCGAAGCATCAACATGAGACTCCAAAATAGCACAAACACTCAGATTATTTTCATTAATAACCTGACGAACCTCTATTCTTTTAGGAGATTGGTTTAGACCCCTTATATTCGATGAGGCTATACTAAACATTTAAAACATTCGTGGCAGGAGTGCTTGCCCCTGATTGAGAATTAAGAAGATTAGCAGATTCATCATAAATGTTTTCAACCTCCTCATCATCATCATCTCCACTTAGGTCACCTATATCCCCTAAAAGAGTCCCAAATGAATTCGAAGTAGAAACGCCACTCACCATAGATTTACCTTTATTTGAACTAGTAGTATGCAACCTAGATTTGGTACCACTATCAACTTTGCTATTATCACGTTTAGATGCATTCGAATTCGTACCAGGATTAGATGAGTTATCATGTATATGAGCACCAGAAGTAGACGACTTTGGACTAAAAGTAAAAGTAGTACCAACCTGGAAGCCTTTGCTTAACGGGACACCTCTCGGAATCTGGCTTCCTTGCTTTCCTTTGTTGTTATGCTTTCTACTACAAACTTGTTGAAATCCATCATCTTGTTCATGTATAACTGTAGGGGCCACTTTAGGGATAACACGTTTAGGACAAGTTTCAGCCGTATGACTAAAGATATTACATGTAGGGCATCTAGGCGGCTTCCACTCATATTCAACCTTAATAGTTTCCTTAGTAATCCCCTCACCCTCCAAATCAGGAACACCAATAGTAATTGTCTCATGTAAATCACAATCAGATTTAATTTCAATTAAACAGCGAGCAAAACTACTACGACCCCAAGATTCTTTACACATAGTGCTAGTAAAAGAATCAAGCATAATAGGCTTACCAAGATATGTAGCAATCAGACTAATACCCTCTTCCTCAAACACTTGAAGAGGGACATCATGAAGTTTAACCCACACAGGAATACAGGTAAATTCTTCTTTTTGAAGGCTAGTCTTCATAGTATACCTTTTAAGAATAATGGGAGAATTACGAATCATCCATGGTCCACCTTCCAACACAGCTTCATACCCAGATTGTGCATCAAATTGAAAGAAAAAGAAACCATTGGAATTCATCATGATCCTTTTTAACCCAAATTTAGCCCAATTTGTTTTAGCAAAATACTCAACCACTGGAAATGCCATTCGTTTACCAATAAAGTATCCATAGAGCGTATTATGAAAACATGTATTAACCTTCTCAACCACTTTACGTGGAATAGATACCTGAACACCCTCAAACCTGTTTTCAGATATGGCAGAACTTATATTAACACGAGCAATAGGTGAAACTTGTTGGCTTGAACTAGCCGCAGCTGCATAGGAGTTAGATAGACCACCAATATCCACCGACTGTACAATAGGACATTCCTTCACAGTTTCCTCGACATCTATCACTGGATCACTTGGATTAGAAAACGTGAAATCATCCATATTTGAGTCAAATACATCACTCCTCTCATTAGGGTTTATATCTAATTGTTCAAACGATAGCTCATCATTAACCAATTTACTAAACGTAGGAGATGAGACACTCACCTCTTTATGCTGATCCAAGGACATACACATTGTGAGATTAGATAAATCTGGTGTAACCCTAGCATCATGTCCAAAAGTAGTGCTCATAGACGGATCCCTAGCATCATCATGCACACCTGCTTTGGTAGCATTAACATGTTGACGTTTTAGTGTTCTAACACTGCTCTCCAACTCCACTTGGTGTGCACATACAATATCAAGGGTCTTAGTCCATTGCTCATTAGTCATTCGCTTCAAGAATTCATATTTGTTACTTTGGAAGTCATTCATAAACCTACTAATCACTTCCACCGTATTGAGGGAGATCGAAAACAGTTTTTCAACATCCTCTAATGACCCTACATTCAAATTACTTCGTTCACCATTTGTTGTATCATCATCCGAACTCGGGTTTGATAAAATCTTAGTCAAATCAGCCATGGAACCCACCATTAAAAAGCCCCATAGAAACCAAATCGTAACAAAGATTAAATTAACCAATCGAGCCCTACCAAACAATTAATGCTAGACACTATCAAACGAACCCCAAAAATAATTAATGATAGACACGGAAAAAACAAAAACGAAACAAAAGTCACCCAGTAACCCACGTAAATCCACACTTTGTATATTGACTTAACCGACCAAAAGATGTGACTATTAGCAACCGACGAATAACAAACAAAAGCAAAAATCAATGACGGCAGATAAAATTAAAATAAAAACCAATTTAATTAACCCTAAAACCAATCAACCAAACAAGGACTTTGTTAACTCAAGACTAATCAGTGATTAATCGAGAAAACAACATCATTATAAGGTATTCAGATTAAAGGAAAAATAAAATCGGGTTATGAGAAGAAGGGATTTTTTCGGCAGCCATTGATGTTTTTTAGGGTTATATATACTTTCCAAAGTAAATTATTCGACCCTAATGACTGGGTATCACGAATACCTACTTGGGATAAGACCAAATGCTGTTAGAGATTTAGGCACAAATCTTTAACCCTTTCGTTGCTATGTGTTTATGTTTATGTATTTTTTCATGAAAGTATGATCACCTATTTATAGGTGGAGCCCTCAAACCCTAGTCAATGGAACTAAGAGGAATTAACGGCCAATTAATATCCTCTTAATGTGCTCCACAATACCAGGAAAGTGGTTACAAGACCAATTAAAGGTGGTCATTAACTCCACTTTAATGGGTCAGAGACCGTTACAAGTGTACAAGTTCAGCTCCAACATTTGTCTATTCTTCAGTCCCACTGGAGCATCCGCTACCCCTGAAGGGTGTTCCCACTGAAGCCTTCAGCACTGAAGAAGACATGCTGATGAGTAAACACTAAAGACAACTCTTCAGTGAAGTTACTCCATGATGAATACCTTCAGTCCAGAGTTCAACTCACTGAAGAGTTAACTCACTGAAGATCATCAGCAACGCTGACCAACATGTAACCCACTATAAGAGTCTGGGTGTTCAGGGACTTATAGGTGTACACTTCGTACCTCCTTACCTATTCACCAGTATGAACTGACCCACAATTGAACTATATTTCCAACAATTGTCAACAACGAGGATCAAACAACGCTAGGCGATTCACTATCACTAGGCAGTTAATACTAACCAAATATGTGTTTTTTATTGAGGAGAATTTAGGAATCAAAATATCAAATCAAAGTAGTATTTGGGAATCGGTATATCTTTTAGTGATCGTGTAACGTACATACGTTGACTATTTTTATCTAAACAAATAATATTGGAACACAAATAGATAACAAAAAAAGTAGTATAACTCTCGTAGTTTCAAATGCAAAAGGCCAAAAGGATTTTTATCTTTTAGCTCATCTTTTGTTTTTGCTTTCGATAGCTAAATAAGTTGACTGCTTGCATGATGCAAATTTTAACACTTTTTTTCGAGTATAAAAAGGGAAGAAGAGGGATGAAAGGAAAAAAGGAAAAAATTACTCGAAGAGAAAAAAGAAATAATTATTAATAGTGTTTTTTTGAGTTAGATAAAAAAGAAAAGAGTGTATGTAAGAACAAGGTTAAAAAATTCACTCATTTTCATTCCAACTTGGAAAGAAAATTAGAAAAGTAAATTAGGTGTAATTCATTATCTTTAATTTCCTCTCCTCTGTTGAAAAATATCAAAAACATAAGCTTTTTTAATTCTCACTCAAACCTTTCTCTTTCACTTCAAAACATAAACTCGAAAATAGAGTGTATACATATAATCCAAAAGCATTTTTAGTTTTATAACTATTTAATTTCACCTAATCTTTTCATATAAGGCTAAGGGACTGGCATAAAAAAAGCCCACAGCCACCTCAGCTTTCTTACTCTTCCCAATAACTCATCAAAAATCCACCTTTCAAGGGTACTAAGGAAAAAAACACACATCCACTCCACCTCCACTTTCCACTATCACTTTATTTAATTTATTCATAAAATAAAACTTTTATTTCATAAAATAAAATACGTTACACGGGTAAATAAAAACTTAAACTAACGAATAAAAACGATACACGGGAAATAAAAACAATAAAAAATTCAAATTGTAACGCTCCTTCATTTCTACCCTGAGTGACAAATGGTATGTCAGTGTTGCTCCGTCCAAGTGATCATAGAGAGCCATATAGAATGTCATTTCTTCACGTCTTGTTCGGAATATTTCAATTCTTTGACGCTCGACATCAAGCTCCAATTGTTTGGCTTGATTTTCTAACTTGAGACGACCACACTGCAACTCTTTATCCTTCATCTCCAAAAACTTACAGCGGTCGTCTTTGCCCGCATTGACCATCTCCGACACCATCAACCTAGCAAACTCGTTTTCTTGGGACGCAGTTGACGAACGTGATGACTGACCCTTTTTCTTCCTCACAGCATCAACTTTGGCTTTATCCCTGCCTATTGGTCGTTGAACGCCACTGATTTGGCTTTCACTAACACTTTCAAAAGAAGCAGCATCCCTAGAATCGGATGTCTTAGACCTGTTGCTTCCTTAACTTTCTTCCTCGTCATTTACTTCCCACTTGCTCATCTCACCCTCATAAATTTCTGACTAATTTTTAAAACTTCCCAACAATGACGATACCTGAACTTCGACCTGTACTTAGCTAGGGAAGTTCAAAGAAACCGACAAACCGAGCCGAATCGCTTAATCCGAAACCAAACAAACCTGAAACCAAAAAACTAAAACCGAAAAAAACCGAAACCGAAAAAACCCGCGTATTGCGATTTGGTTTCGGTTTTTATTTTTATATATCCACTGTTAACCGAACCGAACCGTGTATAATATACAATAAAACTTTTAACAAAATATTCAAGTAACTATCAAAGATTCGATTGTATTATTGCACAAATTTTATTGTATAACGAACTTTTTTTCTCCCAATATAAACATTCGCTAAATATTTATGTATAAAAATTGTTTAATGTTGTCGGAACTAATAAGTTTCGAACAAATACTTTTGGTTAATCTCTTATATAAGTGCAATTATTGTAAACGAATATCTTTAATATGATATTAATTTATTTAATGTAATTTAATTTTACTAAGATGATAATTTTGGTTCGAAAACATGTAATGTTTATATGGTAAGATCGATAAAACTTCTACAATGGGTAACCGTGACCCGAACCGTGGGTAACCGCATGTCCGGTTAACCGCCTAGAACGGGTCGGTTACGGGTAGTAAAATAAATTACCCGTCCCGCAATGGATAGTATAAATATTCTAACTAACTGAATCGAACCGCCCCGTGAACACCCCTATACTTAGCTTGATAGTCATCACATGCTCTGCTAACGTACGACTCATCGTCGGCTCCACTCACTACTCCCATTCGAATCATGTTGTTGTACACTTTAACAAACTTACACACTTAAGGGTGTATCAGCTTCCATTTCCCCTTCACGCTATCATATGTTCTTTTACCGACCTCCCCAAAACCTCGGTCCAAAAATCTTGGGTATTCCTATCGTTACCCTTCGCGCTATTTACAGAAACAGATACCGATCCTTTACACAACTCCACTTTCTCAAACTGCGTTCATGAATACTGACGAGCTGCGTTCGGATCCTGTGGAGCTTTCCGTCCTCTACACACCCTCAACTTTTGTTGGGCTGGGGCTGAAACTTCAACTGTCACACCCCCAAATTTCACTACTGCGAAAGACTGGATTTGGGTTGCGACTTCATAGCGTGAAGAGGACTTGATACGAGAGAACGACCTCTACATGCCAAAACAACAATGCAGACTCCACATAATCCACACAGTAGCATACCTGAGAAAAACATCGCTAAAGTGTCAACACAAAATTGGTGAGTTCCTAGGTTTAAGTTTAAGAAAATAATAAAAATCATTTCAATGAACCACAAGATTCGTATCCACCTATGACAATATAACACATACAAAGTCACATAGTTTATCTTTACTACTATCTAAGCTCATGACACCGATGCATTAACGAGTCTAACTGACTTCGTGTGTGCCCGTGAAGGTGACTAACCCAAGTCACCCATTGTCTTCGAATGAAACTGTATTTGCTTGAATGGACTGATTGAAAGTAAATAGGAGTGTCAACTCTGATAGATCTATCAATAACATTCGCGCTCACTTCGCTGTAACCCATCTAGGTGACAAATGGTTCATGATTCGTGGGCAGTTATCATTTGGGGAGATCAACTAGTAAAGAATAGTTCACATTATAAAATCATTTACATGTTGATATGTATTCAAGTAAAATGTAGTTATTCGGGTTTTGCAGATAATATTATTACGATATAAGTTTTATTTAATTCCTACAATAGTACTGATAAAACCTAATAATTCACGGATCGATTAAGCTTACTAGGATAATCAACATTCATATGATAAACATAGCAGAATTAGAACATTGATTATAACAAGGTGTTGTGGACAAGACGAAATTTTCCCAACGATTACTTGTATTAAAACAAATAATCTCTAGGCGTGTATACATTAAATCCCACGCCTAGACACACGAATTGTTTGTAGGTTACATTGTGAATGATTGCTATGAATAAAACCTACGTAGGGTATATGTTTATATACTACACATAAACCCTTTTTACAAGGAAACTAAATAATATATTTAGTAAATAAGATATTTAGTAAATAAGATATTCACTAAATAATATATTCACAAAATAATATATTCACTAAATCTTTTATCTTCTTGTAATATATCTTCTACAAGTTTGTCCACCGGCTTGTAGAATCTTCACTTGTCAGATTTAGTCCTTGTCTTTTAGTTTTGACACATCAACTCATAATACTTTTTAATTTCGACCCAACAATCTTCCCCTAGTTGATGATGTCAAAACCTTTTGTATATGGTACACGATCTTCAAATTGCTTCCCCTTAAGTATAGCACATATTCTTCCCCTTTTTGACACATCAATAGGGAATATGTGAAAGTATGCAATCTTGAAAATTCTCCAAAAGTAGCTCTATGTAATGATCTTGAAGAAAAATAAGTACAATAATTTTGATGTAGAAGCAGAATAACCCAAACTTTGTATTTCTTTCACCCAATTGCTCACTAGTTGATAAAATCTTCCCCTAGTTATAGAAACGACTAGAGAAAAATGCAACTCTTTCACTGCAAAAGGGGGCCTCAGTTTATTGGTAAGAACGGGAACTGAAACCAACAAAAACCGCACAACTATAAGCTAGTTGTTAGCTATAACAATATATTTAGATCCAATGATAAAGGTGTATTACTCACCCATCAGTTTTTATTACATGGGTACTGGTAACCTTCACGACTATGAGCCAATCGTATGCTATAACAATATATTTAGTCCAATGACAAGGTGTATTGCTCACCACAGTTTTTGTTACATGGGAACTGGTAACCTTCACGACTATGAGCCAGTCGTACGCTGTAACAATATATTTAGTACAGAGACAAGGTGTATTGCTCACCTAAATAAGAAAAACAAATTTGTGAAAACTAACTTCAACATCAAACTTACCATAAGAACTCTTCCCCTTAATCATATACGACTTTATAAAAAATATCCGAGCCATGAATATCAATTTGATATTCTGTATAGAAACGGAGATCCCATGTACCTTCGTGTGTAAATACCTCGTTTTGTGTGCAAAAACGTAACCAAAATACCAAACAGCAGTGAATCCTTTGTCGTCCAATATCCTTCACTGTCCAAGATCTTATCAGTGTGTGTTGTCCAATATCGGACAACACTTGTCAGCGTTTGAAAAACCATATCTCGGACAACACATGAATTTCTGTCAGCGCCTACATATAACTTGTCAGCGCCATCTTTAAACCTGTCAGCGCCTGGCCATCAGCGTCTCATCCATGCCTTGTCAGCGTCAACGACATCCATTGACACTAACATCTATCAGCGTCAAAATAACACACATCAGCGCCTAATCGATCTAGGGTTTTATAAACCCTAAATCATGATTTTATGTAAGATCATATTCTGCAGCGAACTTCGACATCGAATATCTTCTTCATGAGAGCTCAGATCGAAGATCCCTTCAGTGAAATCTTAGACACAAGTGTTAAGAACCTACAGCAAAAATTTCACGATGATCCAACGGTTAACAAAGGAGAAATCGCGTTTTTACCATTACTGTTCACAGAAAACAGCATATGATCACTGCTGACTTCGACGGTTAATAACTTCTTCTTGAGGATAGATCTCGACAATCCCTCTGGTGGATATCTAGATATATGTGTGTAGAACACACACAAAAAATTTCGTGGCGATCCAACGGTTCAATAAGAAGGTATGCCCTTCGTACTACTGCTGCGCACACAAACTACATAAAAACCCTATACGGGATTTTCTTTTTTTTCACTAAGAACGAACACCTCGTTGATCCTAGCATCGAGAGCCACCCGCTCTGATACCAATTGATGAAACCTAATAATTCACGGATCGATTCAGCTTACTAGGATAATCAACATTCATATGATAAACATAGCTGAATTAGAACATTGATTATAACAAGGTGTTGTAGACAAGACGAAATTTTCCCAACGATTACTTGTATTAAAACAAATAATCTCTAGGCGTGTATACATTAAATCCCACTCCTAGACACACGAATTGTTTGTAGGTTACATCGTGAATGATTGTTATGAATAAAACCTACGTAGGGTATATGTTTATATACTACACATAAACCCTTGTTACAAGGAAACTAAATAAGATATTTAGTAAATAAGATATTTAGTAAATAAGATATTCACTAAATAATATATTCACTAAATAATATATTCACTAAATCTTTTATCTTCTTGCAATATATCTTCTACAAGTTTGTCCACCGGCTTGTAGAATCTTCACTTGTCAGATTTAGTCCTTGTCTTTTAGTTTTGACACATCAACTCATAATACTTTTTAATTTCGACCCAACAAGTACGAATATGAGAACCTAGTGTTTTACAATTAAAATTGTTTTCTTCATTATTTTGAGAGCTACTATCGTGTGTCACTTTTATTTGACTATCATTTATAAATTTGACATTTTTATGCTTACAACTTTTAGAACAGTTTTAGCGTAATTAGGTTTTAGTATAATTAGATTTTCTACGATAACGTCATTTTTACGTGTATTCATTCATAATTAAGTTTACATAGTCGGAATTTAACTAGGCGTTTTACACTACATTTTACTAGTTGAATTCTTACATAAAATGATAATTTTTAAAGTTTTCCAAAATTTGAAAAGTATCCAACGAGCCTACTTTGAGAGCCCGTAACTTTTGCAAGCTTTAGAGTTATGACGCAAACGAAGTTCTTGTAGATAGCCCACCTGGTAGGCTACCAGAAAGTTCTTTATGAGCTAGTCATGATTTGCACTTTAAATGGGTCAAATTTATCTTACAAAAATGTGGTTCCAGCCAGTTTAACACTCTACAATATGGTTTTTCAAAAACTTAAAAGACGTGTATCTTACAGCCTGTTAACTCTTAGGTAAAACAGATTACTGTTTAAGAAACTAGGCCAGGTGAATGTTAATATTGTTCTTGAGAAAAATTAACCCATTCGGCCTCTAAGAGGCTCGAAATCACGTCCGAACATGACTCGCCCGACCAAACAGTTTCAGACTTCCAATATTTCACAGCTTTGACAGATTTTAATGTTTTTATTTAAATTTTCATTTTAAGTTTTCCGGTTCGTTATAACTCCATTTTAAGTGATACAAGAGGCTATGAAATCGTAATAGGGTATAGTATTTTACTGTATGACAGAAATTGATGGGGAGGTGTCTACCTCAGGAAACGTGCAAGAGCTATAATATACCGAATAAGGCTTTTTAACGAACTTGTTACTTACGAATTATTTCGAAAATCTAAGCACCACTAAGTTGAGGTTTAACATGAATACTAAGTTGTTTAATACCAAGTAAAACATTACTTACATTGTATCGATGGTTCGAACAAGAGTATGCCCTAGAAAATCCTAAATGGGTCGCGACTTGCTTTAAATTCAAACGAATTCAAACCCGAACACTTTGACACTTAAGACCTTGTCATATACTCCATGAACTCATATATCTCAGCTCTTAAAATGTTTGAATGATTAAAGTGTGGAAATAGTTGAAGCTATAGATTTTCAAAGGAGTAAAAAGATGGTATAATATCAATGTATAGCATAGTGTTTATATAGTAGATAATATGAAATATACAAGATATGCATGATAATGGTGGGGGTGAAAACGTGTGTTTGCTATCAAAAGGGTGGATTTTTGAGTGATTTAAGGGATTGAAAGTTATATGGGGCGTTGGATTAGATTACATAAGTGTAGGATTGAAGGAAATGTAGATAAGAAGATTTTTAGTGATAATTTGATATGTATAAGTGTAAGATTTTGGCTACAATATGTATTGTGGGTAAAATGATAAAAGTTAAAAACTATAGTAGCTATACATAGGTTACTTAAGTTTTAGAAATGACGGGTTGGGTTTATGACAAGTTACACGGGTTTAAAACGCTTAAGGCTTGACACAAAGAGAATAGTGGTTAAATAAGTATATCCAAGTGTTCGAAATATATAAGGGAAAATTTCATGAGTTTAAAGTTGGTAATGTCAAATGGGTGTTGTCGTGATCACAAAGATATAAAAACAATATTTTATAATTATATATATGAATAACATACGATTACCTCGGTAAATTATTTGAAACTATTAAAACTATTTAATAATGAGATATATATGGTTTTTAAACTTTATATAGTCTCTCATATATTATTTTGAAGAAATTTTCATGTTGAAAACATTTAGATTACTTCATATTAATATTTAACGGTAAGTTCAATTATTTACGTTAACTATTAAAATAAACTATTATTGACACTTATATGACTAGAAACTTAGAATAATTCAATTCTACGTAACATGGATAAAATACATAAGCTTTTAGTTGGATGACCTCCAGTTAGAGTTAATAACGGTCTTCAAATAGCAGAGTAATTATTTTCTACTTTGCAGTCCGGACCGAAATGGTCCGGTTTGGTCCGGGTTGGTCCGGTCCGGTTCGGTCCTCGGTCCGGTCCGGTCCTATTAAGCATAATTGATGAGATTTTGGTAAGACCGAACCGGACCGGACCAGACCGACCGGACCGAGGACCGAATTGGTCAAAAACCCCGGACCGAGGACCGGACCGAAATTGTTCGGTCCGGTTCGGTTCGGTTCGGTTTTCCGGTCCGGGTCGGTTTTGGGTCTGCCGTGCTCAGCCCTATAACACATACAAAGTCACATAGTTTATCTTTACTATTATCTAAGCTCATGACACCGATGAGTTAACGAGTCTAACTGACTTCGTGTGTGCCCGTGAAGGTGACTAACCCAAGTCACCCATTGTTTTCAAATGAAACTGTATTTACTTGAACGGACTGATTCAAAGTAAATAGGAGTGTCAACTCCTATAGATCTATCCATAACATTCGCGCTCACTTCACTGTAACCCATCTAGGTGACTAACGGTTCATGATTCGTGGGTAATTATCATTTGGGGAGATCATCTAGTAAAGAATAGTTCACTTGTGTTCACGCTTTTAGAAATCAAGCAATGTTCTCACCCCAAAAGATGATAAAACAGTTTTAAAGATAGAGGGTCTAGTAACTCACAGTTGATAAACAATTTGAGAAATAGGATAAGAAACTCACCTTGTAGACGGAAGTAGTTGTAGAAATAAAGTAGAACTTTAGTGATAACCTAAACAAGATAATACATATTAACTATATGCTTGATGATTTTGACATGCATGTATTAACCCGTTCTTAGTTGGTGCTTAAGCTGGAATAATAACGACTTAAGTTTTATATATGTTTCCGGTAATTAATCGGTTTTAGTTCTATTAGTTCTTTATGGTTAGGTTTCATTCTTTTAAACTACGATTTCATAAATAACTAATCTTTTATATATTCATGTTATGCATTATTAAATCATTTACATATTGATATGTATTCAAGTAAAATGTAGTTATTCGGGTTTTGCAGATAATATTATTACGATATGTTTTATTTAATTCCTACAATAGTACGAATATGAGAACCTAGTATTTTACAATTAAAATCGTTTTCTTCATTATTTTGAGAACTACTATCGTGTGTCACTTTTATTTGACTATCGTTTATAAATTTGACATTTTATTATGCTTAAAACTTTTTACGATAACGTCATTTTTACTTGTATTCATTCATAATTAAGTTTACATAGTCGGAATTTAACTAAGCGTTTTACACTACATGTTACTAGTTGAATTCTTACATAAAATGATAATTCTGAACGTTTTCCAAAACTTGAAAAGTGTCCAACGAGCCTACTTTGAGAGCCCGTAACTTTTGCATGCTTTAGAGTTATGACGCAAACGAAGTTCCTGTAGATAGCCCACCTGGTAGGCTACGAGAATGTTCTGTATGATCTAGTCATGATTTGCACTTTAAATGGGTCAAATGTATCCTACAAAAATGTGGTTCCAGCCAGTTTAACACTATACAAGATGGTTTTTCAAAAACTTTAAAGACGTGTATCTTATAGCTCATTAACTCTTAGGTAAAACGGATTACTGTTTTAGAAATTAGGCCTGGTGAATGTTAATATTGTTCTTGAGAAACATTTACCCATACGGCCTTTAAGAGGCTCGAAATCACGTCCAAAAATGACTCACCCGACCAAACAGTTTCAGACATGTAATATTTCACAACTTTGACAGATTTTAATGTTTTTATTTAAATTTTCATTTTAAGTTTCCCGGTTCGTTATAACTCCGTTTTAAGTGATACAAGAGGCTATGTAATCGTAATAAGCTATAGTATTTTACTGTATGACAGAAAATCATGGGGAGGTGTCTACCTCGGGAAACGTGCAAGAGCTATAATATACCGAATAAGGCTTTTTAACGAACTTGTTACTTACGAATTATTTCGAAACTCTAAGCACCACCAAGTTGAGGTTTAACATGAATACTAAGTTGTTTAATACAAAGTAAAACATTACTTACATTGTATCGGTGGTTCGAACAAGAGTATGCCCTAGAAAATCCTAAATGGGTCGTGACTTGTTTTGAATTCAAACGAATTCAAACCCGAACACTTTGACACTTAAGACCTTGTCATATACTCCATGAACTCATATATCTCAGCTCCTAAAATGTTTGAATGATTAAAGTGTGGAAATAGTTGAAGCTATAGATTTTCAAAGGAGTAAAAAGATGGTATAATATCAATGTATAGCATAGTGTTTATATAGTAGATAATATGAAATATACAAGATATGCATGATAATGGTGGGGGTGCAAACGTGTGTTTGCTATCAAAAGGGTGGATTTTTTAGTGATTTAAGGGATTAAAAGTTATATGGGGCGTTGGATTAGATTACATAAGTGTAGGATTGAAGGAAATGTAGATAAAAAGATTTTTAGTGATAATTTGATATGTATAAGTGTAAGATTTTGGCTACAATATGTATTGTGGGTAAAATGATAAAAGTTAAAAAGTATAGTAGCTATACATAGGTTACTTAAGTTTTAGAAATGACGGGTTGGGTTTATGACAAGTTACACGGGTTTAAAACGCTTAAGGCTTTGACACAAAGAGAATAGTGGTTAAATAAGTATATCCAAGTGTTCGAAATATATAAGGGAAAATTTCATGAGTTTAAAGTTGGTAATGTCAAATGGGTGTTGTCGTGATCACAAAGATATAAAAACAATATTTTATAATTATATATATGAATAACATACGATTACCTCGGTAAATTATTTAAAACTATTAAAACTATTTAATAATGAGATATATATATTATTTTTAGACTTTATATAGTCTCTCGTATATTATTTTGAAGAAATTTTCATGTTGAAAACATTTAAATTACTTCATATTAATTTTTAATGGTAAGTTTAATTATTTACGTTAACTATTAATATAAACTATTATTGACACTTATATGACTAGAAACTTAGAATAATTCAATTTAACGTAACATGGATAAAATACATAAGCTTTTAGTTGGATGACCTCCAGTTAGAGTTAATAACGGTCTTCAAATAGCAGAGTAATTATTTTCTACTTTGCAGTAAAAATTTTTTTAAACAAGCATCATATATATTTTTAATAAAATCTTCAAATAATCCGTCGTACGCATTATCAGTGATAATATAATTTGTTAGTTTTTGATATCTTCATGTTTATGATTTACAGTGTTTAATAAATAAATAAAAAAATTTAAAAAATTTGTAGCGATAATTATTTTATTCTTTGGATTAATAATGAGTTCAAATTTACGGGTTGTCACATTCACCCCGCCTTTGAGGATTTTGTCCTGAAATCAAGGCGTCATATACGTTAAGATATTTGTGAAGAAGAAGATGAAAGTTGTTAGTGGCATTTTAGACCTTTTAGAATTTATGATTTCTCCCATACGTTAGTGTATGGTAGAAAAATGATTAATTTTATTTTGAGTGAGTTTTATTCATTTTGGTATTTGTGGTAACTAGTACGAGCATACTATTGTCCCATCTAAATTATACATAGGTGATCAGGCTATTTATATTCCATATCTAACATATAGCATCCACCTTTTCGTCACCTCTTTTATTAGTATCATATTTTAGCTATATTACCATTAACTAACAGTTAACTAGATAGAGGATGGCATATTGTGTACTATTGTAATACTAGATTGAAACCCACTAGGTTACGTCATCCCACACACATGGGTGTCCATGCATAGTCCCATAAAACATGTTTTTATATTAACACTTAGTAGTCTAGTAAATGAAAATAATATGCCATACCATTTAGCTTTTGATAAGGATCTAACACTAGATGGCTGGTATGTCATATTATCATGTGATTTAGAGCCGATTATAGTCTAGAGTTACCAATGCAACCTAGTTCTCTATAATCAAGTCTCTGATACCATTTTGTCACACCCCCAAATTTCACTGCAGCGGAAGACTGGATTGGGTTGCGACTTCATGGCCTGAAAAGCACTTGATACGAGAGAACGCCCTCTACATGCCAAAACAACAATGCAAACTCCACATAATCCACATAGTAGCATACCTGAGAATAACATTGCTAAAGTGTCAACACAAAGTTGGTGAGTTCCTAGGTTTGAGTTTAAGAAAACAATAAAAATCATTTCAATGAACCACAAGATTCGTATCCACGTGTGACAATATAACACATACAAAGTTACATAGTTTATCTTTACTATTATCTAAGCTCATGACACCGATGCGTTAACGAGTCTAACTGACTTCGTGTGTGCCCGTGAAGGTGACTAACCCAAGTCACCCATTGTCTTCAAATGAAACTGTGTTTACTTGAACGGACTGATTCAAAGTAAATAGGAGTGTCAACTCCTATAGATCTATCCATAAAATTCGCGCTCACTTCACTGTAACCCATCTAGGTAACTAACGGTTCATGATTCGTGGGCAGTTATCATTTGGGGAGATCAACTAGTAAAGAATAGTTCACTTGTGTTCACGCGTTTAGAAATCAAGCAATGTTCTCACCCCAAAAGATGATAAAACAGTTTTCAAGATAGAGGGGCTAGTAACTCACAGTTGATAAACAATTTGAGAAATAGGCTAAGAAACTCACCTTGTAGACGGAAGTAGTTGTAGAAATAAAGTAGAACTTTAGTGATAACCTAAACAAGATAATACATATTAACTATATGCTTGATGATTATGACATGCATGTACGAACCCGTTCTTAGTTGATGCTTAAGCTGGAATAATAACGACTTAAGTTTTATATATGTTTCCGGTAATTAATCGGTTTTAGTTCTTTTAGTTCTTTGTGGTTAGGTTTCATTCTTTTAAACTACGATTTCATAAATAACTAATATTTTATATATTCATGTTATTCATTATAAAATCATTTACATGTTGATATGTATTCAAGTAAAATGTAGTTATTCGGGTTTTGCAGATAATATTATTACGATATAAGTTTTATTTTATTCCTACAATAGTACGTATATGAGAACCTAGTATTTTACAATTAAAATCGTTTTCTTCATTATTTTGAGAGCTACTATCGTGTGTCACTTTTATTTGACTATCGTTTATAAATTTGACATTTTATTATGCTTAAAACTTTTAGAACAGTTTTAGCGTAATTAGGTTTTAGTATAATTAGATTTTCTATAATAACGTCATTTTTACGTGTATTCATTCATAATTAAGTTTACATAGTCGGAATTTAACTAGGCGTTTTACACTACATTTTACTAGTTGAATTCTTACATAAAATGATAATTTTGAACGTTTTCCAAAACTTGAAAAGTGTCCAACGAGCCTACTTTGAGAGCCCGTAACTTTTGCATGCTTTAGAGTTATGACGCAAACGAAGTTCCTGTAGATAGCCCACCTGGTAGGCTACGAGATTGTTCTTTATGAGCTAGTCATGATTTGCACCTTAAATGGGTCAAATTTATCTTACAAAAATGTGGTTCCAGCTAGTTTAACACTATACAAGATGGTTTTTCAAAAACTTTAAAGACATGTATCTTATAGCTCGTTAACTCTTAGGTAAAACGGATTACTGTTTTAGAAACTAGGCCTGGTGAACGTTAATATTGTTCTTGAAAAACATTTACCCATTCGGCCTCTAAGAGGCTCGAAATCACATCCAAGAGGCTATGGAATCTTAATAAGGTCTAGTATTTTACTGTATGACAGAAACTCATGGGGAGGTGTCTACCTCGGGAAACGTGCAAGAGCTATAATATACCGAATAAAGCTTTTAACGAACTTGTTACTTATGAATTATTTCGAAACTCTAAGCACCACTAAGTTGAGGTTTAAAATGAATACTAAGTTGTTTAATACTAGGTAAAACATTACTTACATTGTATCGATGGTTCCAACAAGAGTATGCCCTATAAAATCCTAAATAGGTTGCGACTTGTTTTGAATTCAAACGAATTCAAACCCGAACACTTTGACACTTAAGACCTTGTCATATACTCCATGAACTCATATATCTCAGCTCCTAAAATGTTTGAATGATTAAAGTGTGGGAATAGTTTAAGCTATAGATTTTTCAAAAGAGTAAAAAGATGGTATAATATCAATGTATATCATAGTGTTTATATAGTAGATAATATGAAATGTACAAGATGTGCATGATAATGGTGGGGTGCAAACGTGTGTTTGCTATCAAATGGGTGGATTTTTGAGTGATTTAAGGGATTGCAAGTTATATGGGGCGTTGAATTAGATTACATAAGTGTAGGATTGAAGGAAATATAGATAAGAAGATTTTTAGTGATAATTTGATATGTATAAGTGTAAGATTATGGCTACAATATGTATTGTGGGTAAAATGATAAAAGTTAAAAAGTATAGTAGTTATACATAGGTTACTTAAGTTTTAGAAATGACGGTTTGGGTTTATGTCAAGTTACACGGGTTTAAAACGCTTAAGGCTTGACACAAAGAGAATAGTGGTTAAATAAGTATACTCAAGTGTTTGAAATATATAAGGGAAATTTAATGAGTTTAAAGTTGGTAATGTTAAATGGGCGTTGTCGTGATCACAAAGACATAAAAACGATATTTTATAATTAAATATATGAATAATATACGATTACCTCGATAACTTATTTGAAACTATTAAAACTATTTAATAACGACATATATATGATTTTTAGACTTTATATAGTCTCTCATATATTATTTTGAAGAAATTTTCATGTTGAAAACATTTAGATTACTTCATATTAATATTTAACGGTAAGTTCAATTGTTTACGTTAACTATTAAAATAAACTATTATTGAAACTTATATGACTAGAAACTTAGAATAATTCATTTTACGTAAGATGGATAAAATACATAAGCTTTTAGTTGGATGACCTCTAGTTAGAGTTAATAACGGTCTTCAAATAGCAGAGTAATTACTTTCTACTTTGCAGTAAAAAAAATTTAAACACGCATCATATAAATTTTTATATAACCAATAAAATCTTCAAATAGTCCGTCGTATGTATTATCAGTGATAATATAATTTGTTAGTTTTTGATATCTTCATGTTTATGATTTACAGTGTTTTAATAAATAAACAAAAATTTTAAAAAAATTAGTAACGATAATTATTTTATTCTTTAGATTAATAATGAGTTCAAATTCATGGGTTGTCATATCAACCGTGTGGTCCGTACCATCTTGAGTCCCCTGAAATGACCCCAAAAAAGAAGGACTGTATAAATCTTCAGTTGGGAAGGAGGGTATGGGAGAGGTGGGTACGTCGACATGGTATTGTGATAATAAACCACCAACATAGTTATTAAAAGGGTACGGGTTTTGTGAATAAAACTCTTGAAAGCCGGGTGTTTGCGAGTATTTGGTAAAATTATAAGGGTTTGGATAAGGTTGGTTCGGGTATGAGTTCGAAATCGGTGCTTGCATCGGTGCCGGCATCGGGTTACGGTACGGTTGGTTTGGATATGGTTGATTATGATATGGGTTAGGTTGTCGATATGGTTCATTTGGTGACAGGTTGTTAAGATCAAGGGTTTCGGTAGGTGTCAGTGGAGTCGCGGTAGTATTTCTTCGTTGGCGGTGTTTGCCGGATTGTCGGGTTTTATGGCCGGACATTGTTGGTATGTAATGGAAAAAGATGATTTATGTGTTTGAGGAAGAAGATGTGAAAATATTAGAAGTAAAATGGGGATTTTATAGGAAAAAAAGGAGAAAAAATTAATTTCGGATGGATAAATAGGTGGGACCCGAGTGTTTGTGTGGTTCGAGTGGTGAGTTCTCACCGGTAGTAGGATTTTTTTGCCTAAGTTACATAACTCACGCTTGGATTTTGGATAAGTTTTAGTGAGGTTTTTGGGACCTCATGCGTGGGTTTTTGCCACCTCACCCCATCCGTGGATTTTTCTTTCTACTCCTCCCACCCTAGATGCAACTTTTGTCAAATTCTATATTTTATATTTAACAAAGACGTTGTTAATTTATCTTATGATTATGCGCGTTTGATAGGTCTTGTTTATACATTAAGACTATGAACAAGTGGTACTTCTAAAGCTTAAACTAAGACTAAAGATAAATTAAGATTTAAGTTCAGTTAAATATTTAAACTTTACATTTTGATTTTATTTTAATTTTAGCAACAAAAATCATTATGATGTAATTTGAAAAAAAATAATTTTTTTCTTCCTTGTTAAAAGTTTCATTATATATGTGACGGAAGACTACCATCATATATAATAAAAGACAATTATAATATATGACATTAGCAATCATATATGATACATACGATAGGTTAACAGGTACGGGTATATATACGGGTAAACATGACACGTTATTAAAACCCGTAACAGATCCGTAACAAAAAAAAAACATTCTTTGTCGAAACTGTATCTAAACCCGCCAACTTGTCTCCGAATTTGACGTATCTTTTTTGAATTTCGATTTTCACCATCGATTTAGAGTGTATTGCCATCCTAATGATGATGTAATCATGTATATCGTGCAAAAAAATGCTACATCGTGTAAAATGGATTCTGCTATGATACTATCATTACAAAATAAAAAACTCATTTTTTTCTTATTAATGAGATAAACAATAACTTAAATAATTTATAACTTTTTTATTAACAAAGCACCTTAAATACAAAAATATACAAAAAAATCTCACATCATTTGTCTACTAAAAAATATATTAAAAGTTATAGTTTTTTACTTATTAAATATTAAGTAAAATTACAATTTTAGTAATTTTTTGTATTACTTACTTTTTTCTTTTTAGTAAAAGTTATCAAAATAATTTTTAATAAGTATTTTTGTTAAAAATTACAGTAATAAGAATACAAATTTTTAGTAATCGTATTTACTACTGACTTTTTTTTACATTTTTTTTACATTTAACTTGATAAATAAATGTCACAAATATTATAAGAAACACAAATTTAAATTCAATTCCAAACAAAACTTTACTTCCATAACAAGTAACTTGACTTTTCCACGGACCACTAAGAACATTAACAGAATTAGTAGTATATATAGAAATTTGTTTAGATCACAGTTTTAATTATCGAATCTTTAGTTAAGAATTAGGAAAGTTTTTACTTGCCTTGCAATTCAAGGGTCAGTCGAACCGCCGTTAATATCCTTATATGACAAAAGTTATTTTGCATCTTTGTTTTTTATTGGAAACCGAGAGACAAATCCCCACCCTTTATTCTCTTTCGATCTAACGATGCAAATTAATCTCAGATTTAAATCTGAACCTATTTTCTTGTCCTTTATTTTTCTTTTTATTTCTCGTTTCATTATTTATTTTTCCCCAAAACTCAATCAATCTATGATTTAAATCATCATTTCTTTCCTCTCTAGATCGAAATACTAGAATGTTATGACTCTCATATATCACACTATCTCCCCCGTCCACGTCATCACCACCATAGATCTTTCTGATAAGGTATAATATCACTATGGATTTTTAATTTATTCCGCCAATTACTATCCTAATTTAATATCCTATTGTGAGTCACACCTTACTTGAAAAGGTTACTGATGAGGATTGAGAGGTTATTGAAGAGTGACGCATTTAAGGCCAAAGTAGTGTTGATGACGGTTATAATGTGTATGATTTGATGTTGGTTGTTGTTATGTTGTGGTGATTGTTAAAAGCTTGGTAGATCTGATGGTTAACTCGAAGAGTGAGGTGTGTCTTGTGGAGGGGGAGTTGTATAGCTTTAAAACTCGTGTATGAAGAAGTTTGAGGGAAAAATATTTGATAAGGTGAGGAAAAGATCGGTTAGTCAATTGAGTTTTGGTTTGTGATTGTTGTGTTAATAACTTGACTTTTTGTAGGCAAAAAGTGTTAGGGAGACTATGAATCAGATGATTGAGGCATGGAATGTCCTAACAGATGTGGCTGATGAAGTGTTGCCAATGCTAAACTTACCTTCTTCTAAAGGTATGATTTCATAATATAAATACTTAATTATATGTTTAAGAATCTTAGGATATTCATTGAGCTTTATTATCTACTCTAGTGATGGAAGCACTGGTTGATATAAAAGTAAGTTTATACTCTTTTGGTTCGAGTATTGAACGATTAAGATGAAGTTGCTTCGTCTCATGAAAATGAAAATGTTGATGCCTATGGCAGCTAGGGGTGTCAAACGGGTTATCGGATCGGGTCTGGAGCTTATCGGGTCGGATATATTCGGGTTTTGAAACAATAAAAATTAACCCGCAACCCGACCCTATTAGGTATCCGGTCTATCGAGTTCGGGTTTGTCGGCTTGCGGGTTATCGGGTCGAGTTTATCGGGTTGCTTGTTAAGGAAAATAAAATAATTGTTTTTTAACGGTAAAATAATTGTTTAATTACAGTGACAAACGTATCATAATCTTCTTTTTATCAGACAAGCATATATGTATTATAACTCATGCATAACATTTCTACGATAAATAACAAAATGTTAACCAAACAACTTTGGGCGATAACTTTGAGAACAACCTTTAAGTAAGTACTAAGGATTTGGAAATTATGAATATGTGTTATATATATTTTTAATGTATATAGATCATTAAGGTGAGCATGATGGGATATGTAAGTAGCAGGTAGACAGATTACGAGCATTATCAGGGGGGGGCAGACACTGCTTGGTGGTGCAGCAGCTCACTCAAAGCGAAAGGTTAGAGGCGTTGTGCAACTGTAGAGACCTTCAAATACGACTGGAATTTTTGCGGTATTTTTCTTATTGGCGTCACCAATGTTCTACATTGTTCTATTCAAGGCTTTCCTACTTGGCTGGGGATTCTTTTACATTCGTCACTCTCATATCACAACCTTTGAACTTTTCATACGAATTCCGCCTCTCTCAGATTAGATCCTATAGTTTTGTTTAAATTTTTATTATAAATGTCTTATTGTTTATTTTGGTAGCACTTTCGGTGCACTTCTGTTAGGACTTAGGAGCAAGTGGGATTCTTATATTTTGTGGTGCACTTCTGTTAGGACTTAGGAGCAAGTGGGATTCTTATATTTTGTGTGTACCCTGTTGTTGGATAATGGATACCAATCCAAATAGTAGTTATGATACCAAAGATTGCTTAAAAGTGACATATATGCAAATCGGTGTAAGTACTCACCATTGTTTAATATCTCTTTGTTTCTATCAGTATTTTATTTTGTGTCGTTTGCTCAATAAATGGATCACATGTTATATCAAATCATGAAGAAACATATCTATTCAGCTTATGATGATTTCGAAGTCACAAAGCATCATAATACATGACACCACATATTGCGTACCCATCACTAACCGGATTGATCACGACTGTTTAGAACTTTAGATGTCACCTTATACTAACAATGATAAAATTTAAACATAATTTTAAGAACTTACAAAATGCCAATATTGTATTAAACAAAAAGTTTAACACTTCAAAAGTTGCTTCAACACGCGACCGCTTATGACAATGTTTGTTTTTTAAATATCACAAGTGATATCACATTGACTATTAATAAGTGTGAAAACACTTATCTTTTTACCACTTATTTCCAATAATAACAAGACCAAAACGTGTATTTTATGTCGTAAAAGTCGGAATTATGCGTGGTTTGTGTTTTTATTGTGTTTTAGGACCAAAAGATGCAAAAGGAAGAAAACATGGGCTATCACGGGCTTTTATCGAAGAAAAAGACTAAAGACTAAAGACGAAGTCGAAAGATCGAGAATGCAAAAAGAACGGAATTCCAAGGCCAATTCTGAAGATTTATCGAAGAAAAAGTCTAAAGACGAAAGTTTAATAAAGTCAAAGAACTCAAGTCTAATTATAGAAGAAAATTATAAGACAAGTTCAACTTATATCGACAAATCCCGAGATAACGTCGAGAAAGACAAATAAATTAAGTCGAGTCGAGACGAGAAGAAAGAAATAAGATAGCTTAAGCATGTAATCTCCCCACCTCCTATAAATATCCTCCTAATATGTCATTAGGAGGGTGTTAGGTGGTTAGTTTTTAGTAATTGTAGATTAATTTTTAGTTTTATTAAGTGTGTTTTATTTTCTCTCTAGTTTTTCCTTCAAGCTTTTTAATCTTGTAATCTTTTGATATTAATCTTTAATCAATCAAGCTTATTTTCTTAATTCTCATTCTACCTTTCTTAATCTTTTTCTTAATCTTGATAATCATGTAGTTAATCTCATCTCTTTGATTATGTGATTGATTTATTCATGTGATTGATCTTTTAGTTTTGATGTGGTGGATGTTTTGAGCTTATTGTGGGTATTGATCTTCAAGAGTTTGGCTTATTCTTGATTTAGTTGGTTTGGTAGATTTATAGATTTGCTTATTAGTTGATTTTAAATGTTTTGATTAATTAGTGTTTTTATAGTTTTTAATTTGTGGCTTATTTAATTCTTCTTAAAATTTATTTGGTTTAATTTTTGGTTAATTGCTTGTTTGGTTCATGCTTATTCGTAGCTTATTTCTTAAGTTTTCATATTACTGTTTATCTGTATCCGTGCCTTAACTTCTTCGGAAAAGGGTTTTGTTTTTCTGAAAACATACCTTTTCTGAAAAGGCAATTATTCCGAAATTCCTTTTTCTCTGAATTCATCATTTCTATGAAATCATCATTTTTCTGAAAAGTCAATTATTCTGAAATTCCTTTTTCTCTGAATTCATCATTTCTATGAAATCATCATTTTTCTGAAAACCATTTATTCCGAAAAATCAGTTATTCCGAAAATTCCAGTTTTTCTGAAAACCTCCATTAATCCGAAAATTCCTCTTTTTCTGAAAAGTCCATTTATCCGAAAACATCATTTTTCTGAAAAGTTCATTATTCCGAAGATCTACTTTTTCTGAAAACCTTTTTATTCTGAAAAACCCCTTTTTTCTGAAAACATGCTTTATTCCGAAAATCCATTCTTCTGAAAAGTGTCTTTATTCCGAAAATATCCTTTTTTTCTGAAAACACCATTTTTTTTTGAATTGTTAACTATTTTTTCAAACTTTTATTTTTCCCGCCTTTTTATTTAGCATTGTTTTAACTTGTTTTATCTTAGATTAAATTTTCAAGCTTTCAACGACATTTTAGTTTTAGTTTAAAATAGATAACCTTTTCCCATTTATTAATCCACCAAGAACGACTGAGTCGCACATTTGGTCGTGATCAATTCAAAAAGATCGGATTCAACGAACTTTCATAACTAAGTAAAACCTAGTTATTAAATGGCGCCGCTGCCGGCTCTTTTCGTTAAGACTAACGGTTTTAACTGAGAGACGCGTTGGATTTTGGGATCCGTTCATTCGTGAACGTTATTTTCCTTGCTTTAAAATTTTCAAAAACCATAAAAATTAAAAAAATTCAAAAATACAAAAAAATAGAAAAACATAAAAAAACCAAAAATATTTCTTGTCTATTTTGCTTTTCCTTTTGTAGGTGTGTATGCGTACTCGTGCTCGTAAGAAGAAAGCAACTCAAGTCGAAGTCATTACTCCACCTATTGTCACCATGGACAATCAACCAATGATCGAGCTTTTGCAATCGCACGTAGAGGGCAACACCGATGCTATTGTCATACCCGAGATTGGAGCCAACAACTTTGAGCTCAAATCTGGCTTTATTCAAATGGTCTCTGCTCAACCTTTCTTGGGGCGTTCGTTTGATGATCCTCATGACCATATTAAAAGGTTTCTTCAACTCACTAATACGGTCAAGTTTAATGGGGTTTCACAAGAGGTAATTCGCTTACAACTTTTTCCTTTCTCCTTAGAGGGACAAGCCCGACATTGGCTTGATAAGGAACCGCCACAAAGTATTCTTACGTGGTCGAATTTAGAGACCAAATTCATCAACTACTTTTTCCCACCCTCACGTACTACCGCTTTGCGGAATGAAATCATTAATTTTGAACAAAAGTACGGTGAGACATTTAGTGAATCTTGGGACCGTTTTAAGGAACTTTTAAGAAAGTGTCCACAACATGGTTTCACAAAAGTGCATCAAATTAACACTTTTTACAATGGTTTAAACATGAATGACCAATATTCACTAAATAGTGCCTCGGGGGGTAATATTTTGGTTAAGTCTTCTAATGCCGCATGGGATATATTGAGAATAAATCTAAAGTGCAAACCAAAAGTGTTCGGGATAATGTGGCTAGTGCTAGCACTAACGACACCGAAAGAAGACTTGATAAGCTTACTACGGTTGTTGAAGCACTTGCTTTACAAGTCGTTAACAATTCCAAAAACATCAATGCTATTAATATAACTTGTGAAACTTGTGGTGGGCCACACTCTTATGCTAATTGTGATAAAGCTTATGATCAATCTCACGGGGAAGTGTATGCTTACAACACCACCGAGAGAGTTCATTTCAAGCCTAATTTCGATGTTAATCACTTGTCTTACAACTCGACAAATTACTTGGCTCCACCCGGTTTTCAACAAAGACCACCACAACCTAACCAAAACAACCAAGGGACACCAAGAGCTAATGTTCAAGGAAATACCAACATGAGGGGCTCAAATGCAAATCAGGGTAACTATCACATGCAAAACCAAGGTTTTCAACACCAAGGTTTCAATCCTCAAGGTTTTCCACCTTATAACCAATACCCAAACCAAGGTTTTCAACAACAAGGGTTCAATGTACCTCATCCACCAATGGACTTGGTTTCGCAAAAGTTGAATGAACATGAGAAAATCATGCAAGCAATGCAAGAATCTACTAGACAAATTCAAGAGTCCACGGACAGGAGATTCGTTCAAATGTTACAAACCCTTCGTCCCCAAGGTGCTCTTCCTTCTACAACCGAAACAAACCCTAGAGCGAATGTGAGTGCTATTACTACTCGAAGTGGAACAACTCTAGCAGGACCTTCTACCCCACCTCCCGTTACTCCATCTACACCTCCTCCACCCCCATTTATCCCTCCTACTACCACACCTAGTACTAGTTCTCCATTACCGTCTCCACCTATTAATGAAGAAGTACCCAATCAAAACCATCCACCAACCCCACCTTCCACCTTTAAACCTTCAACATCTCAACCTTTACCTGCTACACCTACACCTTCCACCTATAAACCCAATATTCCTTATCCATCTCGCTTAGACAAGGCCAAACTGCAAACCAAGGATGACATTCAAGTGTCAAACTATTTGAAGAAAGTTTCGGAAATGACCATCACTTTTAGCCTTGTTGAAGCTCTAGCCCAAATGCCTAAATTTGTTACGATGTTTAAGGACTTGCTTAATAAGAAGGAGAAGATGGCCGAGTTTGTTAATACTCGATTGAATGAAAATTGTTCTGTCGTCCTTCTTAAAGAACTTCCGGAGAAACTTGGAGATCCCGGTCGTTTTGTGTTGCCTTGAATTTTTAACAACACCGAAGAATTTGATGCCTTAGCTGGTCTCGGAGCGAGTATAAATCTGATGCCTTTAAGTGTTTGGAAAACACTATCATTACCCGACCTTACTCCAACGAAAATGACTCTTGAGCTAGCAAATTGCACTCTCGCTTACCCCGTTGGTATTGCTGAAGATGTGTTCATTAAAGTTGGCACCTTCACTTTTTCGGTCGACTTTGTTGTTGTTGATTATGAAATGGACCCTCGTATTCCATTAATACTTGGTCGGCCATTTTTGAGAACCGGAAAAGCTCTTGTCGATGTTGCCGAAGGTGAGCTAATCTTAAGAGTCGGGAATGATGCTCAAGTTTTTAAGATGGGGAAAATTACTAGTAAGACAAATGGAAAAGAATCCGCGAAAATGATTAATGTGCTTCAAGAAGAGCTTACTCCTAATTTCGAAAGTTTTAAGCTTGATGACTTTGTTGTATATGATAATCCTCTTTTCGAGTCTTTCCATGACAATCCACTTTTTCAAGACGATGTGGATGATTTTGATGATTCTCTCCCCAAATTGGATCCCCCACCAATCTATGGGTCTCCATCGATCTATGATGCCTCTAGTTCCGATGGAGATGATTCAGCTGCTTTTGTTTCAGAGTATCCAGACATGCCAACTTATGCTGATTTTGATGATGCTGATACTCTCTCGAGTGATTCTTCTCATAATGACCTTACTCCTACTTTTGAAGAAGATCCTCCACCAAACACTATTGATACTTTGGACAATTACTCATTTGAGGACGATTTTTCTACTTTTCTCAATACCTACTTCCCCAATGAGAGTGATGCTCCTCCTTTGGACTTTGATGATTATGGTCTTTATCCTACTTTGGATATGAAGAAACCCGTTTCCAAGGAGAAGCAGCCGGCTGACACCGATATCAGTAGCACTTATGTCTTGACACCTCTATATCCACCTTCTGAGGATGAGATTGCGAGATTTATGATCGGATCTTCTTCAAGATCTGCTGAGTCTGGGTGTTATTTTCCCCTAAAGGAAAAGGTGTTCGATCCCGGTATTGCACTTTTTAAGCCATCTCAGTATCCATCTGATGAAATAAAAGGAAAGATCTTTGGAACTTTTGGAGATATGCTTGCACCTCAGCACACTTGCTACCACCGTACTCCATCTTTGCTTAAGGGAACCTTGCCTATTCTTCTTTGGCTTGCCTTGTTCGCCTTAAGCTTGTGCTATTTGATGGACAAAAACCATGTATTTGACCCCGGTGGATGTTCTTCAAGGTTCTTCCTATGCTAATCAAGGTCGAGTCAGGCTCACGACTCGGGTAACAAAAACAAGCGCTTCTCGGGAGGCAACCCGATTATCTATCTATCCTTTACCGTTTTCATAATAAGTGTAGGGGGAGCCCCGTATGTGTTTGTTGTCTTGTTTCGTCTTCTGTGCAGGGAGTAAAGCTTCCAAGATCCATTCTCGATGACTTTTGACGAACCATGATCCCGTGTACCCGTCTTCCCGGTTCTATCCTAAACTTCGTGATTCAATATTTCATATCTTATATGTTCACATTGAAATCACTATAATTGTCCTTTCCTTAGCAAGATTTAAACAAAGTGCACAATGTCATAAGTGTAGGGGAGTTTACTCCCACATGCTTAAACATTGAGGACAATGTTTCTATTAAGTGTAGGGGGACTTCTATCGAAGTAAGTGGGATTTTCCTTGTATTTGTCCTCATTTTAACCGGAAAATTGATTTTTCGACATTTTTCAAAATTTTTAATCTATTTTGGCCTAGTAGTATAGTAGTATTTCCCTTTGTTATCATTATTTACTTTCTTCGCTAGAATAAATTTTCAATAAAGTGGTTTTAAATTTTCCAAAGTCGTGAATATTTTGACTCAACCCGAGTTTACTTATCTAAGTCTACTCTAGCTAGTATCCTTAATGTGTTTAATCAAGTTTTGCTAGGCTTTTATATAGGGAACTTTAAAACGAGAAAGTCTTAACTCTCACGGGTTAAGAACAAGAACTTTTCGCAAGTTCCTATAATTGATCCTAGAGAGTCGTTTATCAAGGGAACTTTAAAATGCGAATTCTAAACTTGAAAAAGTCTAAGAGTTTGCAAGATCCTATAGATGACTCGAAAACCCAAAACTTTGATTTAATTGGCTAAGCATCCACGAGTCTCATTCCTTGAGATTTTAAATTATGGAGAACGAGAGATGATAGAGTCAATTATAAGTTTGGTATTATTTCGTGAATTTATGTGAGTTGATTATAAGCCTATTCTCCTATCGCTTGATAATAAATTTATCTGCAATAAATAAGGTTGTACGATTTGAAAGTTACTTAGCTTCTAGCACAAGATCGTTTAAAAGTTGCTCCGTATTAATTAAGAGTTCATAGCCAAGGCATAACTTATTGAAGCGGGATGCGAAGATTGGCGAGTCCGAAAAGGCCCTAACAAGGCATGAGGGCTACATTTTGTTGCTAAAGATCCAAAAGTGATGTGAAGAATCATTTATCGAAAATCAATATGAAGGATCGAGACACACGACGAAAAGAAAATACACCCCTAAAGATCATGGAGAAGTCTATCCGAAAAGACCCTATCAAGGTATGAGGATAAATAGATCCAAGTCCTAAAAGGAGGCGGATCGTTGTATATCAAAGTCCAAAATTAAGATTGGAGAAAAATGAAGAAGTCGTGGTCCAAAGATGAAGAATCTCTCAAAACTTCAAGTGAAAAAATTCCTATTATGAAGAGAAGACCATAATTTCATGAACGTCTATCAAGATTTGAAGTATGAAGTCACTGCCAAATATCGGTCCGAGAAAGGTCTTAAATCGTGAAGCGAGTTATGCCAATATATGAACTTTATGAGGTCCCGAGAAGCAGTTTTAAAAGATTTTATCCTTTAGCTAACTATTGATTAAATCGTCCCACTTTATTTTCAACTTAAATAACTATCGAAATAAGTCAAACAATGCATCCTCGTGATCATTTAAGACAATATTAAAATATAAGAGATACACCTAGGAATAAGGGAGTCTAAGTGAATAATTGGGCCACATGAGTTCGTGTTAATTTACTAACTTATAATAACAATGATCTCGTTTTTAAGCTTGGTATGGGGAACGTGAAACTTGAGAATGATGAATATTCATGACAACCTAAAACCCCAATGTAAGTCTTTGATTTCTTTACTTATTTTGTTCTTTTAGTTTTCTTAGTGCTTAGTATTTAATAAAGGCCAAGGTGGGTTATCTATGATGAAAAATGTAAAACGTGCTTTCAAATTAGTGCATTGCATGAGGACATTGCAATGGTCAAGTGTAGGGGATTTAATAAGTGTGAAAACACTTATCCTTTTACCACTTATTTCCAATAATAACAAGACCAAAACGTGTATTTTATGTCGTAAAAGTCGGAATTATGCGTGGTTTGTGTTTTTATTGTGTTTTAGGACCAAAAGATGCAAAAGGAAGAAAAACATGGGCTATCACGAGCTTTTATCAAAGAAAAAGACTAAAGACGAAGTCGAAAGATCGAGAAAGCAAAAAGAACGGAAGTCCAAGGCCAATTCTGAAGATTTATCGAAGAAAAAGTCTAAAGACGGAAATTTAATGAAGTCGAAGAGCTCAACTCTAATTGTAGAAGAAAATTATAAGACAAGTTCAACTTATATCGACAAATCCCGAGACGACGTCGAGAAAGACAAAGAAATTAAGTCGAGACGAGACGAGAAGAAAGAAATAAGATAGCTTAAGCATGTAATCTCCCCACCTCCTATAAATACCCTCCTAATATGTCATTAGGAGGGTGTTAGGTGGTTAGTTTTTAGAAGTTGTAGATTACTTTTTAGTTTTATTAAGTGTGTTTTATTTTCTCTCTAGTTTTTCCTTCAAGCTTTTTAATCTTTACATTAATCTTGTAATCTTTTGATATTAATCTTTAATCAATCAAGCTTATTTTCTTAATTTTTATTCTACCTTTCTTAATCTTTTTCTTAATCTTGATAATCATGTAGTTAATCTCATCTCTTTGATTGTGTGATTGGTTTATTCATGTGATTGATCTTTTAGTTTTGATGTGGTGGATGTTTTGAGCTTATTGTGGGTATTGATCTTCTAGAGTTTGGCTTATTCTTGATTTAGTTGGTTTGGTAGATTTATAGATTTGCTTATTAGTTGATTTTAAATGTTTTGATTAATTAGTGTTTTTATAGTTTTTAATTTGTGGCTTATTTAATTCTTCTTAAAATTTATTTGGTTTAAGTTTTGGTTAATTGCTTGTTTGGTTCGTGCTTATTCGTAGCTTATTTCTTAAGTTTTCATATTACTGTTTATCTGTATCCGTGCCTTAACTTCTTCGGAAAAGGGTTTTGTTTTTCTGAAAACATACCTTTTCTGAAAAGGCAATTATTCCGAAATTCCTTTTTCTCTGAATTCATCATTTCTATGAAATCATCATTTTTCTGAAAAGGCAATTATTCCGAAATTCCTTTTTCTCTGAATTCATCATTTCTATGAAATCATCATTTTTCTGAAAACCATTTATTCTGAAAAATCAGTTATTCCGAAAATTCTAGTTTTTCTGAAAACCTCCATTATTCCGAAAGTTCCTCTTTTTCTGAAAAGTCCATTTATCCGAAAACATCATTTTTCTGAAAAGTTAATTATTCCAAAGATCTACTTTTTCTGAAAACCTTTTTATTCCGAAAAACCCCTTTTTTCTGAAAACATGCTTTATTCCGAAAATCCATTCTTCTGAAAAGTGTCTTTATTCCGAAAATATCCTTTTTTCTGAAACACCATTTTTTTCTGAATTGTTAACTATTTTTTCAAACTTTAATTTTTCCCGCCTTTTTATTTAGCATTGTTTTAACTTGTTTTATCTTAGATTAAATTTTCAAGCTTTCAACGACATTTTATTTTTAGTTTAAAATAGATAACTTTTCCCATTTATTATTCCACCAAGAACGACTGAGTCGCACATTTGACCGTGATTAATTCGAAAAGATCGGATTCAACGAACTTTCATAACTAAGTAAAACCTAGTTATTAACTATCCTTAAACATTAACTTTGTCAATAAATTATCACAAGTGATATTAGACATCAAATATGTTTATGAAATATCACAAGTGATACTTTATAAAAAAAATATACGAACCAATGAAATATCACAAGTGACAATACATAAAATATATACGAGCCAATGAAATATCACAAGTGATAATATATAAAAAAAATATACGAGCCAATGAAATATCACAAGTGATAATATAAAAAAAATATACGAACCAATGAAATATTACAAGTGATACTAAAAGTATAAAAGCATATTGCGTTGTTTCTGAAATATCATAGTGATATTCGACATTAAGTGTGTTTATGAAATATCAAGTGATATTTTACTTGTCATATAATAAATATCACAAGTGATATTAGAAATTAAATATGTTTATGAAACGTCACAAGTGATAATAAATAAAAAATATATAACACAATAAAATATTATGTGATACCAAAGGTCATACTTGTTTGTTTTTTAAATATCACAAGTGATATTCGACATTAACTATTTTTATAAAATATCACCAAAAATATTAGACATTAACTATGTTTATGATATTTCACAAGTAATAACATATAAAAAATTTAGGAAATAATGAAATAGTTAATGTCTAATATCACTTGTGATATTTCGTCTAATATCACTTGTGATATTTCGTCTAAAATCACTTGTGATATTTCGTCTAATATCACTTGTGATATTTCGTCTACCACTTTTGATATTTCATAAACAAACAAGTAGGGTTCTTAACTTTTTATATCACCTATGATATTTCACTTCTTTCTAGTATCTTTATAACACATAGATTATAATATATCGAGGAATATACAAAATAATGAAATATCACTTGAGTTATTAAAATGTTACAAGATATACTTATTTGTTTATTAAATATCACAAATGATATTAAACATGAACTATTATGAAATATCACTGGTGATATTAGACATGTCATTATAAATTAATGCAACATTACTTTGGTTTTGAGAATACGCCAAGTTTTTATTGTCACATTTGCTTCTTTTTTTATTCATTTTGGTATTCGTAAGTAGAGTTGATCTATTTTGCATCATTCTTTTTACTTGTAATTAATGGGACTAATCTTAGTCATTCATTATCTAAGATTAAATTTCAAGAAAAAAAATACGGAGGTACCTTTTTTTTCAAAATGTCCAATTAAATTATTCGAACTAATTATTATAATGGTGATATTTTATTAGTGATAAAATAATGAAATATCATTATTAATATTTAATAAAAATGGTTACAGTGTAATATCACCGGTGATATTTCATTGCATTATCACCAAAGTGATATTTCATTGCGTTATCACTAGTGATATTCTATTATTTTTATCACTAGTAAAATATCATCGTTGATAAAAACTAGTTTGAAAATTTTACAACTTTATTTTCTCCGCCCAATGTTTGAAAATTTTGAACTTTTGGCAAAAATGGTCACTTTTTCATTTTTTTAAATCTTAGGTTAATCTCCACCTTAGATCAACCCAAAATGGATGGTGAGGATTTGTCTCCCTGCTTGTGAAAAAAAAAGTTGCAATTGAACTTTTGTCTTTATAAATTAAACTTTTTTTTTGTCACATTTGTGATATAAAAAAAACATAAGATAAAAATGTAGCAAAAGATTGCTTAAAATCCCTTAAATGATACAAGTATGTATGGTAACAAAAACATCAACACACTAAAAGTAAGTTCATCTAAAAGAAAGTTCACAAAAAATTACATTACATGCGTTCATTTTCAGTATCATATGAGAACCAACAACTTGAAATATATATATCGTTCATTGTATGTTAAAATGTCTCGTGACGCTCGTCGTAGCAGCCACCATCCTTCATTATTTGTTGGGATAGTTGCGAGATTACCTACAAACATAGAACACAAGAATTTTGAAGTAATTACTATTGAGTATTCATATAAACAAAACAACTCCAAAACTCAGCACTATGTATTCAGGCTATAGACTTTGTACAAGTTATATAGACCTTGTCCGAATTTTATTTTACCAAAAGTTTAGCTCATGAATGAATGAAACACATTCACAAATAAGAAACCATACACAAACACATCATTAACTACTGTACAAGACTTCAAACACATTTCTAGTGCCGAAATTTGATCAAAGAACATAATATTTTATTGACTTCTCATTTTTTATTAATTGTACGTGACCACTCACCAAACACAACAAAATTTCAATAAGCCTCATTTTGTTTTTACTAATACTAGTAATGTTAAAATTGTTTCATTAAAACATATTGATTTTGGCCATCTAAATTACACCAGATTTAACAAGTAGACAAAAGCCAAACTCAAACCCAAAAACTACATGCTGCGAGGATTCCACAATAAAAAAAACTCATGCTATTGTGACATAGCATTACCAACGACACCTTGCTGCAAAAACACATCAGAACCTCATAACCCATAATTCTATTACTATGTAAAAATACTATATTAGTACCGGTAAACACTTAACAAGTAACATTTAATAACAATCAATAAGCATATTTCATTAACTTTTACTAACAAGTAAAAGATCAAAACAACGGCATGAACATGAACTAAAAATAAATACTAGTAGTTCTAAGAAGAAGTTAAATATTGATTTTCGGTTCAATATCATAAACTCGAATGAATGTCGTTTCATGCCGTTTTGTGTTGTTCCAACCCCATGGTTCAGTAACTTGGATTTTAGTTCACAAACCTTTGTTCTTAACAATATTAATCAACCTTTGTCGAATAGATTTTCAACCAAAAAGAACATCATGACCTTTAAGGAACCATTTTCCTTGCAAAAGTACTTCATTCTCTAGTGACCTACCTAAAAGGTGCACCACTTTAGAGAAAAGGGGAGCAACATCATGTATGACCACCTACCTTACCAGAACTATTTGAATGAAGTTGTTCCCATTCTCTTTAGTATCAACATTGTCATTGTTTGGGGTAAATGAACTCAAAGCTTCTACTAAAGATGCATCACCAGCTTCTTTTTTTTGCAGGAGGGCTTACTCGTTCAGTGACAGCCTAAGCTCAATCTACTGCCATTGAAACTTAGGAGGTTGTAAGGTATTTAAACTTAGTACAAGCTTATCAAATGAAGTCTTTCTAATCTCACCACGGACCACGATAACACTTAAGTTTCTACTAGCCTACAAGACGGTTTAGGACGCTTTAAAGTGAAACAACATGGACTGTCATTAATTGTCCTTTCATCTCACGAGAAACAATTCCTATCATGTTTGTAAGCGCTTCATGCGCCAGGTTCCTTCCAACACCAACAGTTGCCTGCTGAAATGGTAGCAAACTCATGCAAAGCCTCACCCGTACCATCAACACTACACGGATTGCCCTTATCAAACCCTCGGCTTCCCCAAGACTCATTATCTCCATGACATGAAGGTCAATACTATCTTGTCTAGCTTTTTACCTTCCACAGGTGCGAGTATATATTTGTAAAAGGTATGCAAATTTATATTTAGAAGATTGCTTTTGAAGAACGACTTAATTTTTTAAATGTGAATACTGAATTTTGTTAAACCAAACGAATCTTCCATTGGTACTCATATCTAACAAACGCTCACCTCTTAACTTGGGAGGTATAATAGGTGACCAATAACAAGGAGGTTACTTCACTCTCATTTGATGCATTAACTTGGTAACTGAACTCCAAAGAGATATTTTTAATAGTATAGGTGCAAGATGGATAGATCGAGCAGGTTCTCTAGCGGTTCAAAACAGGTTTGTCTTGTATCTAAACTTAAATATCCTAACTAGAAGCATTGAGACCTGAAAGAAGGCCTTCACGATAACTACATCTGATTCCTCTTTAAAGAGAGCTGGAAAAATTGTAGTTTACTTGCTGGTTGTTAAAGAAATGACTCTAATACCCTAACAATATGCAATTTTATAAATATGTGTTATAAGAATTCTGTTAAAGTTACATGTTTAAGGACATTGAAAGGCTCGTTAGAATGATACAAAACTTTGATCAGTTTGTATGTTCCTTGAGATATTTCTGGTGGCTTAACGTCGCTCAAAACTTCTCTAAGCCGAGAGCTTAGGACTACAACTTGCAGCGATGATATTTGTGTTATTATCTTCACTGCATCTACATAACGGTGAGTTACTTATCTACGACACATCAGTAAAGATGAACATAACGGACCGTGCTCGTGTAGCTACGCGTACACATTATTTAGCACCTTTAATCATAGCATTCGTTATCTACCAAACACCTATAACAGAAACCGAACTCAACTCACTAATCAACTTTAACCATAACAAAAACCGACTCAACCCAACTTACTAGTAAACTTGTAGAGCTCATCAACTTGGCACGTTTATCTATACTCTGTTTTAAAGCTCGAGGGAATGTTCGTTCGAATATAATGGTTGTTTGACGACAAGTCTACCTCTTTGTTTTTGCTTGTTTAACCATGACGGGTCCACCTTCTTTATTTTTGTTTGTTTCACCGCGATAAATTTACCTTCATTGTATTTGTTTATTTCTGTAACCTCATCTTTTCACAACAATCCTACATTCCACAAAGTATGCACTAAAACTAAAATGCATCAAAGTACAGCTACGCAACAATACTAGTAATATTTATAAAACATAATACATCAAATTACATTAAAAAAAGGCGAAAATGAAAGTAAGATGTAATACCAACCTTAAGAAGAGCATCATACAGCTCCGCATGCAAATTCGATCTGTTATCCCTCACATCAATATACTGAAAATTTCTTTACATTTCAAGCTCTTTGTCATCCATATACCTCCTAAACTCATGATGTTCAACACTACCATCTTTATCACAATCACGAACCCTAAATATCTCTTTCGCGTATTTATAATCACCCAGTATTTGTAAAGCAAATAATCATGTTTCTATCTATTTTGAATCGAGGTAGAGAAAGAATGATCAATTTTCAACCTTTTTTTCCCAGGATCGATTGGTTTGTTAGATCTTTGTTCCAATTTCATGATTAATTCGTGATTTGCACGGTTAATTTGTGCATATTTTTAGATTCTTTTGGTTAGGATTTGATGTGTAGAATATGTGAGTTGTGTGTGTTTTTTACTGGAAATGGGGCAGTCGGGTGGGTGGGATACAAATTTACATTTTTAGTCCTTATGTCTTCTTTAACAGATTGTCAACTTTGCCCCCTCTGTGTTTTTTTATCATATGATCTTGCCTTTCCCAATCAACGGTCTAGATTGGTCCCTTGGATTCCACTAAAATACAGGTTTCTTTAATAACCGGACTCATTCTTATATATGTCTGGCCTCTATAAAAGCTAAAAGGTGGTGAACGAATTCATTTGTATCATTGTCGACTAAGGGATCATCGTGCCTGTCGTCACAATTGCCTTTGTGATCTTGAAGTTCGAGTTTATTATTGATGTATAGCTTTTTGTTGCTACGATAATGGGGTTTTCTATTAACTTCATTGTTGAAGTGAAGGTAAATACTCTTCTAAACTTTTTATTCTTTTTTATATTTATTCTTCTTCATACACGCCTGCTTTAATATTGGTCAAATAAAATCGTGTCAAAATAGCTTATTTCCTTCCTCACTCCATCCACTCGTCAAATATAGACAACCACTCTCAGTTAAATTTAAATACCAATCACACACCAACAAAGACCTATAAATTCCCATTATCACATTCATTCTCATTCCTCAATTCAATTCCCCAAAAAAAACATAGTTCAAGGATAATATAACAACATTATTATTTACCTCCGAATCAAATTAGGATGGGCGCAGTAAGTTTTTTTATCTCATAGATCAACTATTATCAATGTTTTGAAGAAGCAGAAACCAGTTTGGTCATTGAAAGCCGGGTCGACCAAGAACCGATTTTTAAGACACAACTTAAGTTAACTTATGTGTTATAATCAAGTATATATGTACTAAGGTAATTTTCTTTTCTTTTTGTTACAGAAGGATGATAAGAAAAAGGATGCTAGTAAGAACAAGGATGATAAAAAGAAGATCAGTGAATCAGTAGCGGTCGTCTTAAAAATCGACTTGCATTGTGAAGGGTGTGCCAGAAAAGTTAAAAATTCAATCTGTAAATTTAAAGGTACAATAATTTATTCTTTCTTTTAAAAGAACGTGTATAGTGTAATAAGGGTTTTGCTAAAAATAACTATGAATAACTTTCGCGCATTAACAATCAACAATTATGTGATATATTGCAGGTGTGGAAAGTGTGAATGTGGATATGGCCAGCAACAAAGTAACGGTGATGGGTAAAGTTAACCCTGTTGAAGTGAAGGAGCGAATTGAAAAGAAGACGAAAAAGAAAGTTGAGATAGAAGTTAAAAAAGACCAAAAGAAATCCGATGAGAAGTCACCTGAGAATAAGTCTGATGACAAGAAGGCAGATGTTAAAAAGTCTGGTGAGAAGGGAAACAAAGGCGGTGATGTCGAGAAGAAGAAAGACGGTGACAAAGACAAAAAGAACGACGAAGTGAAGGCCGATGCAAGCAAAAACGTTGTAGTGGCTAAAAAGATGGAATATTATGGACAAAACTACCCAATGCCGATGTATAATCAAAGTTATTACAACCAAGATTATGGGATATTGACTTCTAACCATGGTTATGCAAACATGGGCTATGCCAATCATGGGTACCCGATCAAGGACGAAGCCAGAACACAATATGACTGGGTGCACAATTTTTTTAACCAAAATATAATATAACTAAAATTTTAATTAAAACAAAGATTTCAGTAAAACGATAACTAAATGAAAATATTACCTTCTAATCGGTGATTCTACGATGTCCCATAGCAAAAAAACGCTTACGCACACCCTCATTTTTAACATTAACAAGTTCTTCTTTCTCTATAGCACAAGTTAAAGCGTCGTTAAAATAATCTTCACCCATCCGATTACGCAAATCAGTTTTGATGAGCTTCATTTTAGAAAAACATCTTTCAACTATATCGGTAACAACAGGCAAGACTAAAGCCAACTTCAACAACCGATAAACCAAAGGATGAGATGTGTGCTTTTTCTTATCCACCATCTTCTTAGCAAGTTTGGCAATACTATCCAAGTTAGCAAAATCTGTATCATTACGCATAATCTGATAATAGACTTGAAGTTATGTTGGAAGACTTAACCTTTCCTTATAAGTAAAATCACGCGGATACATCTCACTAAGTTTCACTAACTTTGATACGCTAAATTCTGCAAATGAATCATGTGGACTCAAAGCCGCCATATAATCAAGTAAATCGGTGCTTCCCTCACTGAAACGATCTCCAAACTCTTGAATTTGCATATCCACAACAGTATTAAATATATCAACCTCGAAATGATGTTGATTTGTAATTCTATCCTTTCGTCCTTTTGAATGAAAGTCGCCCATATTCACCATCTCAATATCATGTTTACCACAAAACGAAGTCACATTCTTTAAAAGTGAAGGAAAACCTGCTTCTCTATACTCTTGCAATGCTCTTTTGGTTCCTTTTACCAATGAAACAGCTTCTAAGATAGTTTGATCACTTTTCTGAAGATGTCGTGACAGTGTATTGGTGAGCCCCAAGATATGCAACAACAAGTACAATAAAAACACAAAATCAAGTGTTTTGAAATACTTTATAAGTCCAGAAGCTGTAGCGCGGTTAGCGATAGTGTCACCTTCATCCTCAACATAGTGAAGCACCTTGAGAACATCCGGAAACATTTTAATCAAACTGGTAATATTTATATGATGAGAACCCCATCTCGTATCTCCAGCTCGTGCAATAGTAACTTCTTGGTTTTTCCCTTTCCCTATTTCTATTTCACCTTTTTCAATTTCTTTTACTAGTCTTTCTTTGTGACTTTCTCGCAAAATATCTTTTCGTTTACAAGAGCCACAAACAACATTCGTCACCGTGGATAGAACATCAAAGAAGTCTCTAACGCCCTTGTGGTTTTTAGCAACGGCCACGACTACTAATTGGAGTTGGTGAGCAAAACAATGTACATAATATGCTGAGTCATTTTCTTTTAGGATCAAAGCTTTTAAACCATTAAACTCACCACGCATATTGCTTGCTCCATCGTATCCTTGCCCTCGCAACTGTTTCAAAGATTTAATTAACATGTTACATGTAACACAAATAATAACATGCTAAAAATATAAGATATTTAAGACTTAATTTTGATATTTTACCTGTTGTACACTTCATTTGTGATCATTAAATAAAGAATCGATGGCAGCTTTTAGAGTTGAAGAAGATGTATTCTCCACATGAATAATACCAATAAATCTCTCCTTTAAAACTCCACATTTGTCAACATATCTCAAAACCACAGCCATTTGCTACTTCTTAACCACGTCACTAGACTCATCAACTAACAACGAAAACACGTCATCGCCAATCTCTAAACATATACAATTGACTATTTCTTTCGCAAAACAATCAACTATATCTTTTTGAATATCAGGTGATGTTAATATACAATTTCTTGGAGCATTTTCAAATGTAACCGCACGAATTTCCTCATTATGATCTCTAAGGAATTGATATGCTTCAAGATACATCCCTCTATTTAGCGAATTTACGCTTTCATCACGACCACGCATTGGATTCTCGGTCTTCATACAAAATCTAACACAATCAATTGAAGCATTTAATCTAGTCAGATATCTCGTCTTCTCGATTTCACTTTTCTTATTAAAAGCATCGATCATGGATTGATCTTGTTTAAGAAGGTTTTCACATTTTTGAAGTGCTCTATTGTGATAGCTATCAATATTACCAACGTGTTGATATAATCTGTCCTTTTTATTCCAGCCATCAAAACCGTTAACCACAAATGCATCATTCCCACCTTGCTTCTCAACATTATCTCTAAATAAGTAACAACACAAACAAAATACTTTGTTGACCTTTACACTATACTCCAACCAACGAAATTCCTTAAACCAAGTTACAACAAAACGTCTTACCTTGCTCCCTATAGTTTTCGATGGAAATATATGACCACTTGGCTAACAAGGTCCTCTATCCCAATAGAGCCGCCTTATTTCTTCCCTTTGGTTTGGATCATAATCAAAAATTCTAGGTCTATCAGCGGGATCTGAGGGAAGGGAGTCTAAAGAAATTGTAATTGGTACTGAAGCTGAAGGAATATCAGTTGTGGATGTATCTTGAGGTCCTTCAAAAGTTTCATTTGTTTTGTTTTCCTTTGCAGATTCATCGATAATATTATTATCGTTATCGGGTGGAAGCTTTCTTTTTAGATAACTCCCAATTTTAGCCTACAACAAACAAATAAAAATATATAATTAATGCACCATTAGATGATATTAACCAAAAACATAAAAACTAAAATAATTATAATTTTAATTATTAAAAAATGAATGAATCATAACATATTAACATTTAATTATAAATTAAATAAAATTCAATTTTCTAACAAGTGAGAAAATTAGATACGAGAAGAACAAGTGAGAAAATTGAATAAAATCACATGCTTTTGCCAATTTTTCCATCTACGTTCACATGACCATTGACCACATAAATTAACATCACATGAATGAATCATAACATTGAATGAAATTGTTATTCTGTAATGGTAAGATAATCAATAATAAATAAAAACTACAAACTTTTTAGAACAATTGAGAATTGAACTATATAAAAAGTTTAATTTACCTGTTTCATCTTCTAGATTTGGATATTTTCTGCATACATATTGATCAAATATTAGATTTACATATTAGGAGAAGGCAAACGGGCAACAAGCTGCGCCGCTAGCCCTTTTTGTATAGCAAAACCAAGTCTATTAAATACAACGTTTGTGGATTTAGGAGTCAAAACATTACTATTCATAACACGTTGTATTCTCGTAAGTAGCTCCACCGCCTCAGGTGCAAGGAAACCAAATATATCAAACGCAAAAGGAATAAACACGTGTTGATTTTCAACACATGCTTTCTCGTGTTTAGTCACTTTGCACGAGGCGGCTTTTATAGCAGCATGACCCGCTGTAAAATCTCGACTGCCTAGCCCCACGAGAGGAGAAACCCCTGTCAAATCAACGCACGCATGTTTACCTCCAACCCATCCAAAAACCAAAACATCAGCGGGTCTTAGTGTGGATCTTCCATCTGACGGGTCGGTCAAGAAATTCACAGGTGCCTCTTTCTTGGCGGAGATCCCGACACGCCTACATATGTCGTAAAGAACGTCCCTAACAAAATCATGTCGATACTTGAAGCCCAGAAGTTCTTTACAATGAACCGCATGTTCCCCAAAAGAATCCAAACATGCCTTGCGACAAATAGGGCATATAGCATCAACCGGAAATAATGGAATCATAAGGCGATACTTAAGGATAGTGCGGTATTCCACCGGCGACATATGTTGACTGAGCCCGTCTATGGGGATAGCTTGTAGGAAATCTTGAGCATGTGGTGCGCGCAGACACTCGAAAACTGCTTTATGTCTAACCCTCATGTCAAAGTGGGCTTCCATATCTTTGACCATCTCACTAAAAAGGGCACTCGCCAATGTTTCTTGGGCTTTAGATGGGGCGGTGTCCTTATTAGCGAAAACGCTAAAATCAAAGCTTGGAATCGTATCACGAAGACAAGCCAAAGCAGAAACGTAATCATCGTCCATACCACATATACCACTGTCACGTAAGATGTGGTCTTGTAGCACCCAAGATTGGGCCCTCGAGGCCACAAAAGCATAGGAGGAGACCACTTTTGCTGAGTACAAGCCCAACCCACCAAGACGAATGGGTAAAGAAGCAAGTCTCCACTGCAAGTCACCAAAAAAAGGTCCTCCACAAACCACTATATTTTCGATTGAACCACGCAACCCTTTGTCAAAAAACAAAGCCGCCTCCTCCATGTGTATAGGTTGAAATGTCCTTAAACCAAAATAAAGTTTAGCAATACCCATACATGAACGAAGCAAAAGGAGCTCACTTTGCGGGTCATGAAGTTGTGGAAGAAGACCCATCAAGTCAACAGCATTTACGGCTCTCTTCATTGCCAACCCACTAATAAAATCTGCATCTCTACTAACAGCTCCCACAAGAACCTTCACACCCAAAGACGGCCTACGAATATCAACCGGAAATAAACCCTCCCGAAGCTTCGTACCATTACAAGAGGGCCAAAAAATCTCTGTTTTCTTGATGTTAAGTTCAAGACCCAAACCTGGACCAGTCGTCTTTATAATGTCTAACACCTTAGATACCTCTTCTGAATCTCCAATAATGGTTCCATCATCAAGATACCAAGCATGAAGAAGAAGCTTGCAACTGTCTCTGATCTTATGTACAAGCGGGTGCAAGACAAGAGCAAAAAGAAGAGGTCCCAATGGGTCACCTTGCTGCACTCCCGTGGCAGACCAAATATGCGTGTCTCCTATATACAACCTCGCTGCTTGACCATATAAGAAATTTACCCACAAAGAAATATAAGGACACCTCACCCTAACTTCATGAAGTAGTGTCGATCTATCCACAAGGTTAAATGCATTTGAGAAGTCCACAGTAAGCATTGCAAGAGACCCATCATTATGGTATTCAACCAACACCCTATTGGCGCTATGTAAAACAGCCTCAGCACCACCCGACACTCCGACTCCAAACTGGAAATCACCAAGGTACTTGGACATTTCCTTACCCACACCTTTCATAGCAACCTTGGAAACCAAACGTCTCCATATAGTGCCCACTGCAATAGGTCGAATCCCGTTATCAGGTTTTAGTAGAGGCGTGAGAGGAGCAGATGCAACAAACTCTGCCAAAATAGACGGACACCTCCCTGCCAGCCATAAATTAACGACCGATGTGATGGCCATTAAGAAATCTGTGGCAGTAGCAGAACCCTCTCCACACAGAGCATCTAATATATGTTGTGCCCTCAAACCATCTCTCCCGCATGAAGTACCTTTAGGAAAGGATTTAATGCAACCAAAGACACAATCAATCTCTGCTACAAGAGGAGACTCATAAAAAGTGTTGCTCGACATGGATGGGGGTGGCTTGTATGGATGCTTAGCCTCCAAGGCTTTAATAGTATCACCCGAGTATGGAGCTACACCAGAAGAGGATAGTACTTTTACTGCGACTGTAAAGTGCCCATCCGCAACCTTGCGAAGACATTGTCTGATGTTGGTATTGCCCGTTGTTCTATCCTCCATCAAATCACCTCGACCCTCACCAAAGGATCCTGACCTAGCAACATCCAACATGTTTTGAACTAACGTTGCGATACCATCATCTTTCCCCCATGTAGCTAGTGACTTCAAGATAGAACATTGTTGCAAAGATTTTATATTGTCGGACCTACGCTCTTGTCTAGTCTTGGGCCTACATACCTGCAGCGTACATCGTGGAAGAAGTAACAACTTGACCCACGCACCAACGAAATCGGGTCGGGCGACCACTTGGTAAAGAACTGTTTTTAACGCCTGAGAGAAAGCGAGACGACATCCATAGGGAATACTCTTGACAGTTGTGATAGGCAATTTAAAAACACGATCAAGAAGCTCAACATCCAAAGCCAACCCTTCAGTTACTTCTATCTCGTATTCATTATAAGAAGGCTTGGAAATTCCAACAATGTAACCATTCATGTCGCCTGACTCGTTTGAAGGACGAACAAGACCATCTTGGTGATGACATGACCGACTCACAGCATGGAAAGTCATACAGTCCCCACATAACCATTTTTCAAATGCCTTCAAAGTTTCCTCGACTGCCATATATAATCCATGGTCCGTAGAAATAGCCTCACGTAATGCATCTTTACGTTCATCGGTCGAAAAATGGTGCCTCTTAATATGAGAAAACAAACGAGCAAACCCTTTATTGCCCACTTGACCATCCGGGCAACAATGAAAACCTCGAAATGGACATGGCCAAGTTCCGTCCGAAGAGGTAGATGATGATGTCATGAAAATAGAATGATTATTATATATGAAATCAGTTTGAAAAGAAAAGGATGGTGTGTTTTATGTATGTTTTGTGGTTGAGACATTTTCACAAACAATTGGTGTGTAGAAAAACATTTAAGGGGATTTTAAGATAAAAAATATGAAAATTGCAATGAGTATTTGCGTTTTATTGTTGTGAAATCGAGAAAGGTTATAAGGCTACATTATTTTGGTTGTATTGGCACAATTGTGTTGGATTTTTGTGTTGGATTTTTGTAAGCCTACTTTGAAAAAGACTTCAACTTATATACATTAGTAGTAGTTGCTAACATGATGATGGATTAACCAACTGGCGGCTCAGTTGGCTACCAAAGTTTTATTAAGTTGTTTATTTGAAGAGGTTGTTATTTTGAAGGTCTCGGGTTTGAGATTTGTTAACGGTTTTTCTTCTCAGACCAAGTGTTTGTGGAAAAAAGGTTTTGTTGTTTTTTTTGGCTTTATTTACATTGTTTTATTGGGCTTGAATTAAATTTAATATTTTTGTTTTTATTTTAAGGATATTAACTAAATAATATTGAAAACCTATTTTAAAGGACCGGGTGAATTTTACTTACATTTGAGAAAAATCGATGTTTTTTTCAAAAATTAACACTACGCCGAAAAAATCCATAGGGGTCACGGGCACCCACGGGACCCCCTGGGTCCGTCCCTGTACCCGATGCAATACTCAAACGCACCTCCTCCGCCTCCACCTATGTACTCGCGTGGTCTAGATGCCGGGATGTTCAGTGACGAAAATCCTAATGCTGCTTGTTCAATCATGTGATCAGCTACACATCACTAACGATGCTGCATGAAGTAAAGTCCAAGTACAAAATATTAATCCGTATGTTTTTACACAATGTCGTTGACAAATCTATCTTGGGTGGCTTAATAGGAGCCATAGTTCAGTGGAACACAACTGATAATCATATGTTCGGCTAGATTTAGTATATTAATGAGTTCAATTATTTGGTAAGTGTATATTGAATGTTTATGATATCATACTAAGACCTTAACAAATTAAAAAATTGCAACGCTGTTGACTATGAATCATACTTCAGCAGAAGCTGCCAATAAATTGAGCATGTTCAACGACAAGAGCGTTAAAAGTTCACAAAATTATACGAAATCTCATATTTGTCTCGTTGATATCTATTAGCACACGTACAAAGTTATCTCAACGAACCAAGTGAATGTTATTTCATGCTCCACATGAGACAATTGACGTCCAAATTAACTGAGTATGCATTTGATGATAAATTTGAATGACTAAAGCCCGGTTGTGTTTTTAAGGTCCGATAAGTTTTAAAATTTCATATTGTTCCTACTCTGTATATATGTTGCATGATGAATAAGGTTGGGGTTGGGTTATTACTTATTAAGACCCCTCTATTTTCACCATCTATACTCCTCTAATTTTTACATTTTTTTTATTTTTTTATTTTTATAATTTAGTATTTCTTATAAAACGGTGAAAATGAAAGTGCGGAAAATAAATATTAACTTTTTACGAGTCAGAAATATAAAACAGACAAAAAACGCAGAACAGAAAGTGATAAAAACTGAAGTTCGGCTCTAAACAGTTGAATAAAAACAAGTGAGTGTACTTGTTTTGTACCTCATTGGTTGGGTAGGGTGGGTGTTAATAGTATATCCCATAAGGTTATCCTATTCATTTTTCAACGTGTAACATGGTGTCATGAAGGAGTCTAATCTCTCACAAGCAAACAGCCGTGCACTCAAATCAGATGAACAATATGAAACTCTATAGTTTACAAGGTTTGTAAATATCCGCAAAAGAAACGTAATTATAACCATAAATCTGAGATATATAAAAATAATCCGATCTATATAAAACTCACAAAAGAAACGGCTTTTTTTAGTTTGATCGTCAAATTACCGATATTAACCACAATCGATTTTATGACCGATTAGTGAAATATCATAGCGGTGAACTGTCGCCAAGCGATATATCGACCGCCCGATAGTTTATTGTACCCTAAGCCTACAACCAAACTTCAACCATTTTAATTATCATCTACTAATGGTATGTAAGGTACACTACAAAATTAACCTAAAATATGTGCATTTTTAATCAAGTCAATTTTGATGGTGACATGCCTGATAGAAAATATTAGGTTGCGTTTAGTTGGAAAACATTTTCCATCATTTTCTAATTTCTATTTTGTAGTAAAAGAAATGAGATTTTTTTTCCATAAAACACTTAAAAATTTAGAAAACGCGTTTAGTTGGAGAAATTTGTATTTTCCATTTTCCAAAACTTTAAAGGAAATAAAAGGGGAAATAAATTTTCTATGTTTAAAGGAAAACTTAGAAAACAAAAAAAAGGAGTTTTTTTGTTTTGTGTGCAAAAGGGTAAAACATGGATTTTGCATTTTCTAGAAAATATTTCTAGAAAACGATGATTTGAACGCGTTTTCTGTTTTCCTTGTTTTCCAAGAAAATATTTTTTAGAAAACAGGATGTTTTCCATCCAACTAAACACAGCATTAATTTTATTTTTCTTTGAACAGCCAAACAAAGTGTTAATAACTTTGTGTTTTAATGCTTGTATATTAAGCAGCTAGATTTTAGACATGTAATCTAAAAACATTCCTAGTTTTATAATTATTTAAGTTTATCTAATCTTTTTATGTAAACTCAACCTTTGACAAGTTTTTCCTACGTCTTTTCTGTACATAAAACATATGAACAAGTGGTATTTCTCGCCGGTCATTATTTATCTTATAATCATACACGTTTCATACGTCATTTCTGTACAACTTAAGAACATGTGGTATTATTAAAGTTTGAATCTCAGACTAAAAGATTTGGTACATAAAGTAGTTCCACTAACAGCTAAACAATAAGGGAAAATTATTATCTTGGAGTTTAAATAGTTTCATGATTTTAATTTTTATCTTTGACATAAGCTTTGGCACAATGATCTTCAAAAGAAAAGAAAAAGGAACCGTGTTTATATATCTTATAGATATTTAGCAAGTATTGACGACTCACGCTTTGCTACGGCGAGTTTTCATAAAAACGATACAGAAAGAAAATACAAATATGACTATGTTAAATTGTTAATCGGTCATTGTAAAAACTTATTAAAGCAGAATTTCAAAACAGATTATATTACTTATGGATCTAACCAACCTTCCCTTTATCCACTTATTTAGTATTGCAATGATAAATAAACTGTTTTAGAAATAATAACTATCAAGAACTAACACATATCAAATTTGATTAGAACTCAACAAGAAAGACAACTAATAACTTCTCACACAGATGAATGATGAATCTTAAAGAATTATGAGGTCGAGAGGAGATTATATACCATGTTGACTTGACCTAGTAGAAAACACATACAACTTGAGCCCTTCATTTTTAACTTCTTTCGAAAGTAGAAATATCGTTTTAGTCTTTCATCTTTCATGTACAAGCTAAAACCTTACTGTTAAAATTTGGGACCTAATCAAATACCTCAACTAACCTACATGGACTTGTTGTGTTTGTTTTTATTGTTTCAGTTATAGCTTAGATATTCATTGATAGCAGCTTGTGAGGTGGGGGACTACTTTTGCCATCTTTGGAAACTTTCCTTTTGAAGCCCATGTTATACTGAAGCCCACAAAGGCCCTCAACGGCTCTTTGTGGTTATGATATATTGTTAGACGCTCCATTTGTTGACCTTATCTGAGTTTTCATCTGTGTGTGTTTAAACGTGTTTCTCTCTCGTTTTCTAAACATGTAACCAAGATCATTGTTTGCTCTTTGTCTTTGTAAAACTATTATCATTTAGATAATAGGATCACACCAGATTAGCTGTGGTGATCTCTATCCTAGTTTAATCTTTGAACTTATTTTTATTTATGAAAGGTTTGAGTTTTAGTTTCAATCTTGTTTAATCTTATCTTATTAAGCTTTTCTTCATGGTATCAGAGCCCGGTTGCTCTGAAATCGTTGAAAAAAAATTTAGGGTTTCAAAATTTTTTTGGGGTTTTTAAAATTGATATGTTTTTTTGGATAGATCTGCTATTGAGATAGTCAGATTTGAAAGGTTTTATACTTTTTTCTTCTTTATCAGTCCTAAAATCGATTTTTTTATTTTAGGGTTTCAAAACTTTTTTAGGGGTTTCGTTATTCTTTATGCTCTAATCTTATTTTTGTTGCAGGGAAGGTTCTCCTTTGATCTATTGTTTAGATCTGTTGTTGATTATACTTTTCCCTAATTTTTTTAAAAAAATTAGGGTTTGGTTGGGAGGTTCTGTTTCTTATGGACTAAGTAAATCTAGAAGAGGCAATTCGATTGCGCTTTTGTGTATGCACTATAACACCTCTTTTCTCTCTCCTTATTTGTTGGTGGTTGATTATTTGGTTGATTTTGTTTTTCATATACGTGTTTTGATTGTTCTTTGTGCTCTTTGTATTTATTACTCTCTCTATTGCTGCCTTGGTTATTTTTGAGGTATTCTGTTTATTTGGACCCTTAATCATTGTCTTGCCCTTGACCTGCCACCCTTGAGTGGTTTGGAAGCCTGGGAACTTTGTTGACCTTGATTAAGTTCTTTTTGGGGTTTGGTTTCTGTGATTGCTCACCATGTCTAGTGTTCATGGTGACACAGACACTGAACATCAAGATGACCAGATTGGAGAAGAATTTGTTGTCACCTTGATCAGTAAACTTGATATTAGTGAACCTTTGCACCTTCACCCAAATGACTCTGCCATATTGACTGTGATTTCTATCACACTTAAAGGAACTGAGAACTATCAAATTTGGTCTTATGCTATGCTTTTGGCTTTGGAAGGAAAAAATAAAACTGGTTTCATAAATGGGTCTAGTAAAAGATCCCGAACTAATGATGTGTTGGGAAAGTAATGGGACAGGGTCAATGATGTTGTGTTAGACTGGATTCTTAATTCTATATCTGATGAATTGTTTCTTGTCAAATATTTTCTAAGAAAGCTGAGCATGTTTGGAATGATTTGGAAGTAACCTATCATAAGGTTGATGGGTTTGTGATATTTAATCTTCATCATAAGATTAATACCTTAAAGTAAAATGGCTCCAATTTGTCTGATTATTATCATAGTTTGAATGCTTTGTGGAAACAATATGATGCTATGGTTGAACTTCCTAATTGTGTTTGTGCTGCTACTAATGAATTTAAGAATCATAACAAGTTGTTAAAGTTGATGCAATTCTTAATGGGTCTTGATGACACTTATATGACCATTAGAAGTTCCATTCTCTCTAGAGAGGTTCTACCAGATGTCAAAGGTGCTTATGCCATCATCTCTAGTGAGGAGTCTCACAGAGTTGCTTTTGGCAACTTATCTGGTACCTCTCAGAGGAATCAGACTTCTGCTTTTCACTCAAATAGGCCCACCAGAAATGTGTATCAAAGCCATCAGAATGTTAACCCTAATACTTTCAGACCCAATGGTGGCTTTAGACCTAACTATAATAGTAGTCCTAAACCTAACATGGCTAATAGACCTAATACTTATAGACCCAATGGGAACTCTGAAGTGATCTGTGAAAACTGTGGGTACAATGGGCATACTATTGATAGGTGTTTTAAACTCATTGGGTTTCCTGCTGATTTTGGAAAAAAGAAATCTGGTCAAAACTCTAAAGGGAAAAAATTTCTAACAACTCTGTTGGCTCTAATTCCAATTCTGTGTTCTCTAATGAACACCTTTCTACTTTACTCTCTCTTATCAAAGAGAACATTGGTTCTGAAAAAGGAGTGCAGACAAACATGGTAGGTACTTATTTTAATTCTAGCAAGGTTTTTAATGATAACTTTTTGGGAATTTTTTTTGTTCTAATATTCATTCCAAAGTGCCTCAACATAGGAAAGTTGTTGACTCTAGGGCAAACCAGCACATGACTAATAATGAAAAGGAACTGGACAATGTGTTTGACATATCTCACCTTTAAATTAAAGTCAGCCATCCTAATGGGACTGGAGCTTTCATATCTAAGATTGGAAATCTAAAATTGAGAAATAGTCTTGTCTTGTTTGATGTGTTGGTTATACCTGAGTATTGTGTTACTTTAATATCTGTGCATAAATTATCCAAGGATAATAAGATCTTTGTGGTTTTTGATGAAAACAAATGCTTTTTCTGAATCACGATTTGAATCTAAAAAATGTTCCAGGGATTGGTAATCAGTGTGGTGGTTTATTATACTTAGATACTAAAGGTATTAAGTGTAATACTAGTCAAACTGTCCCTGTTTGTTCTCTATCTTACTATGATTGGCACTGCAGGCTTGGCCACCTTGCTGACCCTGCCTTAGACACCTTAAAAGACACCTTAAAACTTGATAAACATGATAAATATGATTATTGTGAAGTCTGTCAAAGGGCCAAACAAACTAGAAATCCTTTTCCTTTAAGTGGCCATAAGACCAAGTGTTTGGGGGACGTTGTTCACCTTGATTTATGGGGTCCTTATAAGGTGACATGTCACACTGGCCATAGATACTTTCTGACCATTGTAGATGACTTTACCAGAGCTGTTTGGGTATATCTCATTAAGTCCAAGGATGAAGTTGTCACTTTTATTGATGTGTTTTATAAAATGATTAAAAATCAGTTTAAAAGAAACATAAAGTTTTTAGAAGTTATAATGGTACTGAGTTTGCTAACCAAACTTTCAACAAGTTTTGTAACAACAATGGCATACTTTATCAAACTTCATGTGCTTATACCCCACATCAAAATGGGGTAGCTGAAAGGAAACATAGACACCTTTTAAATGTGGCTAGGTGTCTTATGTTTCAGGGGGAATACCTTTGAAATATTGGCCTGAATGCATTCTAACTGCTACTTTTCTCATTAACAGATTACCCTATTATGTGTTAAATAGAAAGGTCCCTTATGAAATGATTTACAATAATTGTCCTAATCTCTCTCTTATCAGAATGTTTGGCTGTTTGGGCTTTGCTACTATTTTGAATAGTCATGATAAATTGTCTAATCGATCTAAAAAATGTGTTATGACGGGTTATTCTAATTCTCAGAAGGGCTACAGGCTTTTTAGTCTTGATAGAAATCAGTTCTTTGTCTCTAGAGATGTGAGTTTTTTTGAGTCTATATTTCCTTTTAAGGATTCTGTCTCAAAAAAAGCATGATGAGTCTAATGTCCCTAGTGTTAGTCAAGATAAAAATCTGTTAAACTTTTTTTATTTAGATAACCCTGAGCTACCTAATGATGATGAGATAGTAACACCTACTCATAATAGTGACCATGAGTCACAAAGTGAGGGTAGCCACTCTCCCAACCAAGGGAACAATATGGACACTGTTGATTCTCCAAATATTGGAGATGATGCTCATAACAGTGATGATATTGAAGCTGGGTTGAGAGAGGAGGCAACAACACTTGATGATAACAATGAATCTGAAGGTCACTTGGATCAAAATCCAAGTTCTTCTACTCAGGGTGTTAGAAGGTCTACCAGACCCTTTGTTTTTCCTAAAAACTATAATGATTTTGTGGTCAATTCTAAAGTTAAATATGGTCTTGAAAAGTTTGTGAGGTATTCAAAACTTAATCATGAAAACTTCTGTTTTGTCACCCAACTTAACAAAGACAGTGAACCAAAAAAACTTTTTTGAAGCCTCTCAGAATCCTTATTGGGTTGATGCTATGAATTCTGAACTTCCAGTCCTTCTTGAGAATGATACTTGGGATATTGTTGAACTACCAAAAGGTAGAAAAGCCTTAGGTAGTAAGTGGGTTTGGAAACTTAAGTTTAAGTCTAGTGGTGAAATAGAAAGGTACAAAGCTAGGGTTGTTGCTCAAGGTTCTGGTCAGAAAGTAGGGATTGACTTTGATGAAACCTTTGCTCCTGTTGTTAAGATGGTTACTGTTAGATGTTTGCTTAATCTTGCTATTGTGCAATCTTGGCCCGTTTTCTAACTTGATATTAATAATGCCTTTCTTTATGGTGACCTTGATGAGACTGTTTACATGAAACCACCCCAAGGATATCTTCCTGGTGGTGATAACATGGTCTGTAGGCCTAAAAATCATTGTATGGGCTTAAACAAGCTCCTAGGCAATGGAATGCTAAGCTTACAACTGTGTTGAGTGAAAATGGTTTTGTTCAAAGTAAATCTGACTATTCTTTATACACTAAGTCTCTTGGTAATATTTTTCTTGCCTTACTTGTGTATGTTGATGATATCATTATTACTGGGAACAATGTTGCTGAGATTGAGAAGTTTAAAATGTTTATGAAAACTAAGTTTATGATTAAGGACTTAGGAAAGTTGAAATATTTTTTTGGGTATTGAGGTTGTTGATACTAATTGTGGCATCTGTTTGAATAAAAGGAAGTATGTGTTGTACCGTCTTTCTGAGTATGGTATGCTGGCTTGTAAACCTGCTAGCACCCCTTTGGTTACTAAACTTGCTATATCTAATGAGCCCACTATTGATGACCCCTTTCTTGATAATATTGTTGATTATCAGAAGCTGATGGGTAAGCTTATTTACTTGACCAATATCAGACCTGACATATCTTATGCAGTTCACTGCTTAAGCCAATTTATGCACTCTCCTTTGAAATTACATCTTAAGACAGCCTTCAAGATATTAAGATATCTCAAAGGTTCTCCAGGTTTGGGCATTCACATTAAGAAGACCTCTGGTATGTTTCTAAATGCTTATTCTGATGCTGATTGGGCTAAGTGTGTTGTCACTAGAAAATCTGTTACTGGTTATTGTGTGTTTGTTAATAATAATCTTGTTTCTTGGAAGAGTAAAAAACAAAATATTCTCTCTAAATCTTCCACTGAAGCAGAGTATACAGCTCTTGCTTCAGTTACTAGTGAGGTTATCTGGATTCTTAAGGTCTTAAAAGACTTACAATGTGAAAATCTTTTGCCTGTAACTTTGTACTGTGATAGTAACTCAGCTATCAAGATAGTTGCTAATCCAGTTTTTCATGAGAGAACTAAACACTTAGAAATTGACTTACACTTTGTATTCATTAGAAATTTCATTTGAATAGTAAGAACAAATTCAGAGAAATAACAAAAGTGGTTCTAGAATAATTAAACTAGTGACAAAGTACCCCCATTTTTATAAAAGATTCATTTAAGAAAGTAGCATAAATGGTCGTTAGTTTTTTTAACAAGTGATAGGTGTGAAAACACCCATCCTTTTTACCACTTAATTACAATAATAACCGAGCCAAAACGTGTATTTTATGTCATTTATGTCGTAATTATGCGTGGTTTGTGTTTTTGTTGTGATTTAGGACGAAAAGGTGAAAAGTGGAGAAAACACGGCTTTCACGGGCTTTTATCGAAGAAAAAGACAAAAGACGAAGTCGAAAGATCAAAAGTGCAAAAAGAACGGAAGTCCAAGACCAATTCTAAAGATTTATCGAAGAAAAAGTCAAAAGACGGAAGTTTACTAAAAAGCCGAAGAACTCAAGTCTTATTTATGAAGAAATGTCAAGACGAGTTAAAGAAATCCCGAGCCAAAGTCATTAAAGTCCAAGATTTAAGAAGATTAAAGAAAGCAAGGACCTAAGAACGCAATTAAGAAAAAGAAGAAAGAGGGAGGAAGCTTCCTAAGCTCCTCCCTATTCGCCCTATATATAGTCTTCTATGTTTTCATTTTCAAGTTGTTGGGTGGCTTGACAAACCACCACTTCCACCATTTTTATGCACCTTACTTTTCATGTCATTTTAAATACATTGTCTTGCACTTTAATTTCTTTAATTCAAGTAAGTGTTCTTAATCTTGTTGTTTTAATCTTCTTTACCTTTGATCAAGCTTTCTATCTTTCATCTCTTTCTACCTTTCTTTATTTTTAGTTGATTTTGGTGCGAATTACATTTGATCCGTGTTGTTCTTAATGTTTTCGTGCCTAAAAGTTCATCTTTTTATAGTTTGATTTAAAAGTTTGTTTATTTTAAGTTGGAAAAAGTTGTTATTTGAGCTTATTTAGTCCTTTCCACTTTAGATTCGTTCAAAGTTTTGGTGTTAGCTTAATCAAATAGCTTATCACTTGCTTATTGTCGAATCCCTTATTAATCGGAAAAGGTTAAACCCTTTTCCGATTGGCTTTCCGATTAGCACACCTTATTCCGATCTGTTGATCGGAAAAGGGTTTTGGGTTATTCCGATTGGTATGTTTTTATGACATTCCGATTGGATTTGGTTTATAAACATTCCGATTGTAGCATCCTAGTTATTCCGATCGGAATCTCTTCATACATTCCGATTTGACTAGATCTTTAGATATTCCGATTAGTATGTGTTTTCAAGCATTCCGATCAGCCTTCCTTTACCACATTCCGATCAGCATCTTTCCGATGGGGTACATTCCGATCGGATTCCGATTGGATTCCGATAGGGTGTATTCCGATTGGTTGTTTTGTTTTATTTTATTTTAACATTTTTTTGTTTTGTTTTTAGTCTATTTTAATTTCGTTTTGCATTTTTATTTGATTGTCAGTTTACTTTTCGTTAAGTTTTAATTTTACGCCATTTAATTTCTCGTCATTTACTTTTAAAGTTTTAAATATTGCACCATTTACGTTTCAACTAGTTTTAGCTTTAATTACCCGTCCTTTATTTTAAAGTCTTGCACATTTATTTTACCAAAACCAAAAATATTGTCTTTACCAAAAACGACTGAGTCACACATTTAACCGGAAATCAATTCGAGAAGATACCGAGAAACGAACTTTCAACTAGTAAAATCAACAAGAGATTAAAAAAACCCCAAATCGGCTAAAAAATAAAGTTGGCATCATTTATGTGCAAAAAAAAGGGTAGTACCTTGATTGGAAATAGACCCCAAGTTGAGTACCTTTTTGTGCCATTTGCCCTTATTGGAACGGATTACCTATTAGCCGACTTGTTTACGGAAGCTCTGTCGAAAGATAGGTTTGAGTACCTCGTTAGGAAAATTGGTATGCGATGTTTGACTCCAGCAGACCTGGAGATTCTGGTAAAGGTGTCTGCTTGATTTTTCTATCAAACATATACTTGTAAATATTTTGGAAAAGCAAAATACAAAAATATAAAACATAGAAAAGCAAAACAAAAATTAAAAAATGTTTGAAAATCAAAAAATATTCTTCTCGACATGTCTTTCAGTATCGATAATATGGACGTGCCTAGAAATGTCGCTCAATAACGACACGGGTGTGTACATAAAGCTCGAATGAAAGTTGTAAATATTTTTTCAAAACATGTCATTTCTGTTTTTAATAAAAGAAAATGTATACTTTGGACAATTTTTCTCAAAACGGGTAGAGCAATCTATCTTGGGTTGAGCTTGTCACAAAACATTCAACGTTTTGAGCTCAACACAATTGCTTGTAATCACATTCAGATTGCAACCCAGATCTATATTCACGGGGGAGTGTACGATTTAGTGCCCTTACCCTCAGCAAATGAAGAGAGACATTCTTACACTTGAGTGGATTCGTCAAGACATTCAAAGTCTTTGAACTCAAGTTTATGCTTTTGAAAAACCATTTTTCATTAATTTGGAATTTTGTGATTTTTCGAAAAGCGTTGAACACAATTTTTTCAAGAGTTTTTCAATGATTATTCAAAATATTTCAAAAATTGGCCGATTAATGCTCTTAATTACCTACATGAAAGCATAGTGGTTACATGACCATAAACCCGGTCATCAAGTCAATATTCAACCCTCATTGATTGGTCAAAGAGGTTACAAAGACTCTGTGCATCACCAGGAGCAACGTCCTAACCAGGAGAAACTTCCTAACCAGGAGCAACTTCCTAACCAGGAGCAGCTTCCTCTTGATGAACTTTCAACCACTATATTGAGTCCAGGGAGGTCAGGGACATAATGGGTGTACACTCCGTACCTCCAAACTCATTTACAAGTATGACTCGACCCCACAATTGCACTAAATTTCCAACAATTGTGATCATATTTGCATGATGATATATACAAAAACAAGAAACACTTACACGCACAGAGTTCTTGATTTGTGCCTAAAACAAGAACTAACTCTTGGTTTTATCCCAAGGAGGTATTCGTGTTAACCTAGGCATAGGGTCGAATAATCTTCTTTGAAAAGTGATCACACGACTTCAAGAGATATCCGGTAACCATTCATTGATACGTAGTTAGGTTATTGATTATCTTCACCCTGTTGGAACAAAGTAAACCCCAACAAATTATCTTTCCGTTATTGCCATCCACCGTCCATCATGATCAACGCAACAACGCCGCATGGTATAAAGTTGCTAATTACATCTAAAATCACAAAAATATTCACACATGTACCAACTTAATCTTTCATAAAGACACGAGTTGGTACGAAGAACTCTTAATGTAATCCTTACGTTTTAGTTAAGGTATAGTTTGGTAAGAAATTTTCTAAAATGATTATTGTCTTAGATATCGGCAATACATTATCTTTTAGTAAAAATAAGAAAAGTCACAAAGCATGTTTTTATGTACAACCTAATTTAATCTTTTGGTAAACACTCATCAAAATCGTATTCAATGATTTTTTACATCCGTATTTTCAAAAGCATTGCCTCCATGACAAGAATACTTTGTCAATTATTCTATGCCATGAGATAAAAACGTCATAACAAACACATTTTTTTTTGTTAATGTGTATAAAAATTAACAACCAAAAGGGTTATGGTTATTAAAATAATTTTTATCTTTATATTTACACAAATAATTCTAATAGAATGATAATCTTACACATAAAAACAATTATGAAAATAATTAATATGCAACTAACACTTATTATGAGAGAATCAAATAATGTTCACACGAATAATATATTATTGGTGTGTTATCTCATCGTCAGTTCAAAAAAAATTTTAACGACAATTTTGGTTAGGGTTGAGTATTGGTTCGAGACCGGATCGGATCGGACCAAGGACAGAAATAGTCCGAAATCTTGGACCGAGATCGGACCGAAATAATCCGGTTCGGTCCGGGTTGGTCCGGTTCAGTTCAGTTCTCGGTCCGGTTCAGTCTTATTAGACATATTTGACGAGATTTTGGTAAGATTGAACCGGACCTGACCGACTGGACCGAGAACCGAATTCGTCTAAAATCATGGATCGGGGACCGGACCGAAATTGCTCGGTTCGGTCCGGTCCGGTTTTCTGGTCCGGGTCGGTTTTAGGTCTGCCGTGCTCAGCCCTAGTTTTGGTGCAGCAGAGTATCTTGCGTGCTACGGAGGCACCAAGTCTCTCGAACCGAGTCATTTCACGAAGAGAATTCAACCCCCATGCTAGTCATCCAGTTTCTCATTAAAAATTGCGTTTGAATTCGAACCCCGCTGCCAATTCTGGAAAAATCCCCCACATAAAAAATGGCAGGAATCGAACTCCTGACCTCCCACACATTGAGACTATAACCGAATGTATCCATCCAACTGAACTGGATTTCATATACAGTTCAGCTCCTTTTTGTACATTAAAAAACTACTATATCCTTTCTAACTTACTAATAGCATGTTATTTGTACCATTTTTATATTAAATAGTTTAATAAAATAAGTATTTAGAATAAATTATATGGATGGTCTTTGTGGTTTGGTCAAAATTGTTACTTTAGTCCTTCAACTTTAAAAGTTTCATAAATTGTCTATAACTTTGAAAAGAATAATATACTTGGTCCCTCCAGTTAACTAGTGTTAAATAGACTTCGTTATTATTTACATGTTAGTCCTTGTTGTTAACAGTTGTTGCATCGTTCATCCATTATTCTAACGGACATGTATAACTTAACTTAAAATTCATTTTTGTCCGTTTCTTTTACGTTACGTTTATTTTTAACATTTTTCTCTCGATAAAATTAAAAAATTCGAAAAAAAGAATGTTTTAAAAAAAATAAAGTTCAAAAAATTTATTTTAATTTCGAAAAAAAAATTTCGAAAAATAATTTCGAAAAATATTTTAAAAAGGTTTATCAAAAAAAATAATTTCGATAAAAACTTATTTTAATTTTGGAAAAAAATAAAATAAAAATCAAAAAAATCAGAAATTTTAAGAATTTAGAATTTCAAAACATTTAAAATTATTTAAATTGTTTTTTTCGAAAATAATATAGATTTTATAGATTTTTTTACCTTAAATAATTTTCAAAACTTTTTTGAAAATTTTAAATTAAATTTTTTCGAAAATACAATACATTTCAAAAAAAAATTCCGAATTTTTTTCTAAATTATTATTTTTCATAATTAGCTTTTTTTGTATAAAAATAATTTTGAAAAAAATTAATTTTTCGAAATTTAAATAATTTTGAAAAAGTTTTCATGGAAAAAATTAATTTTTAAAAATGTATTGTATTTTCGAAAATAATTTAATTTAAAAAAAATAATTTCGAAAAAGTTTTATAAAATGTTTTAAATTTAACATTTTAAAAGTTTTTGGAATTCTAAATTCTTAAAATTTCAGATTTTTTTGAATTTCTTTTTATATTTTTTTTTCCAAAATTAATTTTTCGAAATTAAAATAAGTTTTTTACGAAATTATTTATTTTATTTTTTTAAATAAACCTTTTTAAAATCTTTTTCGAAATTAGTTTTTTTCGAAATTAAAATAATTGTTTTGAACTTTATTTTTTTAAAAACATTTTTTTTTTTGATTTTTTTAAGTTTATCGAGAGAAAAACGTTAAAAATAAATGAAAACGTAAAAGAAACGGACAAAAACGAATTTAAAATTAAGTTATACATGTCCGTTAGAATAAAGAAAGAACGATGCAACAATTGTTAAGAACAAGGACTAACATGTAAATAATAACGAAGTTCATTTAACACTAGTTAACTGGAGGGACCAAGAGTGTTATTCTTTTCAAAGTTAGGAACTATTTATGAAACTTTTAAAGTAGAGAGACTAAAGTTGTAATTTTGATCAAACCACAAAGATAATCCATGTAATTTATTCAAGTATTTATAGATGAAAAAAGTTTTTTTATTAATTTTGAAATTATCGCAAAAGCTCCTCCAACTTTCCGATTTCAACAAAAATATATTACTGTAATAAACTAGGATAACGAAAATCATCCGTCATGAGGCTGGCGAGAGTGCCAATACCGCCTTTACCAATGTCGGTTGGCGACATAATTAATCCCTACGTAGTATTTTTTAGTCCACGACGAGGAGTTTTTCACCGTCTTTAGGACGAGTGGACTAATCTCCCGCGAGATTTTGCTCGGTACCTCGATAGGTAGTATCCTCCCAATTGAGATTTTCTCTATTTCTAAAGTTTGAACTCAAAATTTTTAGTTAAGGAGCTCAGTGTCTTAACCAACTGTGCCGATCTCAATTATATAATTAATCCGTATTTGTGACGATGAAAAACGAAGAGTTTTGTGACGATGAAAAACGAAGGGTTAGTTTGGTTGACGGTATTTCTAGTGGGGAATAACTTTAGGAGTATATATAACTGTTTGGTTTATTTGTTAAAGAAAAAACATGATCATTACTTTTTCTGACACTAATCTATATTACATTATAAAACATTTAACTCCTTTCTATATTTAGTAGTCTTAAAAATTCAGCCTTAAACATTTCCTTATTAGGAAATTAATATAAAACTAAAAGTAATAGAGATATTTAGCATGATCATTAACCAAATTTAATGTAAATATCATTATGGAAGTTAATCCATATGTATGTTATAAAACTCAATAGTAAGAATTGAAAATTTATAGTCTTTAATTTAGTCAATGCTTTGTATACGTTTTTTTAACCGATTTAAAATCATTAACTTAGTCCACTTTGTATGTTTTTTCAACCCATTTGAAAGAGGAGTAACAAACTTTTAAAACTTTAATTAAAAGTAAATACAAACACATTTACCATCATATATATATATGTATGTAACTACAACACATTCTACCCCTAAACCTCTCATCTTTTAAAAACACGTCATGAGTTCACCATAAAAAATGGGCTGCTACAACCCCGCAGTTAAGCCACAACCACGAGACTTTCACCACAACCACCGAACCGCTCCACCATCTGACAGGACCACCACCGAACCAAACATACTTTTGAAACCCACATCTCCACTGCCCAACCACCACAAGCACGACCACCGAGCCCGATACCATTAAAGATCTTGCAGACAAATTGTTGCAGTTCGAGCTTGAAACAAAAACAAGGGATTTTGATTGCATCCGGTTCGGTTTTAAAGATAAAATCAAATAAATGTTTCAACTTTGATTGTTACATGGTTTTTGAAGGTGGGTTTGTGGCTGCAAGATCTATGAAGAACAAATGCGGCTCCAAGATGTCTACAGAAAGTGCTTATAATTACCCCATCATTGGGTTAGGCTAGAAATAAATTAGGCATAATTATACATAAAATGATTTGGGCTTAGGCAACCAAATGGGTCATCCTAAAGTTATATTCATGCGTGTGTCATTTCATCTTAGTGCATAGTATTCGGCTACATAGGGATATTAGTTTGTATTTTGGTAATGATTACATTTAAGTTCTTTTTTATAAGTTGTAAGAAAAAAAGTTACTTCATTTTATTTTTTCTCTCTTTTAATTTGAACATAAGAAGTTAATGCGATTTTGTTTTACATGTCTCTTTTAATGCGTGGTTAGTTTATTCATATCATTCTTTTCTTGTGTTTATATCGTTTGTATAAGCTTTTTGAATATTCTTATGAATCTTGAAGACTTTCGTAAAATAAAAGTTAGTGATAGTTTTGTTACCTAAAAATTATTTAAATTTTTTTAGGTTTATAAGATTAAGGTGCAAATTTATTATATAGCATATGTCAAGCCTAATTTACTACAAAGTAAAAGATAGTAATATATTATTGTTATTAATTAAACTTATTATAATTTAAATTATCATCATTTGTACAATTATTATTTGAAATAAAACATATAATCGAATAATGTTTGCTCGCCGCTAAAATATGTCATTGGGTACCCGCCGCCGCATTGCGCGGGTACCCTGCTAGTCTCATGTAATAGTCGTTGGGTTTTGCTAATTTAGTGGGACGTATCGTACATTTCTGCCTATAACCTTCTAATTATTAATTAAAATAATAAAATAAATACTATATCATTGTATAAAATATGTTTATTTTTGTGGGTCCTATTAATATTAAAATAAATTTAAATTCTTTTTTAACTCTAATCTTAAACCACCTAATTTATAAACCCATACTTAGGGTATGTTTGGCGTTTTAGGAGCTAGAGCGGATCGTTTGAGTGGGTTGCTGGAGTTGGATGCTGAAGCATGTAGTTTGAGCTTATTTTTACATGCTACTTTAACTAGCATGTCATTTAGGAGCTTATTTTTTTAACAAGCCCTTTCAAGCTCTGTAAGTCAAACGAGACTTATTTTTAATAGTAGCTTATTTTTACAAAATAATAAGCTCATACTACGGTAAGCTCTGATAAGATTATCCGCCAAACATAGTCTTAAAGTGAAACTCGACTTCAAACCAAACGGATCCGAATTTCACCTATGATTCTGAGTTCTTTTAACCAATAACCGTGTCACTTTTTATTTTTGAACTAATAACCATGTCGCTTAAAAGCTACTATTATTTACAAAACAAATAAAAAATTAAAACATAGCTTTACTTTTACCAAAATATGAAGGTTTAGATTAAAATGGTGAAAGTTGAAACTTTTGCTTTTGAAAATAAAGGTGAATGATTTAATATTATTTTGTGTAAGGTTAAAGTTTTCTTTTTTATTTTCAACTAGCATGGTATCCGCGCAATGCAGCGACAAGTAATAAATAATGAACTTTTAGCAATTGAATTAACATTAAAATGTAAAAAAGTTAAATTAAAATAAATAACATAACTAAAAATGAAAAAATTTTAAAAAATTGTAAATATATCAAAATGGATGTTGAATTAAAGAGAACAAAATTTTAAAAAATACAATGAAATTAGATTATGAAAAAATAAATGAGTTAAAAAATATTTCAATTTAAAAATAAAAATGAGTTTTTAATAAGTTGTTACAAAAGTTTATTACAAAGAAATAGATGGTCAAGATTTGAAGTTAGGTTTAGATTAAAAATGATCTAATGGTTAAATTATTAATATGTTTATCTTAATTTTAGTTTGGAGTTAGAATGTGTATATACACCCTTTATATATCCTTTTAAATAAAAAATTAACTTCAGTATCTTATGTCATAAGACTCTACTGTATTAAATTTGTAACATTTACCTTACTTTGTATTTTATTAGTAACTAGACGAATACCCGCGCATAGCAGCGGAATTTCTAGCGATAACTAATTAACGATATGTGATACTGTGACAAATTTCTTTGTATGAATGTGATATATATGTAGATGTAGAGATGATCATATAGGCACGTACCCGGGCCTAGCGCATCAATGTATAGTTTGGACACATTTCAAGGAGGAAGCATTTTTGTTAGACAACTGTATTTATAGTGCTAATATTTTTTGTTTTAACTACATATCTTTTGACAACATTTTATGGCGCCAATCGATATGTGCATGTCTTTTTAAGCGTGATATGTGCGTTCACCCATTATTTATAACACGAGTATGAAACATCATTTCTAAACACGTACATCTTAATATTCCATGTTTTAAACATCACTTGTAACTACATATCTTGAAATGCTTGTTAATCAGTTAGCTAAGACTTGATTTTTAGATAATTCCGGATGCAAAATTTTAGTCCATCAACTTATGATATTTGCTTGTTTAAGCTTTGTTAGACCTATGCATGTTAGTGTCCAATTTGGTCATAAACATGTATTGTCCAACGGTACAACGTAAATTGTGCTCTATCCGTTTTTCTTTTTAGGTTTTTAAATTTTTCTTTATTTTGCAACAAAACTATTTATTCAAAAAATCCAAATTTGAAACTCGCTAGAAACATAATAGACTTTTTCTTATGGTATATGGTATATGATAGTCCTATACTAATGTTAAAACACATTTAACAAAAAACAAATCCCATAAGACTCGTGATCATAAAGTGCTTAAAAATACACTTATTAAACGCATATCTTTTTTAGCTATTTCTTCCATGTATAGTTCAATAATAAAAATCGTTGTCCTTTTTAAAAAAAAATGAATACCGCATTTAACAAGAGGTTGACTTTTTATTCGTAATATATTTTTAGTGCATCTAAATTTTTAGAGAAAATGGCAAAAAAAATGCATAATACTTGCTAACTCAATTTTGCTATTGTGGCATTGAACTTTTTGAATTCGTACTATTGTATGTCTTATGTGACTATTTTTCCATGTAAAATGATTATTTTACTCTTATAAATTTGAAAACAATTAAAGGTATAATGTTCACAAAGAACATAAAATAGCACGAGTTCAAAAATTTAGTATCACAATGTAAAAAAAATATAAGACATTTTATTAGTTACAAAGTTAATTACATTTGTTTCAGATGTGATTTTAAGCACAACTATAATGTTACAAAATTTTGTAGTTTTACTTTTTAACTTGCTTTATTTTGGGATTACATTGCACATTCCTTATTTTTTTTAATGTCTACAATTCACTCTTGATTTGCTTAACATTTAAAACTTGCCTCGAACATTGTGTCAATGATTCATTCTGAAGTTTTTTCACCAAATATGGTTAAGTCAGTACATGTTTGGCTAAGTCAGCTACTAACTATTTCTTATAAAAACTGAGATAAATAAGGAATGTCAAACAAAATGAATGCCTCAGCAATGCATTATATTTTGGCAATGATTTTCAAAAACAATTCAGTAGAAATTTAGTGTCACAAGGGGGTTACATATGTATTGATTTTTTATATAGAATAACAGATTTTTTAAACATGCAACTAATTACGAATGTTTTAAAAACATTTTTTCGACACCAAAATGTTAAAAAGAACAGATCCATTCTTGGCTCATTAATTCTCCATTAATAACATACACATGAAACCCTCATAAAAAATATAAAACCAAAACTCTAAGCAAACCCTACATTGTTGGTTGGAATGACTCGACATTTCGAGAAGACTACTCACAGGACCACTACTCTTTTAGATAGATCCGAGTCGTCGCAAGTGAATAATGTGCTACTAAGTTATGGTCATTGTCAGCAGTTTGGACTTTGACATGTTGCTAGCATATAAAAGACATTAATTATGATTGTTTTGATACGAATGAATCTCTAAGTAAGAATAGATACATGGACTTCTATCATCAAACACATCAGTGTAGTAGATATATTATAAGATACAATTTAAACCATGTCTTGTACAATTTTTTTAACAGAATATTAGAACGAAGATATTCATGCATGGTTGATTCTCCATTGATAACACATAAATGATTATTTTGATACAAATGAGACCGTAATAAGATACAAAACCTAAAGCTTAAGTAAACCCGACATCTTATAAACATGTAACTAATTAAATATCATATAACACATTTAAAAAGATAACACATGCCATTCGCTTATCTAATTCATGTCGTCAACCTAGTCGATAGAGTCACCCTTCCAATCAGGCATAGATTTACGTTTGACGTTGTCGTTCAAAGGACTCTTTGGATTTTATGGAGATTTCGGAACGAGATGTGTTTTTACTCGAAGCGGCCGGCAAAGAAGTTGATCCTTAATGACATTAAGATTTTGTCTTTTAATTCGATATCATGTAAGCTAAGAAAACCTCATCTAAACTGGAACCACAGGACCCGTGTTCGTCTCTTTGTATGTAGCCTTTGTTCCCCGGGCCTCCTCGTGTCTTACTTGGTGGCTCACGTGTTCTTTATTTTATATATATATATTTCCCGCTGTTCAAACAAAATCATTCATTTAATTAGTCATCTAATTAGCTGATACAAATTATACTTTAATGTTTAAACGAAAAGAATCTCAAACCTGATCATAATTTTTAAAGAAGAATCAACTACCGCAACATTTGATGAATCTTGATCAAATATGTTAACATGTTGTTTTCTTGGAACATTTAATTTGTTGCAAGCACTATTGGGAAAACAATGGTAGTCATCATTATGATGCTCGATTTCATAATGTTTCTGTGAGTGTAAATTTTGTGTTGTTTACCTCTAGCAAGTTTGTTCTATATATATAGAGATTCTTTAGTGTGATTGTGGGTATTCAATGTTTACGAATGACAGAGTTTTACAGCTTATGTGTTACCATTTCAAGTCAGTTTCAAGTAATCGTATATTTCCTAGGATTTTCTTATTTTTGATAATTTTGAGAGTGTAATAAATTTTTCAACATTTCTTTATATAGTGTGTTTTCAACATTCAAGGTTTTGTTGAATTTACATTATAAGTAGTAGAGATACCAAATCCAAACTTGTAAAAGAGAACCAAACACATCGGTTAGCCTAAGGGCAAATGCTGACACATCATTATGGGATAACTTTTTGTAAAAAATTTGTGGTTCTATCATTCCTCTAACCTAACTGATAACTGTTTGGACACCAACCCAACCTACCTAGACCTAGACGACACTTAACTTCCAAAGTCCAAAAAAAGTAAACAAAAAGTAAATACACTTAAACAAAAAGCAATATTTAACAATAAATTTCTTACCTGTCCTTGTCGGTCCCCTTTCTTCTTTTGGCACACTTACACAGAAACACACACACACACTAAGCAAATCCTTTTGTTTCACAATTTCGTTTTTTTTTTAAAAAAATAATGGGTAGTGAAGTTGAGGAACAAATAGATGAGTTTAGTGACGTTGAGAATACAGTATTTGTGGCGGTTGGGAAGAACGTTAAGGAGAGCAAGTCTTTGATTTCATGGTCGTTGGATTTTTTTAAGGATATGAAGAATATCAAGCTTTGTTTGTTGCATATTCATCAACCTCCTCCTTTGATTACGCTTTGTAAGTGAATTGTGTTTGTTATTTTTAGTAACTTAGATTGACAATTATGCCCCTCATGGTTATGTGATCATATCATTATCATGATGATGATGATCACAATTGTGTAAGGGGGTGTTTGGGATTGCTTTTTTTTTTTTTCCTTTTGTAAAGGTGCTTTAGGGTATGTTTTAGCAGTAACCATTTACAAGTTTTAGTAACAGTTTGTATGAGCAGTAGCTATTTGCTAAAAAAAATGTAATTATAAACTGTATAATTACTAAAAAGGGCATAAACTACATTAAATTGAGAAACTAATTAAGGAAATAACAAATTTATTAAGAAACTAAAAACGTGTATTTTGTGTAATTTTAAAGCAAAACGCTTGGAGCATTTTCTGAAATGCTTATGTATCAGGCATTTCAAAGCAGTTGTATGATTTCCAAACTCTAGTTGCTCCTTCGCCAAAACAAGCTTTTAAATCAAACTGCTTACCGCTCCGAAATGCTTCAAAAAGGTTGCACCCAAACACAACCACCTTAAAATAAAAACTTTAGGATATAGTGTTTGGATTTGCTTATGTAAAATAATAAGTACTATAATTTGTTGCAAAATTTTAATCAAATTAGTACTTAGCGCGGAGCTAATTCGTGGTTAACATGACACTTTTTACTACATTATGTTGTACGAAATAAAATCAACCATCATGATAATTCATTTATGCAATGTAATAGAAATTATTTCTTAACCTCAACTCTTATAGCTGTCGTTAGCAAAACCTTTTTTACTTATGTAAGATTTTAGAAGCATTTTGAGTTAAGCAGCAGCTTTCGTGCGTGCTTATTAGAACCAGCTCAAAATAAGCAGCTAGATGCAAGGAGTTTAGATAACACCTTTATATGGAGTAATAATCAGATAAATCACCGCCAATGGGCCTAGCCTTGAGGCGTCCCCATGTCCTCAAAAGAGGTCTCAACTCTCAAGTTCAAACCTCACTAGGTATACATCTTAGGGGAATAGGGGCGCCTAGGGAAAGAGTAACGGGGATACCCAGTCCGCGTACATCATCTGATTTAAAGACTTGCCCTCCCTTGGTAACCTAAGAAGAATAACCTCATCCGTTTTCTTTATAATAACTAGATAAGAACGAAAAATACAGGCAGTCCCAAACACCCCCTAACTTGAGGTTATGAATAGGAAAGTGATTTGTGGACTTGCATGGTCGGCATCTAAGTATAATTGGATGATAAGATTGAGACACATGTTAAATTAAGAAAAGGATAAGATTAGGAGAGAGAATATGCAAGGAAATGTAAATGTCATGTGTCATGTGTTTAATGAGTATGTGTGTATTAAGATTGATGAGTTAGGTCAGTATATTGTTTCGGGACTTAATAATGTTTATGTTAGTCGATTTATGAAGTGTATGATGTGTTTGTGTGTGACATCTTAAATTTTTTATTTTTTTTCCTTAATTGTAAGTTTAACAAGTACTTTTCAGTTGTCATATATACAATCTCCCCGAAAAGAGAGGCATCTTTTTGTAGAGCTAAAAGTAGTGAGTGAACTGCTATGAGATGAGCTCTTTCTGTATAATGATATTAGTAATGTCAGTAATGAACCCACTGGGATTAGTTTCTTTATTGTGCGTGCGACCAGATACATATACCTCCTATTCATTTTTATACCAAGAGGGTTTATAAGATAATTTAGCAGGGATCCTACTATTAGTCTATACAGACACTCGCCATATTTTGTAATCAAAGAGGGTTTGACTCACCCCGTATAAAGTTATACTATGTTGGACCGCTCTTGATTCTAATCTATGGTGAAGCAAAGCATAATATTGATTGATTCATAAATTAAAATAGCGGAAGAAAGGATTGAAGTGAAAAAGTGCAGAACAAGATTTTATCTACTGCTAAGATTAGGATCCCTTTTAACACTGGAGTTTCAAAGAGTGTCGATGTTCATAATGTTTATTTGTTTTACTTTTTCCAGTGGTTGACAGGTTCTCTACCAGCAGACTGAGAGAACAGGTGTTCAAAGCATGCCGGGAACTTGAACAGAAAAAGATGCATAATACTCTAAATCAGTACAGTCTCACTCTTTCTCAGTCTGGGGTATTGTGAACACCCTGAATCTTTTTCCCATTATTTTCTTTATTAGCATATTCGACAAATATTTATGGGTATAGACGATTTTTGACATGTTTTCTTCTTAAATACTGTTTTTAGACTTGACCTGTTTGATCTTGTGGTTGTTAAAGCATAACTCGGATTGGCTCATTATGTTAATGGGCGAGATTGCACCGCTACATGTAATTTAGTGTTTTGTATTACTGTAGGTGCATGCAGGTAAGGTGTGGATAGACGGTGATAATGTTGAGAAGGGTATTGTGCAAACCATCTCGCAGTATGGCATTCGATGGCTTGTTATGGGAGCTGCAGCTGATGATCTATATACAAAGTACGAAATATATATATATTTAGTTTGCAATATATCAACAGAGCTTTGTCCTCGTTGTAAATACTAAAGAATGCTCGTGGATGACAGTATCCAACTACCATGGACATACGCAGCGTGTCAGATTATAAAATTAATATGGAGTAATATATAAATTTGCTAACATATACGTATGTTAATCAGCTTACAGCATTTTTCCCTACTTTGTAACTTTTTGCATTAACGAACCCAACTTGTCAAGCTTGCAGGGATATGTCGGAGCTAAAGTCCAATAAAGCAATACATGTTTGCCAACAAGCGCCAATCTCGTGTCATATCTGGTTTGCCTGCAATGGCTACCTCATCCATATAAGGTATCTTTGGTGTTGAATAGTTGCAATCTATACTATAAACTATGTCACTTTGCTTTCCAGCGTAACAAGTCATGTCGGCCTTAGCAAGTTGGTCAATCGAGATCTTGGATATGAAGTCATCATTGATGTAAAAGCATAATGACTTGATGCCATTAGTAGGACCCGACACAATATTAATAAATTCGAAAGAAATACAAAGTAATTTACATTTGAAAGGTAGGTTCTCTCCTAAGATCTGCAGTTTAACCCTCATTCAGTAATCAAATCAAGCTTACCATCTACTGATAGGTGCTACTATCCCAGATAGATAATACTGCAATATAGCCAACTAAATCTGAAAACACTAAAGTTACTATGTTAACGAATTGATATGAACCGATTTAAGAGGATAGAAGAACAATAACGGTAAATAAAATAGGTGTTCAACTTTCGAGAGGCCTATCTCTCTCTCCCAATAATGAAAATAAAATACTAAACCATTCATATATTTTTCTGCATAAATCATATATTACAGCCTCTCTTTCTAATATAAAAGGAAAGTAAATAAAGTAAATATACTAATTATTTACTATAAATATCATTATATTAATAATAAACTCAGGATTCACGAATTAAATCAATCTGCATATTCATTGGTATAGGGGTACAGCTAGAAATTTGCATAACAAATTTTATTTTTTTTATTTTTTTTTGGTAACAAATTATTTATTCTTGAACACATTTTCAATGCTCAATAATCTATGTGTTCTTGCAGAGAAAGGTGGTCTAACCCTAGGCCTCAATTTAGGAGCATCAGTGCATTGTCCCCTTCACTAGTTCCTGAAGAAGACATGTTGACACATCATCACGAAGCAGATGCTGACATGGAAGCGAGAAATAATGTTGACACTTTCGAGAATTCAACGTCTACAGAAGATGTGTTTAGCACCAGCTCAAATTTAACTCGTTCTCTGACTTTGCCTGCAATAGAAACATCCTTAACACTTTGCCATACATTAGACGATGTTGAATCTCGAGAGAAATCGACTGAGCCACCTGCTATGTTTCTGGTACGGAATAATTCTTTGCCTTTGTTTTTTTATAATACTTGTATATCTTTCGAGTTATTTTTTTATTTATGGCCTTTAGTTGATTTTTCTAGGAAGGGCCCAAAGGGCTATCGTCTTCTGATTTGCATGATAAACTAGAGTATGCCAAAACGGATGCTGAAAATGCTAAGCAGAAAGCTTTCGAACAGTCGATAAAACGGTGGAGGGCTGAAGAAGACGCCAAGGAGGCTTTAGACAAGGTAAATATTGTTATTCAACTGTTTCTAATGCAGTTTAATTTTTACTTTCGTATTTATTACTGCTGCTGGTCATGGCTTTTATAAATATGTATTATGGGATTAGAATCTAAGAGTGACAAACGGGGGATGTGGAGTTGTGGATTTATTTCATAGCTGTTGGATTTTGTTAATATCGACTTTGAATTGTTTAGAATGGTATTAGAATCAAGGAGGTAGTTATGATCTGTTCGTTTTCTGTGAGATGTTTAATTTGTAACCTTTTAAAAAAACGGTAAAGGAGTGTATAATTTATAGACTAAAAACAATTTTGGAAACATCAAGTGTGTGACCAAGACGCCCATCATGTACTTTGCAAGTGGGGGCACTTAACCCCTGCTAATGTAGACGGTATCTGAAGCAAAAGTATTGTTGTAGCCAATTTTCGTCCAGGTATGCAACAATTTAGAAGTTTTGACTAAGTCTGACATTAAGCACCAGGGGAACTTTATTTGTAATTTATAATATGATTCGTAGATTCCTGGAAAGTTAACTTGATCAAAATGCATTTGTGCTTTTATATATGGTCAAAAGGACTTGGTTTACTATTCTTTATTCCTAAAAAATGATGTGGCTTACCTTTCATTATTCTGATTTAGTCACTTATATTATAAACTGAAAGTTGAACTTTTTGCGCCCCTTTAACTAGTCGTAAATGTTAGTATGCTTATTTCTTTCTTGTTATAGGCTGAAGTGTCGGAGAATTCATTAATGGAGGAAATTACAAAGAGAAAAGAAAAGGAGGCCCTTTTGGCAACACAGACACAAGAAATAGAGACAATGAAGAACCAACGAGGCCAATCCATGAAAGAACTTGAGATAATCAAAGACAAAAAACCAGAACTAATTGACCGAATTTCACAAGCCCGTGCTGCAGAAAAGGAGTTGGAGGAGAAGATTATTCAAGCTGTGAATCTTTTAATTACTTTTAGGGAACAACGTGATAATTTGCAAGATGAGTGTGATAATGCAAGGAGAAAAATTAATAGACTTTCAAAACATGTAATAGAGGAGAACACAAAGTTTTCACACGCTCAATTTTATAAACCATCTTTCAAGGAAATAATGGAGGCTACTCAGGATTTTAATCAATCTCTAAAGATTGGTGAAGGGAGATATGGTAGTGTTTATAAAGGGATCCTTCGTCATGTGAGGATAGCAATAAAGATGCTTCCTTCCCTTGGTTCTCAGGGTGATGCAGAATTTGAATATGAGGTAAATCCTATTATTATATGTTAAGGTTGCAATTAGGTTATGCTCTATCTCTAATGGGTCAAATGGGTTCTTTTAGTGGTAATGCGATTTAAAAGGAAAGGTTCATATGGCCTAAAGTTGCCCAAAGTGTCTTTTGGATATAACGATAGTACGATACTGATAATTTAATTTGTTCAAATATTACAAAAAAATAAAAATCAATTTGTTCAAATAATTAGATTATTAATTCGGGTCGTCATTGATGATTTGATGCAGGCGGAGGTTTTGAGTAGAATACGGCATCCAAACATTGTCACACTAATCGGCGTTTGTCCAGAAACCAGATCTCTAGTTTACGAGTATCATGAAAATGACAGCCTTGAAAATCGAATCACTTCACGTGGAAGAACTCCGCCTCTTCAATGGCATTCAAGAATCCAAATAGCCTCACATATATGTTCTGCTTTAATCTTTATCCATTCCAATAAACCTCCTATCACTCATGGAAACTTAAATCTCAACAACATTCTCCTTGATTCAAACCACGTATCTAAAATAAGTGATTTGTGTATCAACCGTTTCATTCCCGATTCTGAAAAGCTTTCGGTTACTTCAGATGTCTATTCGTTTGGAGTTGTGTTGTTAAGAATATTAACAGGCAGACCAGCTTCCAGCGTTGTAAATGATGTGAAATATGCTTTAAAAAATGGGAATTTTGGTATGGTTTTGGATATGTCAGCGGGAGATTGGCCGATTGAGCACGTAACGGAGTTGGCTCATTTGGGTATAAGATGTTGTGAAAAGGACCCTGTTAATAGACCTGATCTTGTGGATGATGTATTGACAAAATTAGAGGTTATGAGGAATTTGTTTCCAGTGTCACCTGTTGAGTCTGAAAACCAACGGCGAATCCCATCTTATTTTGTGTGCCCCATTTTCCAGGTACTACTCTCATTACTTTTCACATTAGCATGAGGTGTATATAAATAAAAATAAATAAAAATAAATAAATAGATAAATATTAGAGTGGTGGCAAAAAGGGTGGGTCAGGCAGGGCAAAGTAACGGCCAACGGGTCAAAATGGATAGTTTATATATTGCAGTGTAAATGTATTTTAAGGAAAAAAATTGTATGTCACAGCCTGTGCATATATGCGGGGTAACACTATATTCAAGTGAGGAATTACATGATATAATTGTTGTAGCAGATCTGCTCTTACAGCGTTGTGTTGCGAGTTATTTTGAAAATGCATTGGCCCTGAAATTGTCAAATAAAAAAAGCACATCAGTTGTAGTAACATAGGAAAATACTCGACTTCGTTCGATAAATGATCTGTCAGTCTGCCTGCTTGACAGACAAATAGACGTAGCGTTTGAAGCAAAAGAAAATCCTACAGGGGCGACCTGAGAACACATGGTAAAGCAAAAAGCACAACATTTCATTATGTATTTCACATGTGTTCTCATGTCACACCTGCTGGGTTCCTCTGCCATTTGTTATCTTCTTTGTGGTTGCGATATCCTTGGAAAGTAATATAGATGTTATTTATAGTAAAACTATCGAATGTGTACTACAAATTGTATGGTACTCCATAGCTAAATATCAGTACATCTCATTGTACTACATAGGAATTATTTGTACTTCTGCATTCTTCTTCAATCTGTACTAGAAATCCGTGTTTCTATTCCTATTGATTAAAAAGTTTTTGTCATTATGCTATAGTAACTTAATAAGTATACCTTAATTGACTATTTACAGGAAGTGATGAAAGACCCTTACATAGCAGCGGATGGTTTTACGTATGAAGAAGATGCGATAAAAGGTTGGTTAAACAGCGGCCACAAGACTTCACCCATGACCAATCTTAAGCTTGACCATTGTGATTTGATCCCTAATCATGCCCTTTCTTATGCAATTCAAGAATGGCAACAACATTCCTAAGATACTCTTTTGACCTTTGACTTTTATGGAGTAGAAAGTCAACATAGAATATAGCTATAACATTGAACTATAGTAGTAATATTGATGTAAATCATTGTGAATCAAGCCTTAAAGCATTTGTTTCTGTTTAGTATTTGGCGTTCTATTGACGGGCACTTGGGTTCATCGCGTGGGTATGTGCTTTAATATATTTTTGTTTCAAATATATAACAAGTCGTTATTCAGTGTGTCACAAAAGATATCAAATAGTCGTAAAACAAAACGGTACGCAAACATGCGGCCGCGTATCGCGAGTTTGCAAACCTCGTTCAACTATATATGTACACTAAATTTGGGCTGTAGGCCACTGTTCGTTCATTAGTGTTGTTTTGATTTTGGGCTTTTTATCGCGCACAATAGGCTGGCAAAGTTTTGAAGTTTGGCGCATTTGATTTAGAAAAAATTTCATGTTTGGTCTCTATCGTTTACACCAAATATCAAGTTTGATCCCTATCTCAAACTAAGTGCACAGATCGTCCCTATCGTTTATACTTTGGATCAAAAATGGTCCCTATCTTGGATGAGGGTTAATTTTAACGTTAACTTTTAGAAATGTAAGGGTATTTCGGTCCTTTACTTTATTTGACTGCATATTCCACTTGTACACCAAATACTCCACACAAAATCTTATCCCCACCAAACCAAACACCACCGACACTATCTTTTAGCCTTCCCCCTCCTCTGTCACTCACAAATCATTGTTTTTTTTATCACCAAAATCATAACAAAAAAAAACAATATCCAAAATCCTTCCATCATTCACCACCGAACAAAAACAAAAGAGATCCAAATCGTCATCATCAAAAATACGACAACAATAAAACCAATTACCCAATCAAATTATTTTAAGACTAAGAATCAAAGAACCTAGTCAAAAGTTGGCAATGATACATGAAGTTGAAATGAATCTCCATATATCACGTTCATCACCCACTCTTTCTTTGACTTTAATGTACAGTTGTTTTGATGATATTTTGTACTAAAAAAAAAGACACACAGAAATTCATCCATATCTCCAATGGAAGAAAGTCCCATCATCATCAACACCAACAGTAGAAGCACCAGCAGCAGCAGAAGAACCAGTGCTTAGTTCACCTGAATTCGAATTCTGGGTCACCCGTAACAACCTACCGTTAACCACCCACCACCAGTCCATCGCCGACCAGCTCTTCTCCGGCGGCCTCCTCCTCCCTCTCCACCATCATCAGTATTTCAGTAGAAACACATACCCAGATGAAAAAGATTGTAAAGATGTAGAGTGTATACAATATAAACCAAGATGAATAAAGGGTACCAAATGGATGTTGTAGTCACTTCTAATGTCGGAGGAAGGCCTTTTTGGGAAGTGTTCAGTCGATTTAGGGAAGTGGTATCAAATATGTAGAGTGTATATAATATAAATACGCAAGTGTTAGATCTTGAATTACTTGACTGATATAGCTAAATACTCTTAGGACAAGGCTGCCTAAGCATTTTTAAAGTGGGTCCAATGCCGGAAGAAGACGGAGATGGTGGCGCCGTCGGTGAAGCTGCAACTGGTGACATCGAGGAATAAAAATCACATCTTTAATCAAAATAAAATCCTTTAAAAAATCACATTATAGTTGTGTGTCTAGGACCCCTGATGGGAAGATCATAGGGGCACCGTGAACTCTTTTTTAGTATTTGACATGATGATCCGATTTTGGGAGATCTGGAGATTAGGAGAGTAGAAGGAGACCAAGTTTAGGTTGGGTGTTAGAGATGATGATATTGATGATAGTGGTTGCAGAGAGAGATATGTGTGTGATAAAAAGAGAGATAAGACGAAATTACCCCTCCAATAAATAGACTTAACAGCCAAATCTAACGTCCATCCAAGATAGGGACCATTTTTGATCTAAAGTGTAAACGATAGGGACGATCTGTGCACTTAGTTTGAGATAGGGATCAAACTTGATATTTGGTGTAAACGATAGGGACCAAACGTGAAATTTTTTCTTTGATTTATAATTAGAGTATTTGGGTCGTGTTTTATTTTAAGCGGTATAAACATTATACAAAAAGCTCTCGAACTACGTTGTTGATGGTTTATTTAAAAGCGATGAACGGTAAGTACGGAATATTATGAACTTTAATATTTGTTTGCCAAGAATTTAGGAGAGGAGTGATGTTTATTTATCTAAAATATTATTTTTAACGTTTCATGAAGTAGCATTTAGGAGTTTTGAGTATTCAGAGTTATTTTGCACATTGTAATTTATATTATAGTTAGGTTACTAAACACATATCAATTAGTATCTTCCTTATATCCATATTTAATTAATTATTACTACCTAAAACTATCCTTTTAGAAAAAGAAGATTAAAAAGATCATACGCCACAGATTACCATACATATAAAAAATGTAACGAGATTGGTCTGAAGTTATTTCACAAGATCACTCCGTCTCTTTATAAAACTAGCAGAAACATTTTGGACAAAATGAGAAATACAAAAGGTTAAGTAAAAAATGATTCCGTCACGACGCATTACCGTTGTTGATGGACTATTAAAAAGTATAGATTTAAACTTAAATAAACTAAATTAGTCGATATTTGTAAGCTATGGGTTTCTTTTGCTACTAGTAGTGTACCTCTTCGGATTATGACGAGTAACACAATTTTGGACGAATAATATTTTAATTTTGTGTTTTTTTCACAATGATATTTTGGAAAACGACAATTTAAGGTTGCGTAACTTTATTTAACTGGCTAGTCGAATCGATAGTGACTCCGGTTCTTGATTAAAACCATTAACTTAGTTCGGTTTTCAAAACTATATATACTATCATTTCAAAACGTAAGTATTTATCATACTTAAAATACATAAAATTAGAGAAATTAAATAGGGGGTAGGTTAGAAGGGAAGGGTTACGACTTACGAGTTGCATCGTAACTCCTGAGATTATAGGTTCGAATCCGTCCTCTCTCCTTTCCCCTTTTTTAATTTGGTTTTTACATAAATGGACAAACTTAAAACATATTAGCAATTATTAATATTTATATGAATAGATCGGTATAACCGGGATCAGCTAACAACTTACTACAGTATTATTTACTGTGAATATATGGGTTTCTTTTTAACACTTACAAACTGATATAGGCCTCTCTTGCGGAGCTGGACGTCGAGGCTCTGGCTGCACTAGCCATTACTCACGCCATATTTAAGCCACTATAAAGCATATTTTGGTAATAATACGAATATGAAAATTGGTACATTTTGATTTTTTTATTTGCACACTTATGTATACGATCTAATGAAACAACATATGATAATTGTACACAGTTTAAAATATATAAATAAAAAATAAAAGTGTGCAAATAATTAACTTAGCAATATTACGATTATGTAGTACTACAATATCAAATAAACTGCTTCATTGTGGATCGTTTTTACTTCCATTGATTTACCCCCTTTTCAACACATCAAATACAATCATAAGATATCTCTATGCTATCTTCAATTCCAAACGGTTGTCAATAAACCAAGGTTTTAAAACCTGATTTTTTAATTGATTCGGCTGAACCATCAAATCACGGTTTAATAGGTGATTCAACCGAGTTTTTGTCAAAACTAACGTCCAATCACTTAACCAGGTCACAGTTCAACCGGCCGAATCACTCGGGTTTTAAAACATTGCAATAAACAAGTCCCCGACATAGATTCGGTCATGAACATGATCAAACTCAAATACATATCCACGTGTCACACCTCTCACCCCATTTTCGCCACGAGTACTCTCTCATTCACCGTTCTCGTTCCTCATCATTCTCTCATCCTCACACATTTTCCCCTCATCAAAACACAAAAACACATCTCATTCGTAAAATTTCTTTCACAAATTCGACCAGAAAAATGGAAGTTGGCACAAGTGGTACGAATAATAAAAAACCAACACAACAAAGATCCCGTATATTTACGTTCCAACAACTCAACGCCCTCGTCCTCGTTCTCGTCCTTTCGTCTTCGGGCATGGTCGCTGTCGAAGATTTCGCATTTGTCATACTTTCTTTTTTCTACATGTACTTCATGTCCAAATTCGCTTTTCCAACTTTGTCACCATCCGATAGCCACCCTGTTTTCGACCATAATCCCCTCCTTAACATTTATTGTTTCGTGGGAGCCGTCATAGAAGTTTTCCTCCCTGTCGGGTACATATTTGAAGGTATTCTTGTTTTTTTTCCCTTTTGAAAAGCTATATTTTTTGTTTTACAAGCTTATCTTTCATTTCGGCTTATGATTAATAAGCAAGGATGGACCGGACATAGAATTTATAATGAGGTGTTTGCACAAATTTTTTCTAGGATTATTAGTATTAAAATTTCCTTATATTACGTAAAAATGGGTGTTAGCACGTATCGTGAAAAAACCTATTTTTTTTAACAATTTTACCTTTCGTGGCCTAAAATCGGGTGTAGCCTGTGCCACACGCGGCTCTCATACCGGTACGCCCCTGCCTACCGGTTCACGAGGACCCTATTGTAACTTTTTGTTAAAATCTTGATTCTCGTGAATGAATCTAATCCCAAAATTGTGTGTTATATAAATCATATTCACGGACAGAACAAGGGGGTTTGCGCGGGTTTTGCGAACCCTTATGGATTTTGTCGACGTGGTCTTGATTTTTAAGAAAAACATCTAATTTTCTTAAATGCGTGTTTATACTATTACGGCTCAAAAAATTTTGTGCACCGGGTCATATTTGATCTTGTTCCGTCCTTTACATGTTTATACTTGTAAAAAAATTGTGGACGTGATGATTTAGAGTTTTGCATCCGCCCCCAAGCATGGTTTTTCCGAGCTTATGCATATAGCTCGTTACAGTATGTTATTATAAGTTTTAAAATATAACAAAAAATCAGGCTTATGAAACACAGGCTTAAATGAGATAATTAAGCTAAAAAATATGCTTATCCTTGGGATTATATTCAACACAAATTTCTCTCAACATGTTTTATTTCTTTGAAGGTATTCTAGAAGGTGATAAAGAAGGTATAAAAGCGGCCACCCCGCATGTTTTTTTATTAGCAAGTCAGTTGTTTTTAGAAGGTGTTGCATTTTCGGACAGGTTTTCGTTACCTATGCGGGTTTTAGTCCCCGTTGTTTATAACGCGACAAGGATGTTTTCGCTGATGGATTGGGTTCGGAGTGAGATTTGGAAAGCCGAAAGCGAGTTTCATGGGAGTTATCGACGGTTGTTTATGGGACGAGTTTTGGCAGTTGTTAATTTGGCTTATTGGGGGTTTAATTTGTTTGGTTTTCTGATACCGTTTTATTTGCCTAGAGCGTTTAAGAGGTATTATTGTGATGAGAAGAATGTTAAAGATGATTAAGTTTGTTAATGTTGTAATAGCTAGTTTTACTGGAAACATGAATATTGTTTTGAATGTTAGCTAGGATGCTTATGTATATAAGATGTACTTGAGGTCATGTTTTAGGTCGTTGGCTTGGCATGGTTCGGTCGCTGTCCCTTGTCAAATCTAATGTTGTGATACCGACTCCGGTGGAGTTTAAATCAGTGATGATGATATTCATGGAAGGTGATATCAAATGGGTGGAGAATTGTTTGATTACATGATAAGCGCGTTCGGTTGACTATTGGTGTAAGCAGTTCTATTTTCATTAACCTTAAGAAGTTTAGAGGCACACAATACATTTGTGATTTGAGCGTTTGTTTTGTATGTTTGTATTATGATACACCGCAACAGACGAAACCCTTCCATTTAGATGTTTATTCTTTTCTTAGAAAATCGAACATAGAGTTCCACTGTAACCAGCAGCCGAGTTGGCAAACGTGTGTCTGACAACTGACTTGTGCCTGTGCAATATTTTGTTCCTTGCAGAACTTTGTGTACCATTAACTACGAGCACTATGCATCTTGAGATAAAAGATTGTTGCCAACCAAGTACTTGTGAAGCATTACAGAGTTGTAAGCGAACTAAATGAATTGAACTATGTTTACATTTGTTTGATTGTTGCCAACCAAGTACTTGTGAAGCATTACAGAGTTGTAAGCGAACTAAATGAATTGAACTATGTTGGTTTACATTTGTTCGACCACGCAAGTTTAGGTATTGTACCAGTATTGTACCAGCGAGATACTGTAGATGCTTCTGACTTGCAAAACAACATTCGCGCAAACTAAAACCATTCTAAAAAGACTACCAAAAAGTTCTAGTTTGGGTTTGCTAAACTAGATAAGCAAGTATAGGGTGGAGTTAGAGTAAAAAGTCATTGGGTGTACAAAATTTTTAACACGAATATCTATGTATTAGGGAATAAATAGGCTTCTATGTATTACGGAATAAATAGGCCTGATTTGTGGGTTTGAGGCATTAGGATTTTGCCATTATAAATATGAGCATGAATATATCATACCTATGGGGTTTTACAATATCTAACACTATATAATACATAATTTTAGGACCGGGTTCATTTTGAAGAAATCGAGAGTTTTAGCAAATATATACACTATGCGATAAAATTTCATCGGGTTACCGTGCATTCCGAAAACCCTTAGCTCCGCACATGATGTCTTTGCCGAATATATTGCTTTTAAACAAAAATAACAACCGGTTTCCCTTTACAACCATCTTTGTCATAAAAACTTTACAAAAACATATAACGTTTATACGCGAAAGACCAAATATAGACTTAAAACCAACGAGAGTGTTCACAGTTCGGGTGATACCCACATGAACCGAAAGCCGATACCAAACAAGAATAAAAAGAAAACATGATATTTGTAACCAAACTTAATTTGTCAAAATCGAACCAAACTCGATCAAATATTTAGTCTTCGGTCCAAATATGGTTTTAGTAAAATGTCAACCAACCAAACTAAAAACCAAATTCGTATAAAAATTCAATTTATGTATTTATATACATAAAATTACCCGTAATTTTTTCTATATAAGCAGAATATTTGTTTTTAACTTCAAATATTTTTTTCTTTTAAAAAACATATAATTAAATTTTTAAATCATTTAGGTCAACCCGTAAATCAAATCAAATTTGGTTCGGTTTAACTCGATTGAAATTCGGTTCTGTTTATAACCGAACCAAATAAACCGAATAACCTGATATCCTCCTAACCAAATGAACCGAACACGCCCTTGATAACGTATATATAGTTAGTTTTGGATAGGGCAGTTAAAACCGTTACTCCTGTTAACAAATGTTCTCATTCAAAGGGCCATCTGGGTTCTCAAGGTTTTCGACAGCCGAACAAGTTACGCAGGGAATCGATGCCTCCGGTCTCACCGCCATCGTTACAGGTTCATTCGCCTTTTTTCCACTTGCACGCCATCTGTTTGTCAAATGTCCTAACCAAACTTCTTAATCAGGTGCATCGAGTGGCATTGGGACGGAAACTGCGCGTGTACTTGCACTTCGTGGGGTACATGTAGTCATGGCGATAAGAAATGTGTCAGCTGGGAGAGAAGTTAAAGAGGCTATACTGAAGCAAAACCCGACTGCGAAAGTAGATGCAATGGAGCTGGATGTTAGTTCTTTAGCGTCTGTTAATAGTTTTGTGACGGGTTTTAAGGCGTCTGGTTTTCCGCTGAATATACTAATGTAAGATTGATCTGTGTCGTTTCTTTGTCTGCGTTTAGGTTGTTTTGTAATGTGTGGTGTTTTGTGTTTTGTAGTAATAATGCAGGAATATTGGGAACGCCGTTTATGTTGTCTAAAGACAACATTGAACTGCAGTTTGCGACTAATTATGTGGGTAAGGATGATTTTTATACGATGTGTTTGGTTTCATCGTAAACTATTTAATCTCGACTACTACGCCCACTAGTCCAAATTTCCTTCCAAAATGTTGCGATTCCTGTCAAACCCAATTCAACATCTAACATGCGTATGATAATGGTTGTGTGGTGCATATGTTGTGCCACATCAGCATGCACCTGTGTTAGCACGTGTGCTTAAAATCAGAATAGTCGTTAAGCACTCAATGGAGTTTTCAGTGACTACATTTTTTTAACCGTTTGATATCTGTCATGGTGACCTGCTGACCTCTTAAATGGGAACATAAAACCACATTGACCAATAACATTGTTTATCATTGCTTTTTCAACGTCTAATTTACTGTTGTTCTGCTCAATGCTTTTTTTGCTGCCAAAGGTATAACTTATAAGCTATGAATAAGCTGTTTTTTAACTTGTTTTAGAGCATGACTGAATCTTATTGCAGGCCATTTTCACTTGACAAATCTTTTACTGGAAACCATGAAAGAAACTGCAATCAGAAGTAATAAAGAAGGAAGGATTTTGAATGTATCATCTCGTAGGCACCAGATTTCTTATCCTGAAGGGATTCGCTTTGACCAAATTAACAGTCAATCCGGGTAAATTACAATCTTGATTTGTAGCCATGTCTAATTATCTGTGTGATTGTCTCTTATATATGTTTTGAGCATGAAAGACGGGTAAGTGTTGTCTGCATTTATATTCAGATGTAAGCCAAGCGTCGAAATGTGCATGTGCCTATTGCAAAGTAAATTTGGCGACTTGTTTTATCTATTCATACTTGAATATATCCAGGTACGACGCATTATCCGCATATGGTCAGTCAAAGTTGGCAAATGTTCTCCATGCTAATGAGCTTGCAAGGCGATTAAAGGTACTCTTCGTCTATGAGAATTTGGCCTCTAAGCATTTGATAACATTGCAATAAACTGGTTAATCTTTTGGTGAGATATGAACACAATGAATATCTGTAGTTTAATGTAACCCGTCTAATAAGCATTATAGAGATAATGATACTAAATTACTATATTTGAACAAATAATGATTACAAACAGGAAGATGGAGTCAAGATTACTGCAAACTCAGTTAATCCAGGAGCAATTCCCACCAATATATTCCGGCATTACAGCTTTTTTAGAAGTAATAAAACCTTGTCTTAATGTATATTATTGTGTCTTCTTATATGATTATTCACAACTTGACTTCTTTGTGGATTCTGATATAGGTCTTACCAACATATTTGGAAAGTATTTGCTTAGAGATGTGCATCAGGTGATCATTTTATTTAAAGTAAAAAACATCATTTCTTTTGTACAACTTGAGTCATTAGCCGACAACTTTTCAATTTACAATAAAACTTATTTACAGGGAGCAGCAACTACATGCTATGCGGCATTGCACCCACAAGTTCAAGGAATCAGTGGCAAGTATTTTGGTGATTCAAATTTAGCCGAAGCAAGCTCCCAGGCTAATGATGCCCATTTAGCAGAAAGGTTGTGGGATTTTACTGAGAAGTTGATCAGGGAACACTCTCCCGATTCTCATGAAGATCGTTGAGATTTTAGATAAGGTTTTATTATTAACAATTGTACAACGTCAGCGGCATTTTGACCATAACGTAATTCTGAAAATTCTCAAACTGCGTACTGTCTTGTTGCCTTATTGGTGGAGTGATTTGTGATCCACTGATCCTCTTTATCAGAGTTTCAATGCTATTTCAAAGTCATTGTTATAACCTTTTCAAGGATCACTCACACTTGAAGATAATCATTTTAATGCGGCAATTCCTTTTGAACATCCAAACACCCTTAAAAAGGCAAAACAACTTAAATGAAAGTGTTTTAACACTATATAAATCCAACAAGTTTGATAAAACGTTAACGTCAGTCCAACACAAAATACAAATGGTCATCAAGAATCTGATGTCCAGTTGATTCTCCATTTCTATACAGCAATAAGAGCTTTCCACAAAAAAGTAGCTCGAACTTGCTCTACCCTTCTATGCGATGGTACAGGATTTTTAATTTAGTTTCATACCATCTGTTTCCTAAGTAACTCATCTGTTTACAATCATTTACGAGTTAAGGAATCAGTCGAGTTCTCGATAACTTCAGAGCTGAATTTACAAACTACATGAGGAATTTGCCTTTGAACACCCCTCACTTTCAGATTCTGAGCTCCAATACGGGTTTATAAAGGATTAAGTTCCAAATATGGTCTTAAACTAGCTTTGTTTCTTGATAGTAGGTGAGATACAGAGTCTGCCAACACCGCATGTCCACCGTTGCGTTCTTGAGTGCGCCCAGTGAACTGTTTAACAGGGTTGCTACCGCGAGGTTGTTGCTGTTTTGCTCGAAATAAATCAGGGACTGGTTGTCTGTAAGGATTGCGGGTTGATTTTGAGATCTCGTTCAAGTAAACAGACTGGTTAATGTGGTGAAATGGGATAGAACCACCACCGCTAGTTAGAGGGCTGGATGCACCAGAAGATATGGGTGATGGAGACATCCTTCCATTAATGTGTTGAGGTGACCTAGAATTTCGAAGAGGGCTTCTCATTGGGGAGACTGGACACGATAATATATTCCTCGGAATTTGGAGATCACTGTAGAACAAAATAAATGAAGCTGAATTTTAAGATTTGCACAGCTATTATATATTATACGCGCGTTTTGCTTCTTGGGCGTGTACAATGTTATAATCGATTTCAATATGACAAAATTAACTGTCGTAAAACAGGCTGTAGGAAACAATATTTGAATGTGTGTTTGAAGTTTGAAGTAATTACTAGTAATAATGATCAGCTAACCAATTATTCAATTGCTTAGCAAATTATAACTATTTAGGAGCTTAATGCACAAAATGACCACACGTTAGCTTAATACACAAAACTGTCAGATGGTAGGGATATTATATTTTAAAAATCAGTTTATCCACAGAATTAATCACTGCTAGCAAGAATCATAAAAATCAGAGCTTCAGTTTCAAAATGCAAATACTAAACCTTAGGTATTTGTGCATATGTTTGTGCTTGTGTGTGTGTGTGTGTGTGTGAGAGAGAGAGAGAGGGAGGAAGAGATACCTTGAATTAAAACCAGGTTTTGGAACTCTAAATGAATGGTTAGCAAGTTTATCGTTATCAAGTGCTCGCCGGTTTTCTGGATGCCCAATTCTCTGGAAAAGAAAAACGTTAAATCAAGATAGTGTTTAATCAAGATAGTGTGAACTGTATAAAAAGATAACCGACCTTGGTCAAATTTCTATTTCATGCAACTACCTATTTCTACCCAGACTAAACCATTAACATTTAAAGTATTTAACTTTAAGGTGATTTTCAAAGTTAAGAAGTTTCCAGGTCAAAAAAAAAGTTTAAATAGTTTAAGTTACCGACACAATGGCTACTATGTCACCATTTCGAAAAGTCAGACTAAATTGAAATATTACGAAGTTTATTACCTTAAATCACAATGTCTGGAGCTTTTGTGGTTTTTTCCGAACTTAAATATGTTTGATTACCCGTAACAAAAATCATACCAAAATTGGAGGAAAAAATATAAAGAGATGACTATACCAGAGATTTGACCCCATTTGTAATGGTCGGTGGCGGATCTGATGGCTCAGGAGATGGTACTGGCCTTTCCAATGGTGCAGCATTTCTTACAAAACAGTGTTGTAAGAGCTGAGCAGCTGTAGGACGATGGAATGGATTGCGTTGCAAACATTGCCTTACAAAATCCTTACCCTCGTCTGAGAGATGATCAGGAATAGAAGGAAGTTCTTTACTGTGGCCAATCTTAAACAAGGCAGCAACCTTCAATCGAACATTTTAAATTATTACCAAAAAAACGACAAAAAAGAAGCTAGTTTTGCAGCAAATATTAAATTAATGCCAAATGTCTGTTTTGAGACACGAAAACTATGTCCAACTAGTGGGTACTTGAGAACAATGAAACCTGATACTAGAGGGGACAATTCCAAACCCATTGACTTATAAATGGGACAATTCAGTTATTTATATCTCTAACGGGGTCAAATGATCTGAGAAATTAGGTAAAAAAAAAACGGGTCAAAAGTTGCCCCAAGTGAATTAATAATGCATACATCCTTTATATATTCTTTATAAAGAGAACAAAAAGTGTTCTAGGTCAACCCAACCTGACCCGGTTTGACTTGTGTTAAAAATCAACTGTTTTGACTCTGACCCCCCTTTTTTAACTGGGTGGGCAACCCGCCCATCCGCTACATGTACTTGACAGACACCCGCACACACACCCACACACACAACAATTGTAAATGAACCATCTTTGAATACTGACCCCCTCATATTGGCTCCAAGGTGGTTTTGTTGTTGCCATTTCCAAAACCATGCAACCGAGACTCCAGATGTCAACAGCAAGGTTAGAACCAACGGTATTCGTTATGATCTGTGGATGCATGAGAGTGAGAAAAGCACCATGGATTAAATAGGAGTGTGAGACAAGAATTTATACAAACCTCAGGTGCCATCCAGTAAGGACTTCCTTTGAGAGATAGCGGGCATGTCTGGCCTGCGATCTGCAATATGTGTGGATGTCAGAATCTAGGAAATGTAAACCATAAACATGCAGCTTTACTTAAACTTACATGCTTTGCCATCCCAAAATCTGCCACTTTGACTCGGCCATTTGGGTCAACAAGGATATTTGCTCCTTTTATATCCCTGCACAAAAACACAAGATACCAACAATAAATTGGTCAATATTCAAGGTTATGAAGAAAAGACAACTAAGAGTTACACTGCTTGCTTCAGTACTTGATTTACCTGTGAACAGTATTCTTGGCGTGTAAATATGCAAGACCGGATAAGATTTGTCGAGTATAACTTCGGATTGCTGATTCACCTAACTGCCCATAGTCTTGAAGAAGCTTATAGATAGAACCACCAGACACATATTCCAGATAAATATATAGTTTGTCATCTACCTGTTCAAGATAAGGAGTATGACTCATAATTCAAATACAGAATTGGGAGATAATTAACCAAGAATATGAAAACATCATAAGAACTAAAGGGTCGGTATTTCCAAATAAACATCTGGGCAGAATAAAATTGAGCTAGCAAGTATGAAACTTACCATTTCCGACCCGTAGTACTGAACAATATTTGGATGGCTTAAACGGCTCAATAAAGAAACTTCCTGCAATGGTATACAGATATTATTTGTAACAAGTATACAAAACATCAACTGATATAAGTAATAACTAAACGCAACCATTTTGAACACATACTTGGCCCAACTGTCTAGCACTTTCCTTTGACTTTGCATCATCGGAGAATAAGGTCACCTCCTTCATAGCACACATTTCACCACTTTCACTATCAATAGAGCCCAAGTTTTGTAACAAGTCAAAACACTTGGTAAACAATAAAAGAACTAACACTACATATGGCTACACATTTACTTATGAATAGTCAATTCGTATTATGTTTTCTCTCAAATGGAGTAAAATTTAAATACTTGGATAAAAAGGAGAATGGGTCAAATAACATTACATATGGCTACACATTTACTTATGAATAGTCAATTCGTATTATGTTTTCTCTCAAATGGAGTAAAATTTAAACAACCTTTGAATTTGTTTGATTCGTAGATTTTGGCATGTACTAAAAACATAGCCCATTTCAACCCGAGTTTGACATGTTATGACATGTTACCCAACCCAACATGCAGAACTGTACATGTGGACGCCATTCCGCTATCAAAACAGACCATGTAAGGATTTGCATGATGTTAGCTAGAAGCAGTACTTGAAGTAAATATAAACATTTATACGTTGATACCTGTTGAACCCAACATAAACTTGCCCAAATGAGCCTCTACCCAGCAGCTTCCCTTTCTTCCATTTTGAGCCTGGACTTCGTGGTACAGAAGGAGATGTTGCTGCTGAATTTGGCTGAGAGAAGGGTGAACAAGTGGTAACTGAAATTGGAGGAAGTGGCAATCTGTGACTTCGTTTTTTCCCATCATCGGGCCAACTACTTTGTGATTCAATGGGTGGACCCCCGGCTCGTGGGTGCAGCGGTGTGACTGCACCACTATGAATCCTAGAGCTAGGACCAGGACTAGTCATTCTAGGACTAGGAAGTGGAGAATACTCTGGGCTTGGGCTACCCCTACTGGGCTGCCAAAATATCCCCGCCATGTCGCCGCCCATAGAATTCTGCCCAGAATTCTGACCCGATCCAGGGCTCGAGCATTGACCAGAACTGAGTAACTGAAAATCAGTACCAAATGCTCGTAATGGGCTTCTAGAGGGACTTGAGATTGAACTGTCTGGAGCACTACAGAATGCTGCAACGTGGTTATGGACCTGCAGATTTGGCACGTGATTGCCTAACCTTTTTTTACCAGGGGGTGAGGTAGAGATATGAGTGTTGAACAATGTGTCGCGTGGTTTTGGTACATCCCGAGAACGATTTTTTGTATGCGACTGATCCTTGAATTTCATGCTTCAACAAACAACCAAAAACAAATTAGTATGAAAGAGTTAACATTTAAAAAAAATTAAATGAATATAAAACCTTACATGGTGGGACTGCCAGCAGTTGTTCGACCCCCGGTATCATAATCTGATGCCAAAGGACTATGTTGACTTGAATCGGGTGGTGCGTCACTATCACTATAACATTCACTAAAAACAGATTCTGCTCCATCATAATCTGTATGCGGATGTGGGAAAAATGATAAAAATTTGGTTCCCTTTTCTTGTTTCGGTTGGCTTGATACAATGATTGCAGGCTCGTTACTAGCCACGCGCGGAAGTGGGAGCGGCTGGGCCTGAGGTCTTTCTTGAAAACTTTGACATCTTGCAACATGTTTAGATTCTCTAAATGGTGATGCTGACCTGGATTGACCCCTAGAAAAAGACCCTAGTTCTGAAACTGTGTCACTGCAACCTTTTCGAGAACCACCTGATTTATTGGTTGATTTATGATCAGAAGGGATCCTAAATTTCTTTAAAGTATCTATAAGACTCTCCTTGCTTGTTTTTTTCTTCTTTGGTTCTTTTGATGATGACTTACTCCACCATGAAGGCATATTTGCAAATATCAATTTAGGAGTTTAAAAAAGAGCTGCACTCAGATCAATCACTCCCCAAATTTCAATGACATTAATCTTTATGCCCCATTCTGTAGATACAGTCAAAACCAGAATACAATTTTCACAGCCGCTTCCAACGGCCAAAAGTAGCGCTTCTGACATCAAACAAAAAGAAATAGGCACGGTTACTACCAATAATAAATCACCTAAACAGATTTACCATATAGTGAGAACTTAGTTGTATAATATAAGATGCGTTAGTGAATACCTTTATATAGAATGCTGTTTGTGGTTTTTGGAAATATTTTTTAGTGCTTTTCGTAAGTAATCAGCGTCTTCCGGTTTGAGAATTTAACATGTGGATCTAGGGAACATAGACGAAGAAATCTGACATATTTACTAGTTTGTAATTATGGGAGGCTTATAAAATATAAAGAGACAGATTAAATGATAACACTATTCTAAAAATCCTATGACCCCGTGTTTCACTTAACTATATGCTGTGGCATTCATTGACACAATTATGAAACATTTACACTGCAAAGTCTAAGACTGCTCCTTCCCCTAATCAATATTTGGCAATTTGGCGCAAAAATTAGGACATAAAACACCAGATTCTAACTACCAAAGTAGCAGAATAACTATTTTCGGCGCAAAAATAAAAGTTCCTCCTTTTCCTACTTCACAAAAAATGCTAAAAAGATTTGAATTGGAGTAGAAGGCAGAAGCCCAAGGAGATACTGATTTCACACGTCTTGGTGACAACCGCTTTGCTTTTATTTAATACGCTTCCTAGAGAAAACACTTTAAAAGGAAAACTCAACTCTAAGATCGTACGGATCCTTTCATTTAATAACAAAGCCACTTTCATGAAGACTTCCAGTTTTTTAGGTCACTTAAGAGCACGCGATGTAGTAACACAAAGTCATCAAAAGATGCTGGCACATCAGCACAATACTGAGAATAACACCGAATCACATTTTACCCCACTCGTAATACTAAAAAAATGGGACTAAATACACTCATACAGTTAAAAAAATGGGATAACGTTGGGTTTAACTTTGGCTATAACACTGTGAGCAGGGTTGTGGCCAATAATGGTGAATACAACGATACCAAGGCTTCCAAATCTAAAGTTGATGAACCTAGTCCATAAAATCATAATCCAAAACGACGAGCTAGGTAGACTTTCTTTTTTGGTAGGGTAACAATGGTTTTCGACCTTTTGACCTACAAATCCAGCCACGCAAGACTCTTTTTTCCATGCAACCCATGCACGACTTGCATGTTCTGACATCCTAACTTAATAACAAAATTACTAACCACGCTATATTTACAGCTCATATTACTATTAACAAAAAAAGATATAACTTTTATCATTCAGGCAACACAAAAATGGATAACTCTAAAAGCATATAGAGTGTGTTTGGTGAAATGGGCTGGGTTTGGCGCCAAAAGCTGGATTTTATAGTTTTATGAACATGTTTGACGAATTAGTTGAAGCCAAAGCAAATTAATGTAAAACCGCATAAAATACATCGAATTCAATCACATATACTTCCACCTTTTGGGTAATACCCCATAACTTGTTGAAAGCTCTTATAAGTAATTTGACTAGCTATAAGTCCCCCCCTAAGCCAATTTTGGGGGTATTTGTTTCGGATTACATAGCTGGCTTATGGCTTATCTGGTTTTGGGCTTATGTTTCATAAGCTCATCTTTTATGGCTTATTTTTTAACTTTTTGGCTTATAGGGGTTGTTTGTTTCAGCTTATATGCGGGCTTATGATCTTATTTTATTTCGGCTTATACTTCATAAGCCCCAATTTTTCGGATTATTTTGAGACGTGTGTGCTTATATGAGTTTATTACGATATGATAAACTTATCAAATCCCATAAATCTAAAAAAAGACGGAAAATTGTGGCTTACGATATATAAGACGAAATCAAATAAGGTCATAAACCCACATATAACCCAAAAACAAACACCCCCATTAAGTCATCACAAACATATATAAGGCGAAAAATAACAAAATAAGCCACAAAAAAGCGAGCACATAAGGCGCGTTAACCCTGAAATGGTCACGCCAAAGTCCGAAAAAGGAAAAAAAACTAAAAAAACATGCAAATAACAATCTAACTCAGTTGACATAGTCAGTGCATGAACAAATTAACCTTAATTATATATAATCTTTAATTAATCAATAAATCACTAATTATAATATTTTTTTAAAAAGGGTTTTGCTAACCACAAACAAATATAAAATTAAAAACAGATCTAAACTCACATTAATAATGAATTCAATAAATAATAATCAAAAGTAAGTAAAACAGATGATGTGAAAACTAACCTGAAAATGATTTTAAGGATAAAAATGAGGTTTTTTATTATTTATTGTTTGGATAGTGAAACGATGATGGAGGAGAATCAATTGATTGAGAGAATGAGATTTGTTTCTTTCTTTGTACGAACAATTACACACACAAGTGTAGTAAATAGGTAAGTAATAAGTGTTTTATCTGACAGTAAAAGTTACCAACAGTAAATAAATACTATACTCACTTTCTTTCTACTAGTACGTACTAGTCTGTCTTTATTGCATAGACCATGCCCCACCTATTTTTATTTTTTTTGTAAAGACTCATTTTAGAAATTTTTAATAAAAGTAAAGAGGTTAGAGTGTTTTGTTGTTTTTAATTGTTGAAAAATGAAAAGAAAAATTAGAAATATTATTTAAAAAAAATAATAACTTGTTTAAACGAGTATTTTTTGAAATTTCTTTATTGAAAATGAAATTTTTGTTTTCTCATTTTATAACTAATATTTAGAAGGGTAAAAGTTATAAAATATCATCGTACTTATTGATTTGTGCCGACTTTAAACACTTACTAATTAATCTCGTGACTTTACTATTGTACTTTCAAATTTGTTCCGACTATACCAATTTAAGCGTAAAATGACTATATTACCCTTTTAAATGACCAAAAAAAAATTTTGAATGGCAAAATTTCATTAAAACTAGCAAGTCGCTAGAAAATTACAAAGAGTAAAGCACAAGAGGGTTTTGAATCCAGTTATTCCAAGATATTGAATACGAAGTACATCTAGAAGAAAACCATCTAAAAGAGAACTCTATGATCTTATCGAATAAAAAGCTGCGTTTGGGCTTCTCGTTTCCAAAAATTGATTCGTTACGAAAACTCCCCAAGGACCAAAGAGTAGTGCTGCAAATAACGTCAATGATCTTTTTTGAATTGCGCGACAAAATACCCTCCATTAATAGTTACCCAGATCTGATTTCTATCTTTTTTCTTATCATTTCAATTATTATCTTTATTAAAAGTACGTTATGAATCACTACTTAACAGTATATCATATAACACTTCATTAGGTGGAAAACATGTTAACAGTATATAAAATAATTATTTGAATTTAGAAAAAATCATCATTTTAACCAAAAAGTCAAAAATCCAAGCGCATCTCTAGAAACATAAAACCTGCCCTAGCAGGTGAAGAACATCAGAACTGAATAGGCAAACTAAAAACCAATTAAACCTATAAAAAACATACGAGAGGAACATGTCTAACATTACTCCAACCCATCTTCGAATTATTTCTTTTCAAAGTACTATTATTAAAATTAAACACACCCTTCAAATCTAACACCAGGATGAAGTATGGTATTTACAGTTTTCTCTTAATGGGAAATGCTTGGCGTCGTCATCAAGTGGTAATTTAGCAATTATGTGGGAGTTAACTAACACTCCCCCCCTCTACTAACATTCAACTCCTTTCATCCTGATATAAACTTTCATCTTTTAATATCTTAAAGGATGATTCGGATGGAAAAGTCTCGTTAAAACATAGATTATTGGCCACCAAAAACCCATTTCTAGCATTTCATTGAGGCCGAATGATGATTAGATTCTCACATATGGAGTAGAGGTGGTGGAAAAGTCTCGTAGTAATTTGGGATTTAGATGGGAAAGAATTAGAGTGTTTGAAAGGTCAAAAAAACTATTAAAGCATCTGATTTGCATATTACAAGGTTTGACTTGACGGTCATTGATTTGACTTTTATGTTACAAGCATTATCTTTTGGCTTTTATTCAATTGTTTATGGATAGTAATTAATTAGATTCTAAAATAGAGGAGGAGTTAGAAGCAGGTGACAATACATGTAATTATGTTGAAGAAGACAAGGGTAATATAGTCATTTTACGCTTAAATTGGTATAGTCGGAACAAATTTGAAAGTACAATGGTAAAGTCACGAGATTAATTAGTAAGTGTTTAAAGTCGGCACAAATCAATAAGTAAGATGATATTTTATATCTTTTACCCTATTTAGAGAACTTGGTTTAGAGTTTTTTAAAAAAAAATTTATAGAAAGAATAGTTACTCCCTTTTCAAGAAAATTAGAGAATGAAAATTAAGAAAACTTTTTTGCAACTAAACGCAGCCTTGAATGGAAAAAAACATACATAGAAAAAACTAAACTTCATACAAATCACTCCTTGCGAGCAAGGTAAGTTTATGATGAAAAGAAATATCCCAACTAAACTTTGAGATGGCAGAAAATGCACGACGAGCAACCCAGTGAGCAGCTTTAATTTTTTTCTTGATTAACCCACGAAAACAATAAATGCATTTTTTTTCCCATAAGTGAATATCTTTCACAGGTGCAGCTAAACTCCAAGGCGGGGATGTTTTAGAAGAAGATGACAAAGAGATAGCTAGTTAGGAGTCAGATTGCACAATAGCATTTAACCATCCTTGATCTAGTGTTGGTGAACAAGCATTGTGAATCGCGATTACCTCGACATGGAAAGGAGATATGGCATGGCAAGGACATGACAAAAGAGAACCTGTAGAATCACGAACAACAATTCCAAATGTAGCATTAGCATTATTGAATTCATCATCACAATTTAACTTCACCGAAAGGTCGTAGGGGTATCCACTGAGAAGACTGTATGGCGGAATCAAGGTTGGTGGTCATTAAGGAAGCACTTAAAGAAGACCGAGATGAAATAAACTTATTGAAAGTCATTAAGTTTAGCAGAGATGGGGGCTAACGTGTTATGTGGGGATACAGGCACATTATCGAATACAAAGTTATTACGAGATTGCCATATAAACCAACAAACTATCGCAACAACCGATGGAACCTAAGACATCATGACTAGAATGGGTGTTATCAATCAAGCTTTATATAATGCTAAAAAATTTAGTAACTGGTGGAGGAGGTCGAAGACATAGCATTCAAAGAGATGTTCCACTAATTCCAAACAAACATTACATATAAGACACACTAGTGAAGGAGAGCAGTGTCTTCTAAATAAATTCTCTTTTATGGAAATTGAATTAGAAATGGCTTTCCATAAGAATGCTATGATTTTTGGTTGCATCGAAATATGCTATATAACTTTCCATAATTTTGATTATGGACTAGTACTTGTTTCACTAATCAAATAACATGCATTCTTTAATGCAATAGTGTGTTTTTTTGCCTGACTTAACAATGTATTGGCCCTTGTGATCATAGTGCCAAATAATCTTATCCATAGAGCCGGTACGTGAATTGTACTTTGCAAGACCATTTCAGCTTCTAAAGCCGAAATGTGGTCACACAACATACGAACATTTCAATCTTCGTCCGCAATAAAATCGATAACGGCGTTGCAGTTATGGAAGGGTACGAGAGGTAAACTAACATGAACGTCTTTAGTAAACGGACTCACTTACAAGTCCAGAAAGAAATACTTCATATGTTTCCAACTTGCCATCGTAAACCTTGTAACACCATATCACAACCATGAAGCAAGCTACTGCAAAGACAGGAGGGATGTGATCCTTTTTTGGTGACAAGAAAATTAGAGCTTGGAAAATATATATCTTCTAGAACTTTCCCCAAAAAAGCGTTAAGATTACTAAGTAGCCTCCACCCTTGTTTGGCGAGAATGGACATGTTAAAAGCTTCAAAATCCTAAATCCTATCCCTCCCTGATGCTTAGACTCTAAGAGGCATTTCCAAATTTTCCAATGGATGTGTTGTTCATGAGAGTCGCTTCCCCAAAAGAAACGACGTACATAAACCATTAGTTTGTTTTAAAGGCTTGTTAGAAGTCATAAGCATTGCATAACATATGTGAGGATGGCTTGAATGACCACCTTGATTAAAACTTCTTTACCTGGCTGGGAAAGAAGTTTCTCCTTCCCTCCTTGCATTTTTAGAAGCACTATGTCCAACAAGAAACCAAACATATCTGTTTTCGTTTGGCCAAAAATTGAGGGGAGGCCTTAATATTTAGCTTCAGAATTCATTTGTTATATACGAAGAGCTGAATATATATCATGTAACACCCCTATTTTTTACCTTATTGCAGCGAAAGCTAATCTAGGGTATTACTTCATAGTACACAAGTCATAATGATAGAAAAAACTCAAAAGAGTGATTAAATCAACTTTCTTTAAATATTATTTAAAAGTCAGAGTTTTACAATATGAGGTTCTCAAAATCTATATCAATAATTTCAAGCTTGTGCCTCTTCATGCCATCCTTATATTGCTCCATGCTATCAGTCATAATTTTCTAAAATATATGCTTAAAAGTCAACACAAAGGTTGAGTGAATTCATAGGTTTGTAATAACAATTTTGAATACATGTCTACCACTTTGAGCTACGTTACTATCTGTTCATATAAAGCTATGTAACACCCTATTTTGGTAAATGGAATGTCACGCATGATTATGGCGTGTCATCAAAGCATACAAGGAAAATGTCTTAAAACATTACATGACCATAAAAGGAAATACCGGAAACAAACATCGGTACCCCAAAGTATAAGCTCATCACACACAAACATAAGTACTGTAAAGGAAAAGGACTAAACAATGTCTATAGAAATAAGTAGCAAAATGTATGATGAAATGCATAAAGTAGAAAAGGCTAGAAAGCTTCCAATCCATATGCACGTACGCTTAAAGTCTACGGGCGCCCTTGAGTACCTACCGTTTGGGAACATGAAAGGAAAACGGCTGAGCGTAACGCTCAGTGCACGGATATACAAGTATGACATGGAATAACGTAAGCTTAAAAGACTAATAGCAGCGGAATATCATAAGTTCTAAGTAATCGGGATTCATGTTCATAAAACTGGTTTTATAGTTTGAAAAGACTTATGTTTCTATGAAAATCTGTTTAATTAGCCAAATAGCCTATATAAGTCATGAGGTTCCATCGTGCATGAATACTTAGACGGGAGACATCGTCATGCAATTAGAGGGATTGCCTCTAATTAAATAGTCTGGGTAGGAGGGATAAACTCCTAGTGAAGGATGCAAGGCACACATCGCATTCACTTTGATAATACTACTAAACATGTAACTAGGATGCACCCATGCGCCCCACATGATAATATAATATAATGGCAAAAACTGAAAAGGGACGCCACGAGCAATCACTTCGCCGTGGGGAAGTCATAACACTGGTGCCTCTAGTGTTATGGTTATGGTACCTCCATAACTAGGTGACACTGGTCATGCATGTGTATGGCTTAGGCTCTTAATCTAACATAAGTATCAAACATATAAAACAAATACTCGGAAAACAGTTGGATGTAGACGGGGAATCCTAATAAGGAAAGAATGTCCATACTGAAAGGACGGGAAATTCGTACCTTAAGTCCATTGAACGAAGAAGACGAAAGGAAGAAAGTCCTGCTTCGATCTCACTAATGCTACATAAATAGTATACGTGTAAAAGTATTCTGATTACTGAGTACGTAACTGATTTTATATCGTGTCTTAGCTTGTTTTATATGTTCATTTCTTGTTTTACTAATTTTAACGTTATGCTGTGTTTATCACGTATTCTGTATATTCTGATTAAGTATTACTTGTGTTTCCTGTATTATTATACTTGTTGTGTAATAATAAGTAACTTCCTAAAAATAGCAGGTTTCCTAAAATAGAAAGTTTCTAAAAATAGAAAGTTTCGGAAAATAGATTAACTGCTTAAAATAGATCAGTTCCTAAAAATAAAAAGTTTCTAAAAGTAGTAAGTTTCTTGAATTAGAAAGTTTCCATATTTAAAATTAAGCTATAATAATATCATAAGTCATGTAGTTATGGTATAGTTTATTAATAATAACATGTTAATTAAATAAACTATAGGTTATACGATTTAATTAAATATAAGCATGATTTAATTAAATTAAAATGTATAAAAATACTTAGGTTAAAACATGTATTAATATTATATTAATGATAACCTAAGTCATGATTATTAATTAATTATATATCATGTCTAAATAATTAATTAATACTATAGTCTAAATTAAATAATTAAATACTTAGGTTATAACATGTATTATTAAATAAATAATAATTAACCTAAGTTCATGTTTTAATTAAATTACTATATGCCATGTTAAATTAATTTAATTAACTTGTAAAATTATATTCTTGTAAAAATTAATTAAGCTTGTAAAATTTAGCCATGAACCGGACCCGTATAACTAATTAAACATGTCGTGAACCGGACCCGTGAAATCCCGTGAACCGGTCCAAACCAAACACCCCCAAAAACAGTGGCAAACCGGCTGAGCCGGTTGCCCCTGCTCTCGGTAAGCTGCCACCGGCTTAAGCCGGTGGTCTTGCTTCTCTCGGCTAGCCGGTGCTAGCAGTGGAGTTCCCACCGGTTGTGTGCCGGTGGTTACCCACTGATGCACGCGGTTTCCCCCTGCCAAACCAAGTCTACCACCGGCTGTTGCCGGTGGTGGGGCTGCTATGTGCTGCCGTGACCCAAACCAACCACAAGGACACCCCCGACGTAAGTCGAGGTGCCTTGTCCTGCTGTCGACCGAACCTCAATATCACCAAGGTCTAGATCTCGGTTGGTAGTCGTGAAAAGAACACGCCGAGAGCCATGGGGCTCTCGGTTTATGTGTCGGCCGAAACAACCAACCCGAAAACAACCCTTTTTAATTTACCCACCATGATTATACGTGTTTTAATTCTTGTTTATTAATCACCACGATCATGTGTTCATAATAAAATAAAAAGAATTAAAAAGAAAGGTTTTACGGATTACCAAACGCGTGGAATAGATGGGGAATGATTACTCGAACACACTCCTAGAATTTCTTGAAAAAAATCAAATCACCACACCCTTGTGGTGTGTTCTTGCCGCCGGCCAAAAGAGAGAGAGAGAAAGATTAGGGTTTTTAATTTTCTTGGAAAAACTCTGTGAATGAATACTTGTTTCCCTTTTTGTTATTTTTAATAAATGTAAACATGGGTTGGGCCCTTCTCTTCTCTTGGTGTCGCGGCTTATAAGGCCCACAAAGGGAAACCCGAAGCCTTTCTCGTGTCTATTTTATTACATGTTCGTGTGTTCGTGTTTACGTGTTACGTTATTATTAATTATTCGTGTTATTATAAATACTTGTACATAACGATATTTATCGTATTAATAATATACGTAAATACATAATTATATGTTCGTGATTGTTACTTTAATGATTTCATGTTCGTGATTATACTTATCATTGATAATAATTATCGTGTACTAACACGTACTTAATGCTTATCATAATAATAATACGTACATAACTTCTATAATTACTAATCGTGACACGTGTTCATGCTATAAAAGGAAAGTTTTAATATGTACGTACGTTTGCTAAGGGTACTATTCATGGTAAAAGCATGCGGGTTTTACAATTCTTCCCCCCTCCTAAAAAGAATAATTCGTCCCCGAATTATAGATAAAATAAACTGAAAGAGGAACATACCCGAATTCAAAATATGAAATGAGGGTAAGAAGCCCGGATAGACTCCTCTGTTTCCCAAGTGGCTTTCCGCTCGGTATGGTCCCTCCAAAGGATTTTGACGAATAGAATCGTCTTCTTCCTCATGACTCGTTCTTGCCTGTCAAGAACTCGTTCGGGTTCCTCTATGAAGGTAAGATCTTCACGAATCTGTTCCAGTGGATACTAAACCATGTGAAGGGGATGATACTTGTACCCTCTGAGTAAGGACACATGGAAAACGTCATGAACGTGAGAAAGTTGCGGAGGTAACGCTAAACGATAAGATACTTCACCGACTCGCTCAATGACATCAAACGGTCCGATGAATAGAGGACTGAGTTTCCCTTTGATTTCGAAACGTCTAACACCACGTGACGGTGATACCTTAAGAAAGACGTGGTCTCCTACATTAAATGTAAGTCCCTACGATACTTGTCGGCATAACTCTTCTGACGTGAACGTGCTTCTTGCAATTTCTGCTTAGCTACAGCGACCTTCTCGTTGGTCAACTCTATCATTTCTGGTCCTTCAAGTGTTCGCTCACCAACCTGATCCCAGCAGTGGGGCGTGACACTTTCTGTCGTACAACATCTCGAATGGTGCACACTTAATGTTGGCGTGCCAACTGTTGTTGTATGCAAACTCTACCAAACAGATGTAATCGTCCCAATCTCCTATCCATTCCAACGCACATGACCTCCACATGTCTTCTATTGTCTGAATCGTTCGCTCCGATTGTCCGTCTGTTTGAGGATGAAAAGTCGCGCTAAGCTTAAGTTTTGTACCCAAAGCTTTCTGTAGACTCCTCCAAAATCGCGAAGTGAAACGAGGATCTCTGTCCGAGATGATACTGGATGGAGCACCATGAAGTCTCATGATCTCCTTCTTGTAAGTGTCAGCGAGTTTACTGACCGGATCATCCTTGCGGATCGGTAAGAAATGAGTTGACTTAGTAAGTCGATCAACGATAACCCAAATTGCATCGTGCCTCCTCTTTGTCTACGAAAGACCGGTAACAAAATCCATGGTGATCGTGTCCCACTTCCACTTCAGAATGTCTAACGGTTGTAGTAACCCACTAGACCGCTGATGCTCGATCTTAACCTGCTGGCAGGTAAGACATTTGGAGACGTAAGTAGCAACATCCTGTTTCATACCACTCCACTAAAAGTATTGCTTGATGTTGTGGTACATTTCGGTCGAACCAGGATGAATGGAGAATGTGGAGCTATGAGCTTCAACTAATAACGCTTCCCTGAGTGCAAGATCATCAGGAACACAAAGTCTGGTGCCCTGCCATAAGATACCATCGTCATCCAACCGAAACTCCGTCTGTTGTTCTAAGTTCTAAATGATCGCCCAAATTTCACCATCATCCTTCTGAGCTTCCTTGATCCTAGAGAGTAACTCAGGTTCCACTCTAAGATTAGCCCAGTAACCGTGCTGTCCACGTACCATGATCTTGATGTATAGTCGCTCTAAGTCTCTTATAATTTCCTCCTCAATTTTAATGCCGTTTATCATACCGGACTTTCTACTAAGTGCATCTGCCACTACATTCGCCTTGCCGGGATGATACTGCAGATTAATGTCATAATCCTTCAACATCTCTAACCATCTCCTCTGTCTCATATTCAGTTCACGTTGAGTGAATATGTACTTCAGGCTCTTGTGGTCTGTGAAGATGTCACATGATTCTCCATACAAGTAGTGCCTCCATATCTTCAATGCAAACACGACTGTTGTAAGTTCCAAGTCATGTGTAGGGTAATTTTCCTCATAAGGCTTAAGCTGCCGTGAAGCGTACGCAATCACTTTCCCATGTTGCATGAGAACACAACCAAGTCCCTTCCCTGAAGCATCACTGTAGATTTGAAATCCACCTGTACCAAATGGGAGAGTAAGAATCGGTACAAATACTAACTTCTGCTTTAGGTCTTCAAAGCTCTTCTCTCTTTCTTCAGTACAGACGAATTTCTCCCCTTTCCATATCAGTTTGGTCAATGGTAGTGCTAAATGGGAAAAGTTCTCTACGAACCTACGGTAGTAACCAACTAAGCCTATGAAACTGCGAACTTCAGTCGCTGATGTTGGCCTTGGCCACTTGGTAATAGCCTCAACCTTTGCTGGATCCATGGTGATTCCTTCTGCTGATATAATGTGATCTAAGAACACCACCTTGTCTAACCAGAACTCACACTTGGAGAATTTAGCATACAATTGCTTCTGGCCAAGTATCTGTAGTACTGTACGAAGATGGTCTTCGTGTTCCTCCTTGGACTTAGAGAAAATCAGAATGTCGTCAATGAAGACAATGACGAACTTGTCCAGGAACTCATGGAAGATACGGTTCATTAGATCCATGAAGACTGCTGGAGCATTGGTAAGGCCAAAGGGCATGACTACAAATTCGTAGTACCCATAGCGTGTACGGAAAGCAGTCTTGGCGATGTCCTGCTCCTTAACTCGTAACTGATGATAGCCCGACCTCAGATCAATCTTGGAGAAATGTTTGGCCCCTTAGAGTTGGTCAAACAAGTCATCAATGCGTGGCAGCGGATATCTATTCCTGATGGTGATCTTGTTAAGCTCACGATTATCTATGCATAGACGCATGTTGTGGTCCTTCTTCTTTACGAACAGAACATGTGCGCCACATGGAGAAACACTAGGTCGAATGAAATCGCGTTCTAACAGTTCCTGAAGTTCTTCCTTTAACTTTTTCAGCTCTATGGGAGCCATGCGATAAGGAGCCTTGGATATTGGCTCAGCTCCTAGGACGAGCTCAATATTAAACTCCACTTCACGAGCAGGTGGTATGCCCGAAAATTCTTCTAGAAACACGTCTGGGAATTCTGACACGATCGGCTGATTCTGGATAGATAGAGATTAAGCCTCCAAATCATGAACAGTCGCAAGATAGCCCTTACAACCATGTGACAGTAGTGCACGTGCTTTTAAGGTCGATATTATTTGTACAGACATTCTGGGTACGAACCCGTTGTGAATGTACTCTGGTGCATTTACATCACCGAAGATGACCCGATATCTATGGCAATCTATGGTGGCGTGATGTTTGGATAGCCAGTCCATGCCTAATATCATGTCAAAATCGCACATACAGTGGAAGTGCATCAACAAGACGAATATTGTCATCAAACTCTAGGGGAAGGCTCCTGTACCCATGGGTTATGCGTACAGAGTCTCTTAAAGGCGTGGAAATGTTTAAAACATTTTTTAAAGGCATAGGGTATATCCTAACATTCTTAGCATAAGCAGTAGAAATGACTGAATGAGTAGCACCCGTGTCAAATAAAACACATGCAGCTTGACCATACATATACAAGATTCCAGTAATGGTACTTGTAGACTTGTTAGCCTGGTCACGAGAAGTCGTGTAAACGCGTCCACTAGTAGGAGGCATCTTGGAATCAGCATGTCCAGATGTGCCCTCCATCTCGCCCTTGCGGGAGTCCTTCATGAGATGACCAGTAAGGCCACACTTGTAGCATGCGTTGCTATCGCGACGACATGGCCCTGGGTGCCTACGGTTGCAGGTAGTGCAAAAAGGGTGAGTATACCCTCCAGCAGGTGCCCTTGCTGGCTGGGAGTCTGTTTGGAAAAGTACACATGAGACATGATTTATAGGTACAAAAGGACAATGCAGAAAATCGTAAGATGTAATACCAGTGATAGCTGGACGGTTAGGCTGTGAACCTCTTTGGTTCTGCTCCCTCCCGTTACCATGATTCCTGGTAGAAGAATGCTAATGTGTCAGAATAATGAAATATCACATGTAATATAAGGAAATGAGTAAGTGTAAGGACCTGCTGCTGTTGGAGTTTCCAACGTTGTTACGGTAATTATCATTACCGCCACGCATATCCGTAGCAGAACGGTCTTGAGTCTGACCGTTACCCTTGGGCTGAGTAGGCTGTTGCTGAGTAGCCGGCTGAGACTGGTCCCCGGTCTTCTGTCTGAAAGATGCAGTTTAAAGAGAGACATAAATATTCGATAGTACTGAATGAATTCGAAATGGTCACCGCTGAATAACGAATAAATACCTCTTCTCGGGTCTTTCTGCTTCCCCGAATTCCTCTCTTTCTTGCAGCATCTCCAGCTTACGTGTTGCATCGGCAACTTGTGCCACCGTGTTGAAGGTAGCACACACCAAGTTGTTGGCGACCGATGTACGAAGAGCCCACCGGAAGTGGTATGCTTGCTCTTCGGCAGTACCTGCTGCTGCGCCAAGAAAACCAGCCAAACGAAGAAAGCGTCGCATGAACTCATTGTTGTTCTCCCTAGCTCTCTGCCTGATTCCGTGGTATTCCCTCTTCAGCTTGTCTTGCTCCGCCTTGGGGAAGAATTGTCCCATCACTAACTCCCTGAACTGAGCCCAAGTCAAACCATCCACCCAATTATCACCTCCCTCAGACTGCTTGACTGCCTTCCACCATCCCAGTACATCACCTTCGAACTTGTAACTGGCTAACCTCGACTTGAAGACGGGGTCACAGCCCATTGCATCAAATATCTTCTTCATATATGCCAACCAGCTTTCAGCTTCACTGGGGCTATCAGTTGTCTCGAAGGATCGAGGACGTTGCTTGTTGAATCTCTCCAGCCATGTGACCAATGTTGCTGGAGGAGGAGGAGGAGGAACTGGGTGCTGTTGCTGATTGTTGGCAGCATGCACCTCAGCCCTGATTTCGTTCCTCAGCTGAGGAAGCAAAGCTTGCATCGCAGCTTGGACTGCTGCATTGAGTTGTTCCTGCTCGCGTGTGAGAACCATATGACAGTATAAAACAAAGATACATGATTAAACTGATTAAAATATAAAATATATACATGAAAAGGAAAAAAAATTATGCCAATAAATCATGAGAAAATTTTTATGAAGGAAAACAGTGCATGAATGCATGATGCAGTTTTATGAAAACTTTTATATGCGCGAGAGTGAACACCTATGGTCAGTTCACCCAAAACAAAAGACATGGCGAGGGGACGCCAATGGGTCGGTACAAAGTTAAAAGTTTTGATAAAAGCACATGCGAATAAATATGGCCAGTCCTGTACCAACCATTACTTAGTCATAAACCTACGACAATGACATATAACATGAATGCATGAAAACACTGAATGCATGAAAACCGACTGTCAGTTCTAGGAAGACCATAGTGACTACCCACTAATCACATGTCGTGTTTTGAGAGCCTACAAGTCGAAGCCTTGGCTCTGATACCATAACTGTAACACCTCATTTTGGTAAATGGAATGTCACGCGTGATTATAGCGTGTCATCAAAGCATACAAGGAAAATGTATTAAAACATTACATGACCATAAAAGGAAATACCTTAAACAAACATCGGTACCCCCAAAGTATTAGCTCATCACACACACACATAAGTACTATAAAGGAAAAGGACTAAACAATGTCCACAGAAATAAGTAGCAAAATGTATGATGAAATGCATAAAGTAGAGAAGGCTAGAAAGCTTCCAATCCATATGCACGTATGCTTAAAGTCTACGAGCGCACTTGAGTACCTGTCGTTTGGGAACATGAAAGGAAAACGGCTGAGCATAACGCTCAGTGCATGGATATACAAGTATGACCTGGAATAACGTAAGCTTATAAGACTAATAACAGTGGAATATCATAAGTTCTAAGTAATCTGGATTCATGTTCATAAAACTGATTTTATAGTTTGAAAAGACTTATGTTTCTATGAAAATCTGTTTAATTAGCCAAATAGCCTATATAGGTCATGAGGTTCCACCGTGAATGAATACTTGGAGGGGAGACCTCGTCATGCAATTAGAGGGGTTGCCTCTAATTAAATAGTCTGGGTAGGATGGATCAACTCCTAGTGAAGGATGCAAGGCACACATCGCATTCACTCTGATAATACTGCTAAACATGTAACTAGGATGCACCCATACGCCCCACATGATAATATCATATAATGGCCAAAACTGAAAAGGGACGCCACGAGCAATCAGTTCGCCGTGAGGAAGTCATAACACTGGTGCCTCCAGTGTTATGGTTATGGTACCTCCATAACTAGGTGACACTGGTCATGCATGTATATGGCTTAGGCTCTTAATCTAACATAAGTATCAAACATATAAAACAAATACTCGGAAAACAGTTGGTTGTAGACGTGGAATCCTAATAAGGAAAGAATGTTCATACTGAAAGGACGGGAAATTCATACCTTAAGTCTAGTGAACGAAGAAGACGAAAGGAAGAGAGTCCTACTTCGATCTCACTGATGCTACATAAACAGTATACGTGCATAAGTATTATGATTACTGAGTACATAACTGATTTTATATCGTGTTTTAGCTTGTTTTATATGTTCATTTCTTGTTTTACTAATTTTAACTTTATGCTGTGTTTATCACGTATTATGTATATTCTGATTAAGTATTACTTGTATTTCTTGTATTATTATACTTGTTGTGTAATAGTAAGTAACTTCCTAAAAATAGCAGGTTTCCTAAAATAGAAAGTTTCCAAAAATAGGAAGTTTCCAAAAATAGATTAACTGCTTAAAATAGATCAGTTCCTAAAAATAGAAAGTTTCTAAAAATAGTAAGTTTCCTGAATTAGAAAGTTTCCATATTTAGAATTAAGCTGTAATAATATCATAAGTCATGTAGTTATGGTATAGTTTGTTAATAATAATATGTTAATTAAATAAACTTTAGGTTACACGATTTAATTAAATATAAGCATGATTTAATTAAATTAAAGTGTATAAAAATACTTAGGTTAAAACATGTAGTAATACTATATTAATAATAACCTAAGTCGCGATTATTAATTAATTATATTTCATGTCTAAATAATTAATTAATATTATAGTCTAAATTAAATAATTAAATACTTAGGTTATAACATGTATTATTAAATAAATAATAATTAACATAAGCTCATGTTTTAAATTTATTGAATAAGAGATCGGGGGTCGAGTCTTGGCTCGTCTCACTCCAGGTGTTGCTCCTCTAGGCCAGGAGAGTTGCCGAAGCTATTCCTTGTGGGGTGGACAATGGCTGGTGCCAAAAGGCACCCGGGGTTAAGGTGTTCCCGCCAATCTTCACCTTTTGTGGAATATTCTTGTAAAAATTAATTAAGCTTGTAAAATTTAGCCACGAACCGGACCCGTATAACTAATTAAACATGTCGTGAACCGGACCCGTGAAAACCCGTGAACAGGTCCAAACCAAACACCCCAAAAAACATCGGCAAACTGGCTGAGCCGGTTGCCCCTGCTCTCGGTAAGTTGCCACCGGCTTAAGCCGGTGGTCTTGCTTCTCTCGGCTAGCCGTTGCTAGCAGTAGAGTTCCCACCGGCTGTGTGTCGATGGTTACCCGCTGTTGCGCGCGGTTTCCCCCCTGCTTGACCAAGTCTGCCACCGGCTGTTGCCGGTGGTGGGGCTGCTGTGTGTTGCCGTGACCCAAACCAACCACAAGGACACCCCCGACGCAAGTCGGGGTGCCTTGTCCTGCTGTCGACCGAACCCCAACACCACCGAGATCTAGATCTCGGTTGGTAGTCGTGACAAGAACACGTCGAGAGCCATGGGGCTCTCGGTTTGTGTGTCGGCTGAAACAACCAACCCGAAAACAACCCATTTAAATTTATCCACCATGATTATACGTGTTTTACTTGTTTATTAATCCTCATGATCATGTGTTCATAATAAAATAAAAAGAATTAAAAAGAAAGGTTTTTCGGATTACCAAACGCGTGGAATAAATGGAGAATGAATACACGAACACAATCCTATAATTTCTTAAACAAAATCAAATCACCACACCCTTGTGGTGTGTTCTTGCCGCCGGCCAAGAGAGAGAGAGAGAAAGATTAGGGTTTTTAATTTTCTTGGAAAAACTCTGTGAATGAATACTTGTTTCCCTTTTTGTTATTTTTAATAAATGTAAACATGGGCTGGGCCCTTCTCTTCTCTTGGTGCAGCGGCTTATAGGGCCCACAAAGGGAAACCCGAAGCCTTTCTCGTGTCTATTTTATTACATGTTCGTGTGTTCATGTTTATGTGTTACGTTATTATTAATTATTCGTGTTATTATAAATACTTGTATATAACGATATTTATCGTATTAATAATATACGTAAATACATAATTATATGTTCGTGATTCTTACGTTAATGATTTCATGTTCGTGATTATACTTATCATTGATAATAGTTATCGTGTACTAACACGTACTTAATGCTTATCGTAATAATAATACGTACATAACTTCTGTAATTACTAATCGTGACACGTGTTCATGCTATAAAAGGAAAGTTTTAATATGTACGTACGTTTGCTAAGGGTACTATTCATGGTAAAAGCATGCGGGTTTACAGCTATGTTTTGTTGTATTAAGTTCATGACATCAAAACTAACGGAATTCACCGAAGTGACCGTCATGAAAAGAGATCATGACAAGTAACCCATTGGTCCAGGTTACCCATTAATTCTAATAAAGTATGCTTGATTACCCACTCGAACAGGTAACACAAACATGATTCGTTAAACCCAATAGATCTAAGTAGGCTTGATTACCCACTCGTACAACACAAACCGGATTTGTAAAACCCAATAGATCTATTTTACCATATTAGCGCACACGGATGTGTTTAATGAGTCATGAAATTTTGGTAGCAAGTAACAGTTTGGGCACTATTGTAATAACATATTTCAGTAAAAGCATACAGTTTAAAAACACATGTATTCTAGTTTCAGCATATACCCCTCACGGGTTTTCAAATCACTTAGAAAGCATTTAAAAGTGAGGCTATGAACTCACCTGACATCCGTAGTCTGAGCTACATCAGTTATATTTCATTCACAAACAAACAGCTTGGTCATACAACCCACAACTTGGTCTTACACAAACCTGGATTAATACATTGTGTATAGTATCAAGTCTTTGATCTTTAGTTCAATACTTTTATGTATTAGTTATGTATTATTTAATTAATTTTTTGTTGTAATTCTAGCATCATTGTTCGGGCCATCATACTCAGAAGCTATTCTATAAACGTTTGAGGAGCGAGGGCACTTTAAATCGTAAACCCAACCACTCGGTCATAACGTAATATCGAGATGGAACATATTTGTACAAAGTAGGGGTGAGAAAAACCTACCGACGACCGAAAACCGACACAAACCAACCAAAATCGACCGACACAAACCGACCAAATTCGGGTCGAGACCCGGGATGGGTTTTCCATGATGTCGGGACTCGGTTCGGGTCGGGTCTCGGGATTAAAACGGGATCGCACAAACAAAACCACACAAATCGGGAGTAACTCGGGCCTAACTCGGTTTAGGACTCGGGATTAAATTGGGTCTGGATTTGATTTGAGTTTTCCACTATGTCGGTTTCGGGATGAGTCGGGACGTGTCGGTTTCGTCCCGATGCTCACCCCTAGTACAAAGCTCCCTACTAACATGATACTAGGGGTGAGCATCGGGACGAAACCGACCCGTCCCGACCCGATCTCGACTTATCCCGAAACCGAAATCGTAAAAAATTCAAACCGAATCCCGACCCGAGTTAGGCCCGAGTCCCGAACCGAACCGAGTTAAGCCCGAGTTACTCCCGCTTTGTGTAGTTTTCTTTGTGCGATCCCGAATTAATCCCGAATCCCGACCCGAACCGAGTCCCGAAATCATGAAAAACCCATCCCGAATCCTGACCCGAATTTGGTCGGTTTATGTCGGTCGGTTTCGGTTTCGGTCGGTTTGTGTCGGTTTTTGGTTGTCGGTCGGTTTTGCTCACCCCTACATGATACCTTCATTACTTTCTCATATTTATAATTTATTTTCTTTAGTTTCAAAATTGGCAAAAATAGCCCTTTTAGTTGTATTTTAGCTTAATTACACTTTTAACCCCTAAAGTATATAGTTTTAATATTTACATTTTAAACCCTCAAATATCAGCCTTAGGGTATCAAACTTTCCAATATTTATTCTTACAGTTTTAAATTTCATAAAATGACACTTTTGGCCCAAAATGTTTATAGTTTCAAAAATGACAGTTTTAGTCCCTATACTTGTTAAAAATCACATAACAACCTCAAAAGTGTACCAAATGATCTAGGATTTTAGAACAAAGTTTCAAAACACATTTATAATCATAATAAAACCATTTCTCCAGAATTATAGCTTTGAAATGGGTTTTTGCTTATTATTTCATGTAAATTACAAAACTAGGATTTTAAGACATGTTTAGCTTATAACTTCCATTCTAAATGATCATATGACCTAAATTATTTTAGATTATCTTTCTAACATCCTATAGAAATTAAATCAAGTCTAAGAAAGTATTATAACAAGATCAAATCTTAGCTAATAAAGTGATTACCTAGGTAGTTCCAAAACGGCTCCTAATGGGGTATATGGACTATATCTTCTTCATAACTCTTCAAGAACTCCTAGAACTTCTTCAAAAGCTTGCTAATGATCTTAGGAGCTTATTAGGACTTCAATGGTGGTATAGGAACAAAATGTATAGGCGTTTAGAAGTGAAAGTGAAGGATGATATGAAAATGAAGCTAAAGACTCTTATTTATACTATGCCTAACCCTTAGGCTCCAAATTTTGCCCCTAAACGTCTAAGAACAGGAGAGTAGTGACTAAGGAAGGCTAGAAAATATCTATGCAAGTCTAGGAATAAGTCATGAAGTCTAGGATCAAAAATATCTAAGTATATGGCTAGAATTAGTCACAACAATGTTAAGATAGGAACAAGGATGTGTCAACTACAAGTAGCTTACCCACCTACTAGAAAATATCCCAAAATATCTATTAGTACTGATCCTAAGTTTTAATTTGGGAGGGAAAGTGTTTAAATGCATTTTTGGAGGGAAAAACCTAGCCGGATGCAAATATAGGGCTTGTAACTTTGTAACTTTGTAATTCTTGTAATTAAGGGTTTAGGAATGTGATTAGTGATGTATTAGGGTGTAATTAGGGTTTATACATTGTAATTAAGAAGTTTGGGTCTTTGGTTTGAAGTTTAACAAAGGTTTGAGGTAAATTTGGGAAGAAAATCTTGGCGGGTTAGGGTTTTTAATGATCTAGGGCTAAATCTTTGTTAAATCCCTTATCCTTGATTTAGATACTGATGTAAACTCAATTTAGGTCCTATACATTATGTTTTAAGTGTCCATTGAGTTTCCACACTTTGTTTAATAGGCTATACTAAGTAAACATGTCTAAAGAGTGAAAATACCTATTTTGACCTAATTTATAAGCCATGCATTGAAATGTTGTACCTTGTGATTTAGGGTACTTGTACATTGTGTTAATATAATATTATACCCCTAATGTAATGATATAACTATATAAGTGTTTGTAGACTTGTCCTAAAAGACTAGGTATTGATTCTAAGTGAAATGCTTAATAAGGGTTTCTAGGTCATTAAGCCTAATGACATTCTAGCTTGAGTAATTAGTTATTCTAGGTATTATATAGTATGTTTATTACTTCTAGGGATTCTACATTCTTTGTTTAAGGGTTTACATAGGGTAATCATAATCTAGGTATAATTAAGTAAGCTCAAGATCCTATGCTTTGATAACTTGTACATTGTGATTTATTAACTTGTAACTTAGCTTGAGACAAATGTATGATCTTTATAGGATACTTAGTTGAGTTTTATAATTAGTTGCAAATGATTAGATTCTAATTTAATATGAAATGAACTTTTAGGTGCTAATTTAGGTTACTAGGTCTTTTACTTGTACTTAGATTTTGATTAGTGAATGATTATAATTAGTATATTGTATTTGATATTTGTACATAGATATTGTATAGTTATATTGCTTGAAACATTGTTTACCAAGAATTTCTAGGTGGTGATCTAGATTATGTACATTTATTTGTACTTAGCTTTGTATCGTTTGTTCTTACCATTCTTAGGTATTATTATGTCTTCAAAGTATAATTTACAACTTATTTATAATCTATAATTACTTATTCACATGTATTGTCCATTCATAGTTTACCATTCTTGAGTTTACAACTCATTTAAAGGGATTCTAGGGTTTCTAAGGGAATTTAGGGCATCATAGTTACATTTAAAATGTTCTTATTCATAATGTACTTATTAAATTACTTTTAGATCTTGGACTCGGTATATACATTGTGTTTACACCATATAAGAATATGTTGATATAGCAGTTTAGGTTGTGAGGACCCCTTTATCTTACCAAGTAAGGCACAAAAGCAAAAATTTCCAGCCAAATTTTCATATTCATTCATTTATAGCACATAACACATATGTGAAATTTGAGGATTATCATATATCATCATAAAGAGAAGATGTAGTGTTGGGTGAAATAAAGAGAGATGGTTTTTCAAATTTAATTGTTTGGCCATAAGCCCGACAATATGAATTTATAATAGAAACAAGAATAGTGCACTCAACATGTGAAGCTTTTAGAAAGAATAGAGAGTAGTCTGCAAAAGTATATGTGGGAGATAAGAGGGCAGTTGCGTGCCACTTTAATACTTGATAAAGCGCGTGAAGACCACGCGTTGGAGATTTGACGAGAAAGCACATCAGCAACGATAATGAAATGACAAGGTGAGATGGGATTTCCTTGGCGAAGTCCTCGTTGAGGACTTATAACACCTAATGAATCACCATTCACCGTAAACTCAAGCTAGTAAGTAGTGAAGCAAGCCCGTATCCAACTACACCAAATATCACCAAATCTCATTTTTCTTAAGACGGAAAATAGGAAATCCCATTCCACCATATCAAAAGCTTTATTCAATCAACTTTCAAAGCCATAACCTTTTATTCACCATGATTTTATAAGTAATGTTTGGTTAGTAATTAGATATGGGTGTAAGACCACTCGTAATACGAAAGTTATATGTGTCAGTCGACACAATAAGGGAGACGCGTTGCATGTGTTACACATCCTTGAGTGGCAACAATATCGACCAAATCGTTGGCTTTCCTTGCCAAAAAAAGCAAACAAAAAAGTGACTATTTTGGTGATTATTAAAAAAAGAAAAACTAGTTAAAACAATTATATTATAAATATCTCATTAATTTTTAATTTTATACACAATTTAAATCAATATTTATTGTAATCTTATCATCCCACATAATGTCTAAAAAACTCTCATTATCACATTTTCATTTGCCCTAGTGCATGCTTAATTTATAGATGTGCTTATGTAAAGTTTAAATAAAACTTAAAATTGTTATATGTTAGTTTCTCATCATATATAGGATGATATTTAGTTATAACTCATTTATTAAGTCCGTTAACTATTTATATATGACTTGTTCTCCACGTCGTAGCAATATTCATTAAGTAAAATTCCACGTACTAATTCCTCTCTACGATGTAACAACTACGAATATGAATTATTCGTTTCCACTACGTGGATGTATTAACTTATCTACGTCGTAACAACTACGGATATGATTTATGATATCTAGCATCTTGTGGCTAGGACATAAATGTGTTGACTCTATGCCTTATATGATTTCTACATCAATTATTCGCAAGGTTATAGATAACATGAGACGTGATGCGACGTGACGACATAACCAAGCCTCAAGCCTTAGTGTAAGGTGTGGCGGCATGACGTTTTTAATGTGTAACTTAAAGCGGCAAAAGTATTTGTAGAATTTTTAGTTTTGTATCATATTTCATAATTATATGAGGGTAACATGAGTAATCCGAGCCCAAATACAAAACATTAGTAAACGCGAGCCTAAATCTCAAATATTATTAAATCCTCTAAATGCTTTAAAAAAACTCGACACGCCTTAACTCGCGACACACCTAAAGCCGATGCCTTAGTTTATTTCGTAACTTTGAAGCCACGCCTTTTAGAACCATGATTCTCCGTCTTAGCTTCAACCTTGTTCTTTTCTATTCTTTTTCGTTCAATTGCTCCTACTTAAACCAAAAATACAAATGTTAAACAAATCAATATCAAATATTATGAAAACACAATAAGTGAGCAATATACACGAGATCATCATACTTAAAGTATGTATGTATTTGATGTTATCATCTATAAAATACTCCGTTGGTTTCTATGTAATGAGTATACCATAAAAAACTTCTTTCTCCATATCACGTTAACAATAGGCTTCCTTATAAGGTTTTCTCTAGTGTATACATGAGGCTTTAGTGGATTCCTATTAGGATAAAAGGAATCATTTTTAGTTTAGGTTGTAATCTTGTAACCCTTTGCATTCGTAATAATATATAAGAGTACCTTCCGCCTGTTGCCATATGTTACTCTTCTCATGACTAGCTTGATCGAGTAAATCATGGGGTGTGTTCAAGTGTCTATTACATGTTAGTATTGTTTATAACTTATGTTTGTTACGTGTTTGGGGTATTCGAATCATTTTTTCAACCAATGCTCATTATACGTAGCCTCGTAGACTGCGTATCACAAATATTTGTGTAAGGATCCATTTCCCTAAGAGCATCAAGTTCCCGGATTCATACGAATCACGTTATAGCAAAAAGTGATGCCACTTGAGCATTTTCACATATAACTTGACCCAAAAATACACTCCTTTCGTCACTCGAGTTATAAGACATCTCATAACCCACATTTAACCAAATAAAATACAAATACAATATACACGAAAACATCCGTTAGAATGTGTGCTTGGTAATTATGGCATTGGCACTGACGTGAGGTCCGATGCGGGGTCGAGTTACCGTCAACATTATAAATTAACGTAAGGGGATATAATTCAAGTATTGGGGTCTCTAATGGGTTAGCTCTCTATCATTTTTTTTATTAAAAGATACTCCCCCACAGTTCGATCAATTACATCGCGAAAGCTTGGGCTGGAATAGTAAGCTTAAAAACCATTAACATAATAAAGAATTAAAACGTAATTTGTTGATTAAGACACTTGACAACAAGCGGAGGCTGATCTTCTAAACTCAATAAGCATAAACATCTAAAAAGGCAAAGCATTAAGCCGAACATAATATAGTTGTTGAAGAAATCCACCAACATGTGAAAACAAATCTTCAAACTTGAAAGTCACTTACCGATAAACCAATGTATTTTCTTTATACCTGAAAAACCAATGCAATTTTTTTTCATATTAGATAAAACAGATATATCATTTTCTAAACCTGTTAAAATCAATCTTTTAATAATATAACCAATAATGATAATTGAACAAATATTTAGCATATAACCAAATACAAACGACATGCTAATATATCAAAGCATTACTAAAACGATCATGGACTTTCGATGTGTGGCAATGCATCAAGCTTTTAGTATAAAAAGCTGCCATAAGACGAATATATCTGGAAGCAATGTATTTAGAAATCGAGCAATCCATCAATCCATCAATCTCTTAAAGGAAAAATAGGCTAAAAGCTAGGGTTTAGGATACGGTTTGATTAAAAAATTTAAGAGTGAGGACATTTGACTAGATATTTGTGGATGGGGGTACAAAGAGGATGCGCATCAGCTGGGTGAGAGGGTCGAGATTTGGTTGTTATTATATTTTATATATAAGTGTTTTATTGATTGAATTGTGTATTTGTTTTATTGCACAATGATATATCATCTTTGTTTATAATAAGAGAAAAGAAACCTTAAATTTGATGGACCCAAGCTCACAATCGGGTCTAGGCCATAAACTGATCGTCTTGGAAATAATTTTAGTGCAAATTATGTTTTGTATACCATTATTAATTTTATTAATGCTGGTAATTATATTTTTAATGTTGGTAGTCTTTGGTCAAATATGGACAAATTAGTCAATGTCAAAGGTCAGTACTGGTAGTAAAGGTTAATACTGCTTTCATGGTTAGTGCTGATTGAAGATAGAGATTGAAGACGTGTGAAGCTATATTTAAAAGATCTTGTGAGTATATCTCTTATGTTTAAATTATTATAGTAAATCTTTATCTTATAAAAGACTCATTATGCTATAAACGGAGGTCCTAGGTTAGTTGTAGATACACATTATTATTCATCTACGTTCTTTGTACTTCAAGGTTGTAACCCTAATACTCTACTTTGGAGTATTAGTAGTATTGATAACAATATTGATGTGTTTGGTTTACATTCTATGTTTTGTTTTATATCTTATAATACATATAACCTTCACAATATCAAAGAGTAGATTCCACATACTCTTTGATATCATTCAAAGTTTCTACTATATAGAATTTATTATGTGTAGTTTAAGTCTACGAGCTAGGCTAACAAGATCATAAGGGATCAACAAGTAGTATCAGAGCTTGTTGAGAAGCTTTGATCTTGAAGATTATTGAAGAACTCTTTTTAACTAAAGAGATGGATTCAGAGGTTGCACAACCTAACACAATGAACAAAGTTCTAGTCTTCAAACAAGGAGAATTTTAATCAATGTTTTGAAACCCGGGTTAGTGATCGACCCGGCCTAGTGACCGGGTCGTCGGGTCACCGGCTTAACCGGTTTAACCGTCGGGTCGACCCGGTCTTATGTACATGTTCAAATACTCTTTTTCTACCGTCTAAACATCATTTTTGTTGTTACAAAAAGCAAAGAACCATGAATCAGTTATAAACAATTGATATGAAGTTTACTTTTTAGAACCCAGATGAAGAAGAGGTAAAAAACAAGGAAATCACTTTTGCTATGAAAAATAAAAGGTGAAAAACATAGATCTGTTGTAGACAAAGATCTTACATCATTCAAATGAATTGGATAGTAGGTGTGGTGGTGATCTACCACCGTGGTTGGATGTTAATTATTTGATGAAAGAAAGAATGAAAAGTTGAAAGGTAGGAACTATGTTTTAATTATTCATCAATGTAGGTACTCTGTGTTTTATAGTAATTGTTTAACTCTTGAAAATAGAATAAAAAAGAACCCGACCGGTATTCTTCATCCGGGTTGACCCGGGTTTCCAAAAAAACCACTGGTTTAGACTGGGTCTCAATTAATAAAGAACCGGTTTATATTAACACATTTTTTAGACCGGATCTGGTTCAACCAGTTGACCCGGCTGGGTCAAACGACGTTTCAAAACATTGGTTTTAATAATAGAAATTCATATTTACTCAGTTTGTGCAGTTATACAACTGCGATATGTGGGAAGTCATTGCCCATGGAAAAACTTACACAAATTTGTTGCATCTACGTCTGATGGAAAACCAAAAGAAGTAACTGCTGATGAAAAGAAGAAAAGAACCAATGATATAAATGCCAGAAGGATTGTTATGCTATCAATACCAAATGAGCACATTCTTGCTTTTCAATAACATGTAGATGCCAAATCAATGTTTGATGCATTTGGTCTTAGATTTGGTGGAAATGATTACACAAAAAAGGTTAAGAAAAGATTGTTGAAGTCTATGTTTGAAAACTTCAATGCAAATGATTCAGAATCTCTTGATTTGATTTATAATAAACTTCAAAGGATTGTGAGTAAACTCATCACTCTAGGTGGAAAGGCTGAACAAGAAGATATAAATTCTAAGTTTCTTAGGAGTATGCCTACAGAGATGGCTACTAAGGTATCCGTTTGGAAAAACAAGGAAGATATGTGGTTGAACAAAGCTGAAGAAAAAGGCTGGATCAACCTCCAATACTACTAACTTAGCATTTGTCTTAAGTCTAAGGTTTAGTGATGAGGTAAATATTGGTAGCATTATTAATGCTGGCAAGTCATATGTTAATTCTGATAGTACATTTTTTAGTTATGGTAATACTTCTACTAATGCTGTTGAATTAAGTGTTGGAACAGTCTATGCATTCTTATGCAACTGTAAGAATGTAGCAACGATCGTTGTTGATGATCTTCAACAGCTCAGTGATGATGACTTACATGAGCTTGAGATCAAGACTCAGCTTGCTTTCCTTAGCATGAGAGCAAGAAGGTTTCTTAGAAGAACATGAAATATGGATCTTTTAGGATGTGCATCGATTGTCAAGAGTTGAACAAGTTTACAGTAAAGAATTGTTACCCGTTGCCAAGAATTGACGATCTCTTCGATCAACTACAAGGATCTAGTATCTACTCGAAGATCGACTTAAGATCGGGATATCATCATCTGAGAGTGAGAGAAGAAGATATCCACAAGACTGCTTTTAGGACTTGTTATGGACATTACGAATTCCAGGTTATGCCATTTGGTTTGAGAAACACACATTCGGTATTCATGGACCTCATAAACCGAGTGTGTAAACCATACTTGAAAAGATTTGTGATTGTATTCATTGACGACATTCTAATCTACTCAAGTAATGAAAATGAGCATGAAGAGCATTTGAAGATCATACTGGAACTACTAAGAAAGGAGAAGTTATATGCAAAGTTTTCCAAATGTGAGTTTTAGATAAACATAGTGCAATTTCTTGGACATGTGATTGATAGCAGTTGTATTCACGTGGATTTTTGGAGAGTAAACCTAGTGATCCTAAATCTGGACTAAACTGGCTATTTGATTTGGAGCCATTGTCTATGTCCATGAATTATATGCCTGTAACTAATCAAGATGGTCTGGAAGCACCTATTATTGATAATGCAGGTATACAAGTCAAAGAGGTGAAAGGATCACATGCAGATGAACTCACCCCTTCTTTCAACTTTATTAACATACCAATTTGGAGTGAAGAGTTCATTCAAGCATCTGCTGCTGCAAAAGAAGAGAAAGAAAGCAACAAGTGGAGCCACAACTTGATGAAACAGTGAACGAATCTTCATCCGCTGACAACTCCATACCAGCCACTGACACTTTAGATTCAGCCGCTGACAGATGGCTTTCATCCTCTAACAAAAATATTCTTGAACTTGTTGAAGATCCCATACCCAAAGAAAGTGTCAGTGGCCACGTTCTAGCCGCTGACAACATATCTCCTACTTCAAGTAGGCATGAAAGTAGTAATGATGGGGATATTGTCAATTTAGAATCCACTATTCAAGACAACACAATATTGGGGGAGGAATTCTTACTCAGGTGGCTAAAATTCATCCTCACACTCAAATAATTGGTGATATTAATACTCCTGTTCAGACTAGAGGGAAAAAGAAGATTCAAGGTGGATTCATTGCTAATATCCATAAAAAGGATGATACTCCTTTTGTTCAAGAATGTTTGTTTGCCTATTTCCTCTCTCAATCAGAACCAAATAATATTTTTGATGCTCTTAAAGAAGAAAGTTGGGTTGAAGCAATGCAAGATGAGCTTCATCAGTTTGCAATACAAGATGTTTGGGAGCTTGTGGATTGTCCTAGGCATGTTAGACCTATTGGAGCACGCTGGGTTCTAAGGAACAAGAAAGATGAGAGAGGTATTATGATTAGAAACAAGGCAAGACTGGTTGCTCAGGGATATACACAGGAAGAAGGTATTGATTATGAAGAGGTTTTGGCACTTGTTGCTAGAATAGAAGCAATAAGGATTTTCCTAGCCTATGCTTCCTGCATGGGTTTCAAAGTCTACCAAATGGATATGAAGAGTGCTTTCTTATATGGCACAATCAAAGAAGTTTATGTGATGCAACCTCCTGGTTTTGAAGATCATGAGCATCCAGACAAGGTTTATAGAGTGAAAAAGGCAATGTATGGCCTTCATCAGGCCCCTAGAGCTTGGTATGGTACACTTTCCACTTATTTGGTGGAAAAAGGTTTCAAAAGAGGCACCATAGATCAGACTTTATTCACCAAGCAGAAATGGAATGATTCTCTATGTACAGGTCTATGTTGATGATATCATCTTTGGTTCTTCTAACCAAAGGATGAGTGATGATTTCTCCAAGCTTATGATAGATAAATTTCAAATGAGTGCAATGGGAGATATAAACTTCTTTCTTTCTCTACAAGTGCAACAAAAAAAGATGGTATTTTTATCTCTCAAGACAAATATGTGGCTGAAATTTTGAAGAAGTTTGGTTTCTAACACCATGAGAAACGGGCTAGCACACCCATGGATAGGGAACATCCTTGGGTAGGGATGAGCATTTGGACCCGAATTCTGGAACCGAACCGGAACCGTACCGATTCCCGGTATCCGAATCCCGTTCGGTACGGTACCGGTACCACGAAATAAGTTGAAAAAAAATCGGTACCATTAATTCGGTACGGGACCGGTACCAAATCGGGAAATTCCCGAAAAAAACCCGGGAAAATCCCGATTTCCCGGTACCGGTACCGATACCGGTACCGGTACCGATATCCGAATCCCGTTCGGTACGGTACCGGTACCATTAATTTATGCTCGGGAAAAATTCGGTACAATCAATTCGGTACCGGTTCGGTACGGTACCGGTACCGTGCTCATCTCTATCCTTGGGGAAAGCTTGGAGATGGAAAGGAAGTTGATGTCAGGCATTATAGATCAATGATTGGTTCATTGATGTATCTCACAGCTTCAAGGCCTGACATTATATTTGCAGTATGTGCATGTGCACGTCATCAAGTGACTCCCAAGGAATGTCACCTTCATGCTGTTAAGAGGATTTTTAGGTACCTTAGATGCTTTCCAACTTTGGGATTATGGTACCCTAAAGACTTTCCATTGGAGCTTATTGGCTATTCAGACAATGATTATGATGGTGATAATAAGGATAGGAAATCCACAACTGGTGGATGTCGATTCCTTGGAAGTAGGCTTATATCTTGGAAATGCAAGAAACAAACTGTGGTAGCCAATTCAACAACTGAGGCTGAGTATGTAGCAGCTGCTGCATGTTGTGGGCAAGTGTTATGGATTCAAAATCAGCTATTGGATTATCGGTACAATTTTCTGAATACTAAGATTTTTGTAGATAATAACAGTACATTGTGCATAATTAAGAATCATGTACATCATTCTAAAACCAAACAAATAGAAATCAAGCATCATTTTATAAGGGATTGTTTTGAAAAGGTTTGATTTATTCAGATAAAATAGACACAGAGGAAAATGTCTGGTCTTTTGACTAAACCTTTTGATGTTAGGATATGCCAGTACTTAATTTCAAGTATTGGAATGATCAATCCATAAAATATGTGGTTTTTGAAATTAACGTATAGTATGTACATGATGTGCACTGTTATTAGTTTTTGTAAAAGTAAGATTTTCCACTTTATTTTTCTATCCACTGACAAAGGCATTCTATCCGCTGACAAGTGGAAAAAGGCCGCTGACAACTTTTGTGGTAGTTTTTGTGGTTTTTCATCTAACAATGCAGGCATGTAGGGCTATTGTACAAATGGACACATAGTTGCTTATGAACTAAAGGAGTGTGCCAAAAGGTTTATTTATGATGGTTGGAATGTTTACATTCCTATCTTGAAATAAAATTTTTGTTACATATATTTTTGGGCATTCTTGTCATAGTTTAAGGGGAGGTTTAGGACAACCTTTAGGTTCTTGGGTATTCTTAGAATGCTCTTATCACAATTCTAGATTGTGTCCACAGGTGAGTGGGGGGTTAGAAGTTATGATGCCATTTTTGTATAAATATGGTGGAATTTCTAATTTTCGAGGCACTGTAGCATGCACGTAATTTAGTTTGCATGCATGCTGGCAAGACTTTTTGACCTAGATTTAGGCTTGGTTGGATGGGAGTCTTGGGGTATATAATTTTTGGCTTACCTAGGAGATACAAATATTTTTTAAAAGATAACTTCATCCTTAAGAATTGTGTCAGCAAGGGACTCTTGAGGACAATTATGTCTATCTTGCTTAAGCAAGTGTGCATGATTAGACAATGCTTGTGATGCTCAGTCATTTAGGGATAAAGTTTTTTTCCTTAGGATTAAAGTCTTTGTTAGGTCTTTTATTTTTCTTTATTATTTTTATTTTTGCTAACATAATTAATTTTATCCACAAAAAAGCACATTTTTAGCCCTAGACACAACTATTCTATCTGTTGACAAATATACCCGTTACCGTTGACAAAATTATTTACCGTTGACAAACACTAGGTGCTAGCTAGTTGTAACTTTTACGATATTTTGAGCCGTAATTTTTTGGGAGTGGTTATTTTCTTTAATTGGTATGAGATAAGTTTTATTTTTCAAATATTTTCATTATTACTTTTGAGACTTTTTCTCGCTTACCTCTATTTTTAACCAATCACATCCCACATATTGCTACTATATATTTGGTTCACCATATTGTGTACAGGAAAACTTGCTTATGTGTTTTGCATACATTTTTCTCCATATTACACTTTACCTTCATTTAAAGCTTTTTACTTATTTTAATGGTGCCAAAGTTTAGACCTGCTGATGCTATGTTGGAATTCAAGGAGTTTTGGAACTCATGCTACTCTATGGTATGCTTTAACTCATGCTCCTCTAAGGTATGCTTTAACTCATGCTATGTTGGAATTCAAGATTTTTACTCCTCTAAGGTATGCTTTAACTCATGCTCCTGTCATCCCCGTCACACACATCAAACAGTTTTGGAACACTACTAGTTCCACAACAGTAGATGGAGTGACTAGAATAGAAGACATCATCCATGGGAAACAATGGGTAGTCACTGAGGCTTTGGTTCGCCAAGCCTTGCATCTTAATGATGTTGGTGGTGTTTTCACCCTTCCTAAGGAGTTGTTACATGAAGGCCTTCAAGGCTTGGGGTACAGACTCCCCCCAACAGGGAAAATAAATAAATATTCTAAGGGCCAGTTCCCCCCAGCCTGGAAGTTTTTGATACATGTCCTTCTACAATGCCTTAGTACCAAATGCTCTTCATTCAATGAAATCAACTGTTCATTCGGGAGTGATCTTGTTTGTTTGGCAAATGGGCAACTTTATAATTTTTCAAAAATGATTTTTGAAGGCATGTTGCACAATAAGGGTAGCAAGATGACTCTTGCTTACCCAAGGTGTTTACAAATGGTTTTTGATCTCCAAGGAGACTGTAGCAGGTATCATGAAAACTTTTATGAGATCCCTACACAAATGAAAAAGCTTTTTATCACCCTAAACAGAGAACCATATAAAGCCCTTCCTTTGACACCTCCTATGCTTGCTGTTATTGAAGCAGCCTTACACCCACAACCCCAACCAGACCCAATACCAAAACAACAACCTGATCAACCACCACCTTCACCACAACCACATATTGAACTTATTCCTGAAGCCACTGACATTTCCATGTCAGCCACTGGCACTTCCATTTTACCCCCCGACACCACCTAAATAGACCTAAACACCTCTTCAAACTCCCCACCCCAACATTTTCACTTAGCCAAAAGACAAAGGACTACTGGGATGTTCTCCCTTGGTGGTCCTATCCATGAAGTAGAGAGAACCACCGCCACAAGTGTGGTTGGTGACATGGAAGTGGCTGGACCTATTGACCCTATTACAGGTCAAGTCAAGTTCATTGTAGATAAGCCCACCCCATGCCCCATGATTCCTCATTAGGGATTGAGTTCCCTCATGTGTGAAACCAATGAATAACATGGAATTGACGCTACTTTGCATGAGCTTGTTGATAGGTGTGAAAACACCCATCCTTTTACCACTTATTTCTGGCTAAAACAAGACCAAAACACGTATTTAATATCATTTGTTTGGAATTATGCGTGGTTTTTGTGTTTATTGTGTTTTCAGAGTCAACCGGGTGAATATTGAAGAAAACATGGGATTGCACAGGTTTTATCGAAGAAAAAGACTCAAGACGAAGTCTATTGTCCAAGAGATGCAAAAGATTTGAAGTCATCGTGCCTATTTGAAGATTTAACGAAGAATAAGGCCAAGGATGGAAGATTCTTATATGTCGAAGAACTCGAGTCTATTAAACAAAAGATTATAAGACGAGTTATTCACCGACACTTCTAAAAATCCAAAGTCGGAAACGTTTATTTAAAAGAGACGTTAAGACTAAAGACTAAAGAAGAAACGAAGCCCAAACCAAAGCCCATTCACAAGCCCACCATCACACGCCTATAAATAGGACTTTACTTCACAAAATTGGAAGCTAGTTAGTTTTAGTTAGTTTTTAGTTTTTCATTCTCTCTAGTTTTAGAGAGAGAAAGTTCTCAACTTTCTCTCACTAGTTTTCATCTTTATCTCTTTCAAGGTCAAACCTTTGTATTGTTCTTCATTAATCTAGTTTAATTTCAAGCTTTTAATCTTTAATCTTATTCTACCTTTCTTTGATTACCTAAATCCTTGATTCGATTGTTTCATTTCATACGGTTTGGATTATTGGATGAATTCGTGATCGAAGTTGAATCTTTCTTGTTTCTTCTCTAGCTCATTCACGTTTCATTGGGTTCATGTTTAATCTCGGTATCTCCTCGAATTGATCTCAGCTCTAAGTGGAATGATTTGTTCTTGGTTAATAAAAAGGTAATGGTTTGTTTATCTATTTTAAACTAATAGCAAATAAATGTAAGTGGCGTTGAGTAAATTATAAGCTTTGAAAGATTAAACTAAATTGACGAGTTAAAAATAAAAGCTTGAAAACGTGAAGAAAAGATTAGAAAAATACTTTGAAAACTTAATTAAACTAACACTTAAAAACTTTGCTAAAACTTTAAAATTTAAAAACATGTTCTATCAAATTATTTCTATCGGAATGCATCAAAGACATCAGCATCGGAATACAACTAAACCAACCCATCAGAATGTCAAAGTGAAGGTCCATCGGAATGTTCATGTAAGTTACCATCGGAATAATTAAAATCAAAGCTGTCGGAATGATGTCTAGATCGGAATATCTAAAGACCCCTTTGTCGCAATGTCAGATCGGAATGATGCAAACTAAAAATGGGCAGAGTTTCGACTTAAAAAGGACCTTAGTCCCGTCGGAATGTGCGATCGCAATAAGCGATCGCAATCCAGATCGGAATAGGGGGAAATGCCAACCGATCGCAAAGTAAAACCCTTAAGGGTTATTGCGATCTAAACCAGAGAACCAGTCGGAATGTGTAAAAACCCTTGGATAGCGATGGGAGCAATGTTGTTCCGAAATTGGTGGCAACTTAAAATTTCAATAAGCAAAACCCATAAGATAACTAATCCAAAACTAGAACAACTTAAAAAACTTAAATTCGACAACTTTCAAAAACATAAAATCATAAACTTGATACACGAAACTTTTGAATGACTAAAATCTTGATGAAATCCGAAAACAAATAGGCTCAAACAAGAAATAAGCCAATAAGCATCAAGAGCTTATAGCTTATACGTGAATGAGCTAGAGAAGAAACAAGAAAGATTCAACTTCGATCACGAATTCATCCAATAATCCAAACCGTATGAAATGAAACAATTGAATCAAGGATTTAGGTAATCAAAGAAAGGTAGAATAAGATTAAAGATTAAAAGCTTGAAATTAAACTAGATTAATGAAAAACAATACAAAGGTTTGACCTTGAAAGAGATAAAGATGAAAACTAGTGAGAGAAAGTTGAGAACTTTCTCTCTCTAAAACTAGAGAGAATACTAAAAACTAACTAAAACTAACTAGCTTCCAATTTTGTGAAGTAAAGTCCTACTTATAGGCGTGTGATGGTGGGCTTGTGAATGGGCTTTGGTTTGGGCTTCGTTTCTTCTTTAGTCTTTAGTCTTAACGTCTCTTTTAAATAAACGTTTCCGACTTTGGATTTTTAGAAGTGTCGGTGAATAACTCATCTTATAATCTTTTGTTTAATAGACTCGAGTTCTTCGACATATAAGAATCTTCCATCCTTGGCCTTATTCTTCGTTAAATCTTCAAATAGGCACGATGACTTCAAATCTTTTGCATCTCTTGGACAATAGACTCCGTCTTGAGTCTTTTTCTTCGATAAAACCCGTGCAATCCCATGTTTTCTTCAATATTCACCCGGTTGACTCTGAAAACACAATAAACACAAAAACCACGCATAATTCCAAACAAATGATATTAAATACGTGTTTTGGTCTTGTTTTAGCCAGAAATAAGTGGTAAAAGGATGGGTGTTTTCACACCTATCAAATCCCCTACACTTAACCATTGCCATGCCCTCATGCAATGCTTAGTGATAAGGCAATTTTACACTTTTCTCATAATCAATCAACCTTGGCCTTATTAAAATATTACTAAACAAAAATTAGAGTACTAAGAGAAATCAAAACTTTAAAGTAAACAAAAGGATGGAAATAACTTGCAAAGAGATCAAGGACTTACATTAGGGCTTTGGTGCTGTGAAGATTTATCATCCTCAAGTTTCACGTTCCCCAAACTAAGCTTAAAAACGAGATCATTGTTATTATAAGTTAGCATATCAAACACTTACACACATGACTTAATTAAATGCTTAAACTCCCTTATTCCTAGGTGTATCTCTTATATTTTATTTTTGTCTTAGAATGATCATGAAGATGCATTTTTGGACTTATTTTGATAGTTTATTAAGGCTGAAAGCAAAGTAGGACGATTTGATCAATAGTTAGCTAAAGGACAAAATCTCTTAAAACTGCTTCTCGGGATATCAAAAAGTTCATATCTTGGCATAACTCGGTTCACGATTTGAGACCTTTCTCGGGCCGATATTTGGCATGTACTTCATACTTCATATCTTCGAGAGACGTTCTTGAGATAATGGTCTTCTCTTTGTTAATAGAGTTTCTTCACTTGGAGACTTTTGAGGGGTACTCCAACTTTGTTGACCACGAATTCATGATTATTTCTTCAATCTCTAATTGGGATTTTGAGATACAACGATCCGCCTCCTTTTCGGACTTGGATCTATTTATCCTCATACCTTGTTAGGGTCTTTTCGGATAGACTTCTCCATGATCTTTATGGGAGTTGATTGCTTTTCGTCGTGAGTCTTGATCCTTCATATTGATTTTGGGAATAATGCTTTTCACATCACTTTGGATCTTCAGCAATAAAATGGAATCCTCATGCCTTGTTAGGGCCTTTTCGGACTCGCCAATCTTCGCGCCCCGCTTCATAAGTTATGCCTTGGCTATGAACTCTTATCATTACCGAGCAACTTTTAAACGATCTTGGGCTAGAAGCTAAGTAACTTTTCAAATCGTACGACCTTACTTATTGCAGATAAATTATTAGCAAGTGATGGGAGAATAGGCAAATAATTACACCAAGTGAGCTTGTGCAAGAATACCGACTTATAATTGACTCTATCATTTCTCGTTCTCCACAATTTAAAATCTCAAGTAATGAGACTCGTGGATACTTAGCCTAATAAACCAATTAAGGTCTACATGGTTAAGGATACTAGCTAGAATAAACTTGAATAAGTCTACTCGGGTTGAGTCAAAATAATCGCAACGGGCCTAATATGTCAAAGATTTCTAAACTAGCTACACCACTTTATTAAAATTTGAATTTATTGCGAGATATATACATATGAAAGCAACGATAAAAATTTTAAAATTACGACTAAATGGCCAAGTTAATTAAAAATTTGAAAAATGTTGAAAAAGATGATTTTCTGGTTAAATGAAGGCATTTTCATGGAAAAGTCCACTTAAAACTTCGATAGAAGTCCCCCTACACTTAAGATAAACATTGTCCTCAATGTTTAAGCATGTGGGAAAAATCTCCCCTACACTTATGACATTGTGCACGTTGGTTAAATCAAGCTAAGGAAGAGACGACTAAAGTGATCAATTTCAAATGTGAGTATGAAGAAAATAGGATCACGATAGTTGAGAGGTAGAACCGAATTTCGGATAACAAGGAAGCACGGTTCTTCAAAGGTTCCAAAAGTGCATTCATCCCTGTAATCACATCACCACACAAATACAAACACCTATATAGGCCCCCTACACTTAGGAGGTTAAAACGGAAAAGGATAGATACTCGGGCTGCCTCCCGAGGAGCACTTGTTTTTGATAACCGAGTCACGAGCCTGACTCGACCCAAAATTAGTTCATGGGGAACGAGGTGAGGGATGAAATCATCTCATGAGAGATGTCCTCACCAAAGTACAACTTCACTCGTTGGCCATTCACCTTAAAATTAGGTCCATTAGGTTGAGCGAGCTCGAGAGTACCATATGGAAAAATTTGGGCAATGGTGAATGGGCCGGACCAACGAGATTTCAGCTTGCCCGAAAAGATTTACAACCGAGAGTTAAAGAGTAAAACTTTGTCTCCAACTTGGAACTCTCGGTTTTTAATCTTAGAGTCGTGAATGAGCTTAGTCTTCTCCTTATAGATCAAAGAATTTTCATAAGCCTCATTACGGAGTTCATTAAGCTCATTGAGTTGGATCTTACGTAGGTCACCGACTTTGTGGATATCGAAATTAGCCCACTTCAAGGCCCAGTAAGCCTTGTGCTCCAACTCAATGGGGAGGTGGCACGCTTTTCCGTACATGAGACGATATGGTGTAGAACCAATCGGAGTCTTGTAAGCGGTACAAAAAGCCCACAAAGCATCATCAAGTTTATCAGCCCATGAGGCACGATGCTCTCCCACGGTTCTTTCAAGAATTCGCTTTAATCCTCGGTTAGAGATTTCAGCCTGGCCATTATTTTGTGGGTGGTAGGCGGTGGAAAGACGATGATTTACACCATACTTAGCCATGACTCTTGCAAATTGGTCATTGCAAAAATGAGTCCCGCGATCACTAATAATGGCACGAGGCACACCGAATCTAGCGAATAGCGATTTCAAAAAGTTACAAACCACCCTTGCGTCATTAGTAGGTAAAGCTTTGGCTTCAACCCACTTTGAAACGTAGTCAACGGCTACAAGGATGTATTTGTTTCCTTTAGAGGAAGGGAATGGCCCCATAAAGTCGATACCCCAAACATCAAAGATTTCACATTCTTGTATGAAATTTTGAGGCATCTCATCTTTATGTGTGATCTTGCCTTGTTTTTGGCAAGCATCACATCGTTTAACCATCTCGGGAGCATCACGGTAAATGGTGGGCCAATAAAATCCCGAGTCAAACACTTTTTTGGCGGTGTAGTTGGGACCAAAGTGACCACCGGTGGGTCCTTTGTGGCAAGCGTCAAGGATTTCTAAAGCTGCCGGTCCATCAACACATCGGCGAATAATCAAGTCGGCACATTGTTTGAAAAGATACGGGTCATCCCAAAAGTAAGTCTTAATGTCTTTGAAGAACGTCTTCTTTTGTTGGGATGTTAGCCCGTCAACGAGAATTCCACCCGCCAAGTAGTTTGCAATATCCGCAAACCATGGGGTTTCATCAGAAGTCGAGTTGATAGACATTAAGGTCTCCAGGGGAAAAGAATCATTGATTTCTTTGTTCGGATGATCCCCCTGGTAAGGATCCTCAAGTCTACTGAGATGATCCGCGGCTAGGTTTTCAGCTCCTTTTTTATCGCGAATTTCGATTTTAAATTCTTGGAGAAGCAAAACCCAGCGGAGAAGCCTTGGTTTGAAATCTTGTTTAGTTAACAAGTACTTCAACGCGGAATGATCGGTGTAAACGATTGTGGTGGAAAGGACAAGATAGGGGCGGAACTTTTCAAAAGCATAGACAACAGCTAAAAGCTCTTTTTCGGTTGTCGTATAATGCAATTGGGCCCCCGTCATTGTATTGCTAGCGTAATGGATTGGTTGGAAGTGTTTATTCACTCTTTGGCCCAAAACCGCACCAATAGCAAAATCGTTAGCATCGCACATCAACTCAAAGGGCAGCTCCCATTTAGGGGTAACCAAGACGGGTGCCTTAGTTAGCTTATCCTTAAGCGAGTTGAAGGCTTCGATACACTCTTTGGAAAAGATAAAAGGAGTATCTTTTTCCAAGAGGTGGGTCATCGGGCGAGCGATTTGAGAAAAATCTTTGATGAATCGACGGTAGAAGCCCGCATGACCAAGGAAACTTCTCACACCCTTCACGGTTGAAGGTGGAGGTAACTTAGCGATAACATCGACTTTAGCACGGTCTACTTCGAGACCGGCTTTGGAGATCTTGTGTCCTAGCACGATGCCCTCTTTTACCATGAAATGGCATTTTTCCCAATTAAGAACAAGGCGAGTGTCTTCACACCGCTTAAGCATACGTTCTAAATTAGCAAGGCAAGCAGAGAAAGAATCGCCATAAACCGAGAAATCATCCATGAATACTTCCATAGTGTCTTCCACCATGTCATGGAAGATAGCCATCATACACCTTTGGAACGTCCCAGGAGCATTACATAAACCAAAAGGCATGCGTTTTTAAGCAAATGTTCCGTAGGGACAAGTGAATGTGGTCTTTTCTTGGTCTTTGGGATCGATGGGTATTTGAAAATACCCGGAGAAACCGTCTAAAAAGCAGTAATAATCATTACCAGCTAGACGCTCGAGCATTTGATCCATGAAAGGAAGAGGAAAGTGGTCTTTTCTCGTGGCATCATTGAGCTTGCGATAATCAATACAAACTCTCCACCCAGTAACAAGACGAGTGGGAATCAACTCGTTGTGTTCATTGGAAACAACGGTTATTCCGCCCTTCTTGGGCACACAATGGACGGGACTTACCCACGGCGAATCCGAAATAGGGTAGATCAAGCCGGCATCTAGAAGTTTGATAACCTCTTGTTTGATGACGTCATGAATGCGAGGATTAACCCTTCTTTGGCTCTGGATTGCGGGTTTAAAGTCATCTTCCATGAGAATCTTGTGAGTACAAAAGTTCGGATCAATTCCGCGGATGTTGGAAATTTTCCAAGCAATTGCCTTCTTATGATCTTTAAGCACGGCGATGAGGCGAGTTTTCTGTTCTTCTTTCAATTCCTTCGCGATGATGACAGGCGACTTCTTGTTTTCTTCAAGGAACACGTACTCGAGATAGGGCGGCAACTCCTTAAGTTCTAAATCCGGAGGATTTTCGATGGGAGGCGTTTTCAAAGTCGGAGCATCGATAGCAATAACCGTGGGAGATGGTGGAGAAAGATTGTCTTCTTTAAGAATGTTTTCAATGAGGCGAAGATCTTCATCCCAATTGGTGGTAGAATCATCATTAGCTAAGTTCACATCTCCCATGGTGGCTTCCAAATCTTTCCAAAGGAAATCACTTTCTCCAAATAGAGATAGTGATGAATCGATAGAGGAAACGGTCTCAACATTGGGAAGAGAGGTAGGAATACTTTTGCAAGCATCTTTGAAGTGTTCTTCACAAGCTTCATCAAACGTCAATACAATTAACACTCTCGTTAGAATAAGGCTGTTTAGACAACTTTCCCATGTTGAAGATGATTTTATCGTCACCCACTCTCATGATAAGCTCACCGGCTTCAACATCGATGAGAGTGCGACCGGTCCTCAAGAATGGACGACCAACAATTAATGGCACACGAGGGTCCATGTCATAGTCGACGACGACGAAATCGGCAGGAAAAGTGAATTTGTCGACTCCTACAAAGACGTCTTCGGCTATCCCCACTGGATAAGCAACCGTACGGTTAGCCAATTCCAAAGTCATTTTGGTGGGGACTAGCTCAGGGAGAGATAATTGCTTCCAAACGCTTAGAGGCATTAGATTAATACTGGCACCTAGATCGGCTAGGGCCATGCAATTCTCTACTCCCGGGAAGTTACAAGGGATTAAGAAACGACCCGGATCACCAAGCTTGGTTGACAATTTCCTTAAGAGCATTGCAGAGCAATTCTCATTAAGTTGGGTGTTAGCGATATCAAGAAGCTTCTCCTTGTCGCTAAGAAGATCTTTGAACATTTTAGCGTACTTAGGCATGTGAGCGAGAGCCTCAGCGAAGGAGATGTTGAAATTCAATTGTTTGAACATTTTAAGAAAGTTCGAAACCTGAATATCATCCTTGCTTTTGAGCTTCTCTTTCCTCAACCTTGATGGATAAGGTATATCAGAAGAAGAGGAAGGCTTTGGGAGAATAGGATCACTCACATCCTTGGGTGGAGGAGGGGTAGAAGTAAGAGGCGGAGAAATTGGGGAAGTAGAAGGATGAGGAATAGGAGCAGGTGACTCGTTTTCCTTAGTCATAATCACCGGTGGAGGTATAGGAAGCTCGGGTTCCTTGGTACCTTTGCCATTGCGAGTGGTGATTGCTTTCATCTCCCCTCTTGGATTCGCAACGGTGTTACTCGGAAGCGTACCCGAAGAAGAGGGTTGATTACCTTGGAAGAAACTAGCCATCATGTTCCTTAAGTCATTCGTTTGGCTATCCAAAGTGTTTCTCATATCATCTCTCAGATCGTTCCCTTGTTTCACCAGGTCTGCTTTCAAGTTGAGCACTTCCCGTTGGAGATTGTCCATGATCACATCATTATTCCTCATGTCGGTTCCAATGTCTTGGTGTAATGCGGTGGGTTGGTTGGGAGGAGCATTATATGCGGGTGGTTGATAAGCAGGTTGCTGGTAAACTTGGTTGTTTCTTTGAGGTGGATGTTGTTGTTTGTGAGGTGGTATGTATGGTCCACGTGATTGTTGTTGTTGTTGAGGAGGGCGGTTGAGGTTTTGTTGTTGGTTTGGGTTGTTAGGAGTAAAACCGGGCGGGGAAAGAAAGTTGTTGGAACGGTAGCTAAGCAAGTTGCGGTCACCTTGAGGACGAGCTTGATAAGCGGGTTGAGGATAGGTACCGTATGCTGCATTCACATTCTCAGAAGGGTAGTCTTGGGTGGCAGTACAAGTGGTGTAAGAGTGAGGACCCCCTCATATCTCACATGGATGGCTAACAGCATTGACTTGAGCATCTTGAGCGTTTTTAGCGTTGATGATGTTGGTGTTGCTGGTGGTTTGGGTAGCAAGCGATTCAAGAAGCGCAGTGATTTTGTCAAGTCGCTTATCGCTGTCACTAGTACTAGCACTAGCGACATTGGTCCGAACACTCTTGGTTTGCACACGAGACTTATTCTCAATGATATCCCAAGCGGCATTAGAAGTCTTAGCCAAAATATTACCCCCCGAGGCACTGTTTAGTGAATCTTGGTCATTCATGCTTAAACCATTATAAAAAGTGTTAATTTGGTGCACTTTGGTAAAACCATGTTGTGGGCATTTTCTTAAAAGATATTTGAAATGATCCCAAGATTCACTAAAAGACTCATCGTACTTTTGTTCAAAATTAATGATTTCATTCCGCAAAGCGGTAGTACGAGAGGGTGGGAAAAAGTAGTTGATAGACTTGGTCTCCAAATCCGTCCACGTAAGAATACTTTGTGGCGGTTCCTTAGCAAGCCAATGCCGGGCTTGTCCCTCTAAAGAAAAGGGAAAAAGTTGTAAACGGATTACCTCTTGTGGAACACCATTGAATTTGACCGTATTAGTGAGTTGCAAGAATCTCTTAATGTGGTCATGTGGATCATCAATGGTACGTCCCAAGAATGGTTGAGCAGAGACCATCTGGATAAAGCCGGATTTGAGCTCAAAATTGTTGGCTGCAATCGCGGGTATAACAATTGGATCATCGTTACCATCTACATGTGCTTGCAGAAGTTCAATCATCGGGCGATTATCCGGTAGAGGCTCATTGTTGTTGTTATTATTGTTGTTGAAAGGTGGATTGTTATTGTTATTATTATTGTTTTGAGGTGGGTTATTGTTGTTGTTTTTTACACCGGCCATGTCTAAGTCTTCGAGAGGCTCGGGCTCTTGATAAGACGTTGATCGTGTACGCATGCACCTGCAAAAGAACTAACAAGGCAAAAACAAAGCAAAAAATATTTTTGGTTTTTTTTTTTAATTTTATTTTTAGGATTTTTGAAATTTTTTATGAAAAAGTAATGTTCACGGTGAACGGATCCCAAAATCCAAGTTCTCACAAAAAACTGTTGATCTTAACGAGAAGAGCCGGCAGCGGCGCCATTTGATACAATGATTTTCATTGGGTTCATGTTTAATCTCGGTATCTCCTCGAATTGATCTCAGCTCTAAGTGGAATGATTTGTTCTTGGTTAATAAAAAGGTAATGGTTTGTTTATCTATTTTAAACTAATAGCAAATAAATGTAAGTGGCGTTGAGTAAATTATAAGCTTTGAAAGATTAAACTAAATTGACGAGTTAAAAATAAAAGCTTGAAAACGTAAAGAAAAGATTAGAAAAATACTTTGAAAACTTAATTAAACTAACACTTAAAAACTTTGCTAAAACTTTAAAATTTAAAAACATGTTCTATCAAATTATTTCTATCAGAATGCATCAAAGACATCAGCATCGGAATACAACTAAACCAACCCATCAGAATGTCAAAGTGAAGGTCCATCGGAATGTTCATGTAAGTTACCATCGGAATAATTAAAATCAAAGCTGTCGGAATGATGTCTAGATCGGAAAGTTAGATCGGAATATCTAAAGACCCCTTTGTCGCAATGTCAGATCGGAATGATGCAAACTAAAAATGGACAGAGTTTCGACTTAAAAAGGACCTTAGTCCCGTCGGAATGTGCGATCGCAATAAGTGATCGCAATCCAGATCGGAATAGGGGGAAATGCCAACCGATCGCAAAGTAAAACCCTTAAGGGTTATTATGATCTAAACTAGAGAACCAGTCGGAATGTGTAAAAACCCTTGGATTGCGATGGGAGCAATGTTGTTCCGAAATTGGTGGCAACTTAAAATTTCAATAAGCAAAATCCATAAGCTAACTAATCCAAAACTAGAACAACTTAAAAAACTTAAATTCGACAACTTTCAAAAACACAAAATCATAAACTTGATACACGAAACTTTTGAATGACTAAAATCTTGATGAAATCCGAAAACAAATAGGCTCAAACAAGAAATAAGCCAATAAGCATCACTTGTAAAAGCAAAATGCAGAGTTTGTATAGAAGTTAACAGCCCAAGACCTTGAACTCACTACATTGAGGGAGATGACTATACAGTTGGAGTCTAGGCGTAGGTTTGTTGTGGAGGATTCTTCCAAAGGGGAGGATGAACCAACAGAGCCCTTCATTACAAATGATAAAAGTTCAAAAGAGGGTTTCTTTTGGTGAGAAGGAAATATATGTTGCTCTCACAGGGATGAAGGAACAAGGGCAAGGGTAGTTTGATTCATCCAAGGTGTCACTGGTGACACCTAAGCAGCTATCATTTGTGGAGTTGATGAAACAACAAGAAACAGGGTCAGTCGCTGACAAGACCATTCTACACGCAGACACTTCAATGGTAACCGCTGACAAACCCATAGATGTATCCCAACCATCTTTGGTATTCAAAGAAGTTTCTTTACAGGTATCCCTATCTACTTTGCCTGTTGTAGATCCCAAGGATAAAGGAAAGGCAATTATGGTGGAAGTAGAGGTCCCTAAAGACCAAGCCCAAGTTAAGTTTAATGCCATGTTGGCTCAACAAGTTCAAGAACAGGAGAAAAGGGGACTTAGGAAAGGGAATATAGAAGCTCATATTAGCTCAGAATATGAGGGTTTGAGGAGAGATAGTGGTAGTGATGAAGAAGAAAGTAGTGGTCATGGTTCTAATGCGGATATGGAAGAAGAACCAGAAAAATTGGAGTATGGAGAGGGTAAGGCAGCTTTGGAAAGACTTAAGCAACTTAAGCTGCAAGTTGATTTTGATATGCCTACCATTCCTGGTGTGTATTTTAGGTATGAGGATGAAGTTTTGAATAATCCTGATAGAACTTTGACTGAGAAAATTAAGGGGTTAGAATTTTTGTTGAGAGTTCAGAAGGATTGCAAGACTATTTTGGATAATAGGGCAAATACAGTATAGATAAAGAACAAGACTGCAAGAAGGGAATTGTATTATATTCTTCTTAGATGTCACCAAACATGTTGGACATACACAAATCTAAGGAAGCTATCATTTGAGCAGTTGGAATTTCTTGCCTATCCAATTTGGGATCGTGTTTGTAAGGAAAACACATTTAGGTTGCTTTCTGCCGAGAGACAGGAAGAGATTGAAGAGGAGTTGAAGATGAAGAAGGCATCAATTACTCATAGACCAGTGAAGAAGGGAGCAAAATTTTTGTTTCCAGCCTTTGATCCCTATGATGCAAAGTTTAATGAAGCAGGTTTGAAGATGAACATGGACCTTTCACCATTGGAAGCTTCTGATATTGCTATTATGGTACCTCTTGATTTCAAGAACCCAATTGTGAAGTATGAGGAAGATTCTGATGGTTTTTGGAAGACCGCCAGGTTTGGTGATAAGGTACATGTTTTCACTTCTTTGGTCTCTTTATTTGCAAGTATGGACAGAGAAGATTTGGAAACTTTATGGGGATTGATGAAGGAGAAATATGATGCTGAGGATCCTTCTTCATTTGGTGGTAATAAAATATGGACAACATTCAAGAGAATGTTTGCTCATGACGAAGCATATCCAATTTGGTTGGATCTTAATGATATGAATGGCTTGGAATGGCGTTTGTATTCAGCTGTTGGTGTATACTATCTCTCCACTTCAAAGTTTGCTGAGTATTTGTTGATAGATAGGGTTAATCCACTATCACAAGACTTATTGAAAAGATGGTTTGTACCAAGCTTAAGGTTGACTTCCCAAGTGATGTTGGCATTGACTTTTTGAAGTTTATTCATTCCCAGATCAAAGAAGAATAGGTTTATTTGTAAGAATCCTCTTTACATTTTGTTTTTATTCAGAAACTTGATGATCAAGATAAATATCAAGTTTAGGGGAGGATTTTTCGGAATAAATTTAGCTAAGTCATCTAGCCGCTGACACATTGCATCAAGCCGCCGACATAGTGTTATCAAGCCGCTGACAAATTAGGCACAAACAAGAAGAATCAAGCCACTGTCAAGACTTATTAGCTGTCAAAGTCAACATGTTTTTTAAGTTAGGAAGATGTATACAAATATTGTATTTTGTTATGTTTATCTTATTATATCTTCCTAGAATAGTTGATACAATAACTTTATGTACAAGGCTCTTTATGTGTATAAAAGGAGGTCTTAGGGTTTATGTTTGATATACTTTCAATCACATTGTTCACCGTTCATAATATTAATCGAAGTTGAAAGTTTGGTATACGTGCTTTGTTATTTGTTCTTTGTTCTAAGTATTAATTCCGCATAATAATTATATTGTTGAATACACAAAGTTTCTATACGTATTATACTTGATCTACTCTCGATAATACAAATGCTTAATCGATCTAAGTTTGGGATCAACAACTAGCCTTTTCAAACTTTTCAATTTTAAAACCCATATTATCCTTAGACTTAATGGCCTCTTCTAGTTTGATTTTTAATTCTGCATTAGACTCAATTAAACTAGCTTTGGACTCATTACAACGTCTTAAGTCTCTTTATAGGATTTTAATTTTATCCTTAAGATCAACTTCCATTTGTCTATACTCAGCTAAGCTACCATCAGATGCAAGACCTCTTTTATAGTTGCGTAGGCTAAACTCATATTCTTTAAGTTTTTCACTTAAGGATTGAACATTAGTTTGAAGATTGGTGGTGTTTTGCCTACAACCCTTACTAAATAAAGCATCATTATATATCTCGTTTTCAGATGAAGAAGATGAGGAAGATTTTGCCATGAGAGCAAATTGAGCATGCTCCTCTTCCTTGGCTATCAATGCTTAATTTTGCTCAGTTTCTTCTCCCATGTAGCTCCAATCCCATCCTACCCCATAAATGTTGTGCATGGAAACCATAGCATATGAATCAGCATCCTCCACCTTGATGGTCCTTCTTGCATCCTTTCCTCCATCATTACTTAGTGGTGATCTGCATTCCCTTGCAAATTGTCTCATTCTACGACAGTTAAGCACTCGATAATTTGTTCAAGATCCTCATACATTACTTAAGAGCCATATGGTAAGGCAGGAATATATGCACATACAGTATCCAGATCAATCCCAGCTGGCCTTTCACTTAAAGAATGATTTAAAGAGGTGACATGGAATACAGAGTTCCCACTGTCATGAAATACAAATCCACTGTTAAAGGTATGCTGTCATTTTAGGTAGTTGTTATAATTATACAAAAGAGAATGTATAGATTTGACCTTTTACTAGAAGTAGTTATTTCATAAATTAAAAATCCTTGAAAAAATGTATAAAAGTTTCATAAATTTATATAATAAGTTGTAGAAATACATAAAGGTGTTTAATATGTCAAAATAAACATGGGACATATTCGGGTTTCAAAATGTGAGAAGATAACTAACGAATACGAATGGAAATAATGGTCAACAATCAGTACAAAATCAACGGTATAAAGAGGACGAAGCAAATGTCGTATGAATTCTTAAAGAGAATGATAAAATAGAGGCGTTGATGGTAAGACAATAAGAAACAATAGACTTAATAAGTTGTCAATTTCGTTAGTGCGGCAAGTGCTTTGCCAACATCAGCTCATTAACTTCGTGGTGGTCGATACACGATCGAAAATAAGATCCACAAAAAAAATTCGAATCAAAGAAAATTCTTAATAATCACATGTAATTAAAATAAATCAAATGAACAATTTTAGCATTTAAAGAGAGAAGTCAATGCACGGTTCACAAGAGTGGATTTCGAGACAAACGAGAGTGACAGATGTCATCCCGGATATACAGAAATCCCTCCAGTCTTAATTCATTATTCACGTGCGGAGACGTTCTGAAGATCTACCTAGTCGCATAAAGAAGATTGGACGAGAAGGAAGGATAAAACATCAAGACTTTCAAGTCTTTTATCAACAGTTAGTAATTAGACAAACGGTCAAAAGAATTCAGTTACGAAATAAAATGAAGTAACAATTAGAAAAACGACCGTTAAATAGGAATGTACTCATAAGCGCGTAATTCATTCTAGAAAAGGTAAGAAAACGTATGCGGATGTCTCCAACTTGTGCTACTTGCATAACATATACAAGTTTTCAAAACTGCTTTTCATTTTATTTAACTTTATCATAAATACAAGTAAAAAGTTGATTCTTATCAAGATTTTTGTGGTGACTACTATTCAGCCTCGCATGGCTCCTTCTAAATTAGACATAGGTGATCAGGCCATCTATAATCTAGGACTAGCAATGCAGTGCTCAATTTCGTCGAACTAGTATTATGTTTCTTATGTTTATATATAAACCGTGTCATCTATAGAATAGAATCTAAAATAATTTATGAAACTTTTCCAAAGTAAGTAATTCGCTAGATAGTTAAGCAAAAACTTTAATGCTATAAAAACTATTTCATAAGATCAAAGTAAAACAATTTGTGAAAATAATTGTAATAAAAATATTAATTAAAATTATAAGGCGACATTTTGATAACGTATATAATAACCAAAGGTTTGCAAAAGAGTAGCAAATAGTATCTCATAAGACAGCCAATGAAATTGTTTACGAGTTGATAAGGTTTCAAGATGTTATAAGGTTTAGACGGAATCGTCATGAGACACGTGATAAAAATGTCGACGAAGAATGTAAAGCAGAACTTCAAATCTCAACCCAAATCAGTGGTAGGTTAGAAAAAAATATAAATAACATCGAATGACAAATGAGTTATATATATAAAAAGAATAAAGAAATCCACATGTGTATACTCATCGTAAGCTACTCGACACAAACCTGCTTTTAAGAAAGTATATTGTTAATTTTAATATTACACCACTAATCCGGTAATTTCTAATTTCTGTAAAGTTTATATTTTAGGCAGGTTTTCGATTTTGGAAAGTTTTGAAATTTAAATCGTTAATACTGACTCATAATATGTTAACCTTTGACAAAATTAATTCCCCAACATTTCTATTCAAACGCTCCATTTCATACGTTCATGATCTATGTATGTATGATTCGGACCCGAAATTTCTATTTTTAAACATTTTCACATGCAACCAGTATTCGTTAGTTTTAAAATAATATTCATTAATATTTTACGAGCTCAAATGAACTCAAAAATGATTTTAAACACTTAAAAATCATATTCCAAATTTTCTATCAAATTTGACTTTTTGGTCAAGTTTGTCTTTTAGGTATGACCCGATTAATTGACCCGTTAAATGACATATCCAAGACTCGCAGTCTAAAGCATTTTGATGCAAAACGACGTTTCAGGCAACTTTCTAGTTTCACCCGAGACCTGTAACCCAATGTAAAATGACCAAAATACCCCTACAAGTTATGTGCAGGTTTGACTATTTTATTTTAAAAACGCAGGATTTACTTTTAAATTTTGACCTGTTTATACTCCCCCTGCAATTTCTGCATAAAATGTATTTTTCGCTTCCTAAAGACACTTTATTAAAATTTTCAATTATAACACAATTTCTATTCCCCATAATCTAATATATTTTATCACGCTTCCTAACGACTCAAAATATGTATACACACATGTCTTGTGGATTTTACAACGAAATAAATCGTTAATGATCATATAAATAAAAATATAGCATAATGAATAACATAAAATGCTTCAAGGTAACCAACGCGAAATTTAAGAAGCAAAACGGTGCATGATGTCCATGGCTTAGATTTCGAAATGTAAGGTAGAAAAATCTCCTTGGTGGCACGACTCTCCAAAAAAACACAAAACATAACGAGAAAAGAATGGAACATTAACGGGTTACACTCAGGGAGCAAGAAGGTTAATGAAAGAGGATAATACAAGTTTATTGAAGTAAAATCGTATTCCAATCTAGCGCCATAATCTAGACGATGAGTTATAAAATGACGATGACATTCCGGAGGTATAAGCGAACACTACAATTCGGAGTCGATACGTACAAAGGTCAATGAATTAAATCTTCGCATGCCGTGTAAAACGATGATATAAAAATCAACAAATATTATGAAAAACCATGACATTATTCAACACGATTTTAAGAAGTGTTTCAAGATGTGTGACTTACGCGATGGCTTTTAATCTTTTCAAGGGACACATTGAGTTACACAATGGTCTATAGACTACTTTTTAAGACGTCCAAGCACAAACAGCCGGAAAATGATTTGGATATTTATATAGATATCTCAAAGGGTTAAACAACGAAAGTAATACGCGTAGATGAAGGTATGTAAGGTCATAATATAATTTTTTTGCCATAAATGCAAGTTGAATACTTCAAAATAAATCATTAATAAATAATAAACTTTTATCGAAAAGTTTAACGATATGATAAGGCGATCCTAGATATACTCATATATCAATAAAGGGATCATAGTATTTATGTATAAATACTTGGCAATAAAGGGATACATAATAATGCATACTAAAATTCCAGAAGTAGCTTGAACCTGAAGTCACGCGAAGTCATGTGCACCGACTCTATGAAAAAATTAAAAACCAATAGTTATAGTTTAGGTTTTCAGAAAAACGAACTGGTTCTCTATAACTCATGGCTCTGATACAAATCTTTAACACACCCAAATTTACACGCAGCGGAATATATATTTGGGTGCTAAACTATGGTACAATAACACATAATTTATAAAAAACGACTCGAAAAGAGACGTTTCAAATTTTATCGTTCCTAAAACATTTATCAGAGTAGCGTAGTCCCAAGTTATCGAAACTGAATTACAACTAAAACAAAATATTTAAATTGTTTTATGGTAAGGAACGATAAAAATTCAAAGAGATTTACAACAACATCAGTGCACAACTTCCATCCTGTGACCACCAAGCTTCCACTTCTTGATTACCTGAAATACATGTGAGTAAAATGATCAGCAAAAATGCTGAGTGAAATCTATAGATTTATGTAACCATTTTGAACACAAGCAAAGGTTATAATTTGGTGGTATACTTGAAATCAACAAGGATAATAATTTGCATCAACAATTATAATCGTATATAGCAACAATTGCATTAAACTCATGGAACTGAACCCTTAGACACTCCCATTAGTTGCCTTAACAAAGACAAGAAATTTATTAATTGTCAGTTACCTCCAGATTATAGGTACATTGTCGTATACCTGACTTCTCAATACAATATGGCCGTACAGTGGGCGTCCAGGCATAAGCTCGAGGGACATCACCCACACACCAAACCGAGGCGGCTTCCCCCATAGATCTATTAATTGTACCCGTGGCTAGCCCATCATAAGCTAATTAACGGTCCATAATTGAGGCTTTAACAAGGGCAATTTACTTAATACAATTCAAAGGCAACCACGGGTCCATTCATATAGGGACAAGCATACCAACTTGTGTTCTAAGTTTATAAAAACATGTAATCCCCCTCACGGATTTTTAAAATATTTGAATGAGCTCAAACGAGGCTATAGACTCACCTTAGTATATAGAGTAGTAGTTGAAGACGATCGCCGACGATAGTAGATGGCCGGTAAACACGAAAGCCGCAACCTAGCAAATAAGGCGCGTACTTTAATAATATATCCAAGTAATAGACTTATACTTAATATAACCAAAATCAAAAATTTAAAAACTTGAACAAACCTCAAGAACATCCCATACAAGTGATATTACTATACACTATTACATGTTTACTTTACTAGACAACACTCACGATAACATTCTGCTGGTACATACCAAATGTACAAGCTGTTTTCCCATACTTAGAAACCTCCTAATTATATGAAATTAATTGGAGAACTCAATCATAACCTATAGAAAGCCCTCCTAAAATTTTATCAAAAGATTTTACCTTTAAGATTTTTTGCTCAACACATCTTTGACTTCAAAATCTCGGACAGTTTTACACCTTCGACTCACAAAACCATTTTGACCTTCTTAAGCAATACTATATTCAAATCCGACACTTGATTGTAAAAATATACTCAAAAGGCTACATTTAGGCTCTGAGATCAGCCTTTTAACATTTGTACAACTCTAGCTATAGTCCCCGAGACAATTTTGACCCATTTTAACATCACCAATACTCCTAATATTGACTAAACATCATCCTAATTAAATTCCAACAACCCTAAATCACTTGCATGTCATCCTTTCTCAAAATTCCAAATCAAAATTAACACATGTAATGTAATTAAATAATCAAACATAAATAAGAACATGGATATAAGATCATAACAACAACAAAACGATCAAATCATCTTGTTCATCACAAAATAATTTTGGAAATATAAAAGTCATGCATGTTGATAAAAAATTATATCAAAAGACTTACAAAAGGATTTTAAGGATGAGACTTTGTTTAGATCTTGCCAAATGAAGCTAGATCAAGGTTGATGATGGTGTTTTGGTAGTGGTATAGGATTGACACAAAAGAGGGAGGAAGAAAGATTTTGCGTGTGTGATTTTTTTAAAGAGTTAGTGGAAGAAAATGAGTGAAAAATTATATATATAGTGGGGGTTAGGGTAGAATTTGCAAATAGGGTATAGTTTTGGAATAAAATACAAAATATAAGTTAAAAAACAGAAAATGACTAGTAGTCGACTTTTCAAAAAAAATTCAGGAAGTCGGGTTTCGTAATAATACTTTTTAAAAGTTAAAACGCACATGAAAAATTATAATATGATTTCGACACGACTTAATACGTAACTAAAAAGAAATCGTCGAAAATATTAAATATTGAAACGATCAATAATAAATCAATAATTTTTTTGGGCATCCATCGGTATCACGATCACTAGTAGTCCTGTCTTTGATTATACCATTATTGATTTACACTTTGTTGAGGAACAAAGAAAGAACCTGCTTGATAAATTTCACTCTGTTAAACATGAATTGTTAATTGCTAAGGTTGAATGTGAAAATTTGAAACAGGTTAATTATGAAAAAATGACCCTGCGAAACGAAGTTAATAAATTAACCTTAAAAAATAGTGCCTTATCTGATCAAGTAGCTGAACTACGTAAAGTTATTGTAAAATGGTTGTGTAGTAGGTTCACTATTAATGAGTTACTTGATGATGAACTTCCAGCTGACATAACTAGGGCTGTATCTGCTAAAAGGAACAAAATCAAAGCCCTTAAAAATCCAAAAGAGATTGTTTTAAATCTACAGAGACCATACATTCGTCTGACCCTCTCTTACATAATATCCCTGTCTTTGAAGATGTGATTGAGAGCACTTTACCTTTGCCATCTCTGCCCAAACTCTCTGGAGTTGAACCTAGCAGCTCTTCGAGAGGGTCTAAGGTTGAACCCAAACCAAAGGTTGAGACACCACATGTTAAAACTTTCGTTGTGCCTGTTAAACAGACTGTTAAGAAAAATGTTTATAAACCTGTCTCAACAGATAATGTGAACACAACTAAATCCTCAACTGAAGAACGCCTATTGTTTTTAATCAAAGACGTAGAACTCTTAAAAGAACATATTAAGCCTTCCGCTGAATGCTCTACTTCCTCGGCATCTAAGTCAATCCTAGGCAAACCCACAGCTGAAAAGTTCATCAAACCTTACTGTAATATTTGCAAGAACTCTCATCACATGACCATAGATCATGATGAACAAATGGCTATTAAGAAATCTCAGGTTATTGCTAGGGGTAGACCATATGCTGCTCAAATAAGCAGGAGACCACCAGGTGTTCACATACCTTACCCATCCTGCAAATATTGTAGGTACACAAATCATCACTCCGATGAGTGCAATTACTTCCGTAGATGTGACATCTGTGGGAGGTACACCCATGACACAACATATTGTCCTTCACACATCCATAAGTACTACAAGAACTCAAGAATTACTAACCAACAATTCAGGGAACCCACTGGAAAGTGGGTTCACCATAGGAACTAATTTGTTTCTATATATCTCGGCAGAAACATCTCAAGGAATCGGTCTGGTATCTAGATAATGGCTGCTCTAGACACATGACAAGAGTTCAACAATACTTGCACATATATTCAAAAGAGTCGGGTCCTAAAGTGGTGTTTGGGGATAACTCTTCGGGTGACACAGAGGGATATGGATCAGTTAACTGCAATGGAATAACTTTCACCAGGGTTGCATATGTGAATGGTCTTAAACATAATCTCATTAGCATCAGCCAATTGTGTGATGCTGACTACAAGGTTTTGTTTACCAAGACTCAAGTAACCATATTCAACAAAAACAATGATGTGATGTTAATTACACCAAGAAGAAGAGATGTTTACGTCATCAATATGGCCTCGTGTTCAGAAGACAGCTCAAACTGTTCTCTTGCCAAAGCCTCTAAAAGTGTCAGTTGGCTGTGGCACAAAAGACTCTCTCATCTCAACTTCAATAACATCAAAAAATTAGCCACACAAAACTTGCTTGCTCGTCTACAACCTGTGACTTTCACTAAAGACAAGACATGTTCAGCTTGTGTGAAGGGAAAGCATCACATGTCATCCTTTAAAACCAGACAATCATTCTCAATTAACAATTGCTTACATCTCCTTCATATGGACTTGTATGGACCTGTTAAACCACAGACCATTAATCATAAAAATATACCTTGGTCATTGTTGATGAATTTTCAAGGTATACATGGGTCTTCTTCCTTAAAAGAAAAAGTGATGCAGCAGATGCCATCATGTCTTCCATTAGACAGATTGAAAATGTGAATGAAGTTAGAGTAAAAGCTCTAAGAAGTGATAATGAGACTGAATTCAAGAATCATCAGCTTGAAGCTTTTTCATAGGGACTGAATTCAAGAATCATCAGCTTGAAGCTTTTTGTGATGAAAAAGGGATATCATAAAACTTTTCTTTAGTTGGTACTCCAATACAAAATGGAGTTGCTGAAAGAAGAAATAGAACATTGATTGAAGCAGCTAGAACTATGCTAAAGGGTGCAGATTTACCTAAGCAATTTTAGGGGAAGCTGTTCACACTGCCTGCTATACTCAAAATAGATCAATCATTGTTAAGAGACATGGAAAAACTTCTTATGAATTTTTTAGAAAAAGAGCACCTGATGTTAGCTATTTTCATGTCTTTGGGTGTCTTGTGTTCATTTATAACTACAGGGATCACCTTGGGAAGTTTGACGAAAAAGCTGATGATGATTTCTTCTTAGGATACTCTCCAACAGCCAAAGCATTTCGAGTATTTAACACAATAGGACAAGAACTGGAAGAAACCTTTAACGTTACCTTCAATGAAGATGATGACGTATTACAAAGAACGGGGGCAGAAGGTGATGAAATTGATTTCAATGAAAACAGGTCTTTCCCAGTAGATGAATTCTCTGAACCAAGACCTTTCTTCCATCATCATCCACACATAGAAACACTTACTCCATATGTCCCTGCATTTGATTCGCTGACAACTCACAACATTGATGTTCATTCTAATCAAATTCAAATTGAAGAAGAAAATCAGCCTACCAACAGCCCTTGTTCCACTTCAGTTGAAGATGATTCACCTGTTACTCACAATCAAGAAGATTCTCCTGTCATTTGTGACTCATCACATGTAGCAGAAGCTGATGATTATACAGACACAGAGGTTGTTTTTAAAGAGAGTCCTTCTATCTAACAGGATGAAGTTCAAGTTGTGCTCTTATCCCCCATACCTGTCTCTGTCAATGAACCCCCAACCCCTCAAAGCAAATGGTCAAGAGATCAACACATTCTTTTTGTCAACATCATTGGTGAACCAAGTGCTGGGGTTACAACTAGACAGAGAGTTCATGACTCAGAATCATCCTCAGTCAATGAGTGTCTGTTTGTTGAGTTTCTGTCACAAGTTGAACCAAAGCGTGTAGCTGAAGCTCTTCTTGAAGAAGGATGGGTAGCTGCAATGCAAGAAGAAATCAATCAATTTAAAAAGGAACAAGGTATGGACTCTAGTGCCAGCTCTACCTGGTAAGAATATCACAGGCACTAGATGGATTTATAGGAATAAAATGAGGTTCCACCATGCATGAATACTTGGAGGGGAGACCTCGTCATGCAATTAGAGGGGTTGCCTCTAATTAAATAGTTTGGGTAGGAGGGATCAACTCTCAGTGACGGATGCAAGGCACACATCACATTCACTCTGATAATACTGGTAACCATGTAACTAAGATGCACCCATACGCCCCACATGATAATATAATATAATGGCCAAACTGTACGGGACGCCACGAGCAATCACTTCACCATGGGGAAGTCATAACAATGGTGCCTCTAGTGTTATGGTTATGGTACCTCCATAACTAGGTGACACTGGCCATGCATGTATATGGCTTAGGCAATTATTCTAACATAAGTATCAAACATATAAAACAATACTGGGAAAACAGTTGGCTGCAAACGAGGAATCCTAATAAGGAAAGAATGTCCATACTAAAGGGACGGAAAATTCGTACCTTATGTCCAGTGAACGAAGAAGACGAAAGAATGAAAGTCCTACTTCGATCTCACTAATGCTACATAAATAGGATACATGTATAAGTATTCTGTTTACTGGGTACGTAGTTAATTATATCATGTCTTAGCTTGTTTTAATATGTTCTTGTCTTGTTTTACTGATTTTAAGGTTATGCTGGGTTTATCATGTATTCTATGTATTCTGATTAAGTATTACTTGTATTTCTTGTATTATTATACTTGTTGTGTAGTAATAAGTAACTTTCTAAGAATAGCATGTTTCCTAAAATAGAAAGTTTCCAAAAATAGAAAGTTTCCAAAAATAGATTAACTTCTTAAAATAGATCAGTTTTTAAAAATAGAAAGTTTCCAAAAATAGTAAGTTTCCTGAATTAGAAAGTTTTCATATTTAGAAATAAGCTGAATTAATAAGCGACTAATATAAGCTTAAGTTTATTGACTAAATAACATAAGTCATGTGATTATTAGCATAGTTTATTAATAATATCATGTTAATTAAATAAACAATAGGTTATATGATTTAATTAAATATAAGCCTGATTTAATTGAATTAAAGTGTATAAAATACTTAGGTTAAACATGTATTAATATTATATTAATTATAACCTTAGTCATGTTTATTAATTAATTATATTCCATGTCTTAATAATTAATTAATACTATAGTCTAAATTAAATAAATAATACTTAGGTTAAAACATGTATTATTTCATAAATAATAATTAACCTAAGTCCATGTTTAATTAAATTAATTATTAGTCATGTTTAATTAATTTCATTATCTTGTTAAAATAATATACTTGTAAAAATAAAATACATGTACAATTTTAGTCATGAACCGGATTCGTGAATTTAATTTAGACATGTCGTGAACCGGACCGGAAACCCCATGAACCGGACCAACCAACCACACCCTTACAGTGGCAAACCGGCTTGGCTGGTTGCCACTGCTAGTGTAACCACACCACCGGCTGCAACCGGTGGTTCCTCTCGGCTAGCCACTTACCACAGTAGGTTCCCACCGGCTGTGTGCCGGTGGTTTCCCCTTGCTGCGCCGCAGTTCCCCCTGCTTGACCCAAAGCCGCCACCGGATGTGTGCCGGTGGTGGTGGCTGCTTGCTTCCGAGACCCCCAATCAACCTCAAGGCCACCCCGACTCGCGTCAGGATCCCTTGTCCCTGTTGCCGACCGAGACCAACCACACTGAGACACGAGGTCTCGGTTGATGGTGCGAACCAAGACACGCCGAGAGCCGTGGGGCTCTCGGTTGGGTGTCGGCCGAGCAAACTAACCTGAAAACATCCCTTAATTTCCCCTCATGACAAGTCTAACATGTTTTAATTACTTTTTCATTTAATCCTATGTTTACATGTTCATAATTACATAAAAAGAATCAAAGAAAATGGATAACGGATTACCGAATGCGTGTAACGAATGGAGGTTAATAACATGAACACGATGCTTGAATTAATCAACCAAAAATCAAACCAAACACCCTTGTGGTGTTTGTTGTTTCCGGCGGCCAAAGGAGAACAAGGAGCTAGGGTTTTTGATTTTTATTAAAAACTCTGTTAAATGAAAAAGTGTTTCCCCTTTTTGTTATTTTAGTAAATACCAACATGGGCATGGCCCTTGTCTCTTTGGTGCCGCGGCATGTGGGGCCCACAAGGGAAAAACCCAAAGTTTTTCCCGTGTTATATTTTACGTGTTCGTGTGTTCGTGTTATAATATAATTAATGTTCGTGTTATATATAAATACTTGTACATAACGATATTAATCGTATTATATTAATTAAGTACGTAATTACGTGTTCGTGATTTTTACGTTCATGATTTCATGTTCGTGATTATAATTATTATTGTTAATAGTTATCGTATACAATCACGTACTTAATGCTTATCGTGTAATAATACGTACATAACTTTTGTAATTAATAATCATGAAACGTGTTCATGCTATAAAAGGAAAGTTTTTATATGTACGTACGTTTACTAAGTGTACTGTTCATGGTAAAAGCATGCGGGTTTTACAACTCTTCCCCCCTAAAAATAATAATTCGTCCCTGAATTATAGATAAAGTAAACTGAAAGAGGAACATACCCGAATTCAAAACATGAAATGAGGGTAAGAAGCCCAGATAGACTCTGTTTCCCAAGTGGCTTCCCGCTCGGTATGATCCCTCCAAAGGATATTGACGAATGGAGTCGTCTTCTTCCCCATGACTCGTTCTTGCCTGTCAAGGACTCGTTTGGGTTCCTCTATGAAGGTAAGATCTTCACGAATCTGTTCTAGTGGATACTGAACCATGCGAAGGGGATGATAATTGTACCCTCTAAGTAAGGACATATGGAAAACGTCATGAATGTGAGAAAGCTGCGGAGGTAACGCTAAGCGATAAGATACTTCACCGACTCGCTCGATGATATCAAACGGTCTGATGAATCGAGGACTGAGTTTCCATTTGATTCCAAAACGTCTAACACCACGTGCCGGTGATACCTTAAGAAATACATGATCTCCTACGTTGAAAAGTAAGTCCCAACGATGCTTGTCTGCATAACTCTTCTGATGTGTCCGAGCTTCCTAATATTTCTGCTTAGCTACAGCGACATTCTCGTTGGTCAACTCTATCATCTCCGGTCTTTCAAGTGTTCACTCACCAACCTGATCCTAGCATATTGGGGGCGCGACACTTCCTGCCATACAACATCTCGAATGGTGCACACTTAATGTTGGTGTGCCAACTGTTGTTGTATGCAAACTCTACTCCAATGCACATGCTCGGAGCATGTCTTCCAATGTCTAAATAGTTCGCTCCGATTGTCTGTCTGTTTGAGGATGAAAAGCCGTGCTAAGCTTATGTTTTGTTCCCCGAGCTTTCTGTAGACTCTTCCAAAATCGCGAAGTGAACCGAGGATCTCTGTCCGAGACGATACTGGACGGAGCACCATGAAGTCTCATGATCTCCTTCTTGTAAGTATCGGCAAGTTTGCTGATCGGATCATCCTTGCCGATCGGTAAAAAATGAGTTGACTTAGTAAGTCGATCAACGATAACCCAAATCGCATCATGCCTCCTCTTTGTCTGCGGAAGACCGGTAACAAAATCCATGGTGATTGATAGGTGTGTAAACACCCATCCTTTTACCACTTAATTCTTGCTAAAACAAGACCAAAACACGTGTTTAATATCATTAGTTTGGAATTATGCGTGGTTTTTGTGTTTATTGTGATTTCAGAGCTAACCGGATGAATATTAAAGAAAACATGGGATTGCACGGGTTTTATCAAGGGAAAAGACTCAAGACGAAGTCTATTGTCCAAGAGATGCAAAAGATTTGAAGTCACTGGGCCTATTCGAAGATTTATCGAAGAAAAGGACCAAAGACGGAAGATTTACATAAGTCGAAGAAACTCAAGTCTATTTAACGAAGAAATTAAAAGACGAGTTGGATTTAATCGACAACAAATCCCGAATCAGAATCGAAAACGTCAACTTTTCTGAAAAGACGAGAAGACAAGAAGAAAGGGAGAAAGCCCACTCACCAACCAACCACTAGGACTATAAATAAATCTCTCCCTTCACATTTTAGGGAGTTAGTTCATTTTTTTCTTTTTCCAGTTCTTGTTGGTTCGTTCCTTCACAAACACCATTAGGGTGTTTGGTGATTTTCATCTTTTTCTTTCAATCTTGTAACTTTTAATCATTACATCTTGTTTCTTTTACATTAATCAATCTATTCCATCTTTTCATTCATCTTGTTCATCTCCATTTTCATTGCAAGTTCTTAAGTTTTTATTTGATTCTAGTTTGATTCTAAAAAGTTGTTGATTTAGTGTTTTTATTGGTGGGATTTATTACTTATGGTATTTAAATGATGTGTGTTTGATTTGGTGAAACCTTTTTGAGTATTTTGGTGTTTAGATTGATAAAACGTTTCTCTGTTACTGCTACTGTTCTTCAACCCAGAACTTTCCGAATAGACAATTTTGTGTTTCCCTTATTCGGAATTTTGGATATTCCGAATAGGGGTGTTTCCATTTCTTTTACTCGAAATATTTTATATATTCCGAATAGCCATAATTTTCCGCATAGTACTTTATTTTTTCTTCTTTATTCGGAATATCACAGATATTCCGAATAGCCCTTATATTCCGAATAGGGTTTTTAGTTTTCCCCTTACTCGGAATATTTTAAATATTCCGAATAGTGTTGTTATTCCGCATAAGGTATGTATTCCGAATAGGACGATTTTTCAGCATAAGCAAATTTTCCGAATTGAACCTTTTATTCCGCATAGGCCATATTTTCCGAATAGGGCCAGTCTTTCCGCATAGATGTGTTTTTCCGAATAGCAGTCCTTTTCCGAATAGCATCTTATTTTCCGAATAGGGCATGTTTTCCGAGTAAGTCAATTTTTCCGCATAGGATTTTATTCCGTGTAGGACTATTTTTCCGAATAGGGTAATTTTCTGTTTGGGTATTTTTCATTTGCTGTTTAATTTAACTCTTTAAGTCTAACTTTACTTTTTAATAGAATAGAAAACAAAATCCACTTTTTGTCACCAAGAACAAATCATTCCACTTTTAACTGAGATCAATTCGAGAGGATTCCGAGAATTCGAACTTTTTCACCACACTAAAATGCTAGTTTCAAAATGGCGCCGCTGCCGGCTCTTCTCGTTAAGATCAAAAGTTTTTTGTGAGAATTTGGATTTTGGGATCCGTTCCCCGTGAACGTTACTCTTTCACAAAAAATTTCAAAAACACTAAAAAAATATAAAATTTTCAAAAATCCTAAAAAGTAAAAAACCATAAAAAACCAAAAATATTTTGTATTGTTTTTGCCTTGTTAGTTCTTTTGCAGGTGTATGCGCACTCGATCCACGTCTTATCAAGAGCCCGAGCCTCTCGATCACTTAGACATGGCCGGTGTACCACCTCCAAACAATAATAACAACAACAACCCGCCTTTCAACAACATGAACAATAACAACAACAATGAGCCCCTTCCGGATAATCGCCCGATGATTGAATTGCTGCAAGCTCATGTCGATGGCAACACGGATCCAATTGTTATACCACCAATTGCCGCCAACAATTTCGAGCTAAAGTCAGGCTTTATCCAGATGGTCTCCGCTCAGCCATTCTTGGGACGAACCATTGATGATCCACACGACCACATCAAGAGATTTCTACAACTCACCAACACGGTCAAGTTCAATGGGGTTCCACAAGAAGTTATAAGGTTACAACTTTTTCCCTTTTCTTTAGAGGGACAAGCCCGGCATTGGCTTGCTAAGGAACCGCCACAGAGTATTCTCTCGTGGACGGATTTGGAAACAAAGTTTATCAATTACTTTTTTCCACCCTCTCGTACTACCGCTTTGCGGAATGAAATCATAAATTTTGAACAAAAGTACGATGAGTCGTTCAGTGAATCTTGGGATCGTTTTAAAGATCTTTTAAGAAAATGCCCACAACATGGTTTTACCAAAGTACATCAAATCAATACTTTTTACAATGGTTTAAGCATGAGTGACCAAGATTCACTGAACAGTGCCTCAGGGGGTAATCTATTGGCTAAGACTTCCAATGCTGCTTGGGACATCATTGAGAACAAGTCTCGTGTGCAAACCAAGAGTATTCGGATCAATGTCGCTAGTGCTAGCACTAGTGACAGCGACAAGCGATTAGACAAAATCACTACGCTTCTTGAATCGCTTGTCACCCACATCGTCAGCAACAACAACAGCAACAATGCCAAAAACGCTCAAGTGAATGCTGTCAGCCAACCTTGTGAGATATGCGGTGGTCCTCACTCTTACACAACTTGTACCGCCACCCAAGACTACCCTGCTGAGAATGTGAATGCGGCATATGGCACCTATCAACAACCTGCTTGTCAAGCTAGACCTCAAGGTGACCGTAACTTGCTTAGCTACCGCAACAACAACTATCTTTCACCACCTGGTTTCCCTCCTACCAACCCAACCCAACAACAAAACCTTAATCGCCCTCCTCAACAACAACAACAACAACCTCGACAACCTTACATCCCTCCTCACAAGCAGCAACAACCACCGCAACGAAATAACCAAGTCTACCAACAACCTGCTTACCAACCACCTGCATACAATGCTCCACCCAACCAACCCACCGCTCTTCACCAAGAAGTGGAAACTTATATGAGGACTAACGATGCGATAGTGGGAAATATTCAGCGAGAGGTGCTCAACCTGAAGGCAGATTTGGTAAAGCAAGGAAATGATTTGAGAGCAGATATGAGGAATACGTTGGATAGCCAAACTAATGATCTGAGGAACATGATGGCTAGTTTCTTCCAAAGTAGTCAACCCTCTTCTTCGGGTACTCTTCCGAGTAACACCGTTGCGAACCCAAGAGGGGAGATGAAAGCAATCACCACTCGAAGTGGCAAAGGTACCAAGGAACCCGAGCTTCCTATACCTCCACCGGTGGTTGTGACTAAGGAGACCGAGTCGCCTGCTCCTATTCCTCCTCCTTCTCCTTCCCCAATTTCTCCACCTCTTCCTTCTACCCCTCCCCCACCCGTGGTTGTGAGTGATCCTATTCTCCTTAAGACTTCATCTTCTTCCAATATACCTTATCCTTCAAGGTTGAGGAAAGAGAAGCAAAAGAGCAAGGATGATATTCAGGTTTCGAATTTCCTTAAAATGTTCAAACAACTGAATTTCAATATCTCCTTCGCTGAGGCTCTCGCTCACATGCCCAAGTATGCCAAAATGTTTAAAGATCTTCTGAGCGACAAGGAAAAGCTCCTCGATATTGCCAACACCCAACTTAATGAGAACTGCTCTGCAGTGCTCTTAAGGAAATTACCAACCAAGCTTGGTGATCCGGGTCGTTTTCTTATCCCTTGCAATTTCCCGGGAGTAGAGAATTGCATGGCCCTAGCCGATCTAGGTGCTAGTATAAATCTCATGCCTCTAAGTGTTTGGAAGCAATTATCTCTCCCCGAGCTTGTCCCCACTAAAATGACTTTGGAATTAGCTAACCGTACGGTTGCTTATCCAGTGGGGATAGCCGAAGACGTCATTGTAGGATTCGACAAATTCACCTTCCCTGCTGACTTTGTTGTCGTCGACTACGAGATGGACCCCCGTGTGCCACTCATTGTTGGTCGTCCATTCTTGAGGACTGGTCGCACTCTCATTGATGTTGAAGCCGGTGAGCTTATCATGAGAGTGGGTGACGATAAAGTAGTCTTCAACATGGGAAAGCTTTCTAAACAGCCTTATTCCTACGAGAGTGTTAATTGTATTGACGTTCTTGATGAGGCTTGTGAAGAACACTTCAAGGATGCTTGTAAAAACATTCCTACCTCTCTTCCCAATGTTGAGACCGTTTCCTCTATCGACTCATCACTATCTCTATTCGGAGAAAGTGATTTCCTTTGGAAAGATTTGGAAGCCACATTGGAAGATGTGAAGCACGACAATGACGATTCTACTGCCACTTGGGATGACGATCTTAGTTTCATTGCAAACCTCCTCAGAGAAGACAATCCTTCCCCTCCATCTCCCACTGTTATTGCTATCGAGACTCCGACTTCGAATACGCCTCCCGTCGAAAATCCTCCGGATTTGGAACTTAAGGAGTTGCCGCCCCATCTTGAGTATGTATTCCTCGAAGAAGAGAAGAAGTCGCCAGTCATCGTTGCTAAGGATTTGAAGGATGAAGAGAAAGCTCGACTTGTCGCTGTGTTGAAGGATCATAAGAAGGCTATCGCTTGGAAGATTTCGGATATTCGTGGAATTGATCCTCACTTCTGCACACACAAAATTCTCATGGAGGACGACTTTAAGCCCACAATTCAAAGCCAACGAAGGGTGAATCCAAAAATCCATGAAGTCATCAAAACAGAGTTTCTCAAACTTCTTGATGCGGGTATGATATACCCTATTTCGGATTCACCATGGGTTAGTCCAATCCATTGTGTGCCCAAGAAGGGCGGAATAACCGTTGTTCCCAATGAACACAACGAGTTGATTCCCACTCGTCTCGTTACTGGGTGGAGAGTTTGTATAGACTACCGCAAACTCAATGATGCCACGAGAAAGGATCATTTCCCTCTACCTTTCATGGACCAAATGCTTGAATGATTAGCGGGTAATGAATATGACTGCTTTCTTGATGGTTTCTCGGGTTATTTTCAAATACCCATCGATCCCCAAGATCAAGAGAAGACTACATTCACTTGTCCCTATGGCACTTTTGCTTACAAAAGAATGCCTTTTGGCTTATGTAATGCGCCCGGGACTTTCCAAAGGTGTATGTTAGCTATCTTCCATGACATGGTTGAACAAACCATGGAAGTCTTCATGGATGATTTCTCGGTCTTCGGGGATTCTTTCTCTTCTTGCCTTGCCAATTTAGAACGTATGCTCAAGCGGTGCGAAGACACTCGCCTAGTTCTGAATTGGGAAAAATGTCATTTTATGGTAAAAGAAGGCATCGTGCTTGGACATAAGATCTCGAAAGCCGGTCTTGAAGTTGACCGTGCTAAAGTCGATGTTATAACAAAGTTGCCTCCACCTTCAACAGTGAAGGGTGTGAGAAGTTTCCTGGGTCATGCGGGCTTCTATCGTCGATTCATAAAAGATTTTTCTCAAATCGCTCGCCCGATGACCCACCTCTTGGAAAAAGATACTCCTTTTATCTTTTCCAAAGAGTGCCTTGAAGCCTTTAACTCGCTTAAGGATAAGCTAACTAAGGCACCCGTCTTGGTTACCCCTAATTGGGAGCTTCCCTTTGAGTTGATTTGCGATGCTAGTGATTTTGCTATTGGAGCGGTTCTTGGACAAAGAGTGAACAAACACTTTCAACCAATCCATTACGCTAGCAAGACAATGACGGGGGCACAATTGCATTATACGACAACCGAAAAAGAGCTTTTAGCTGTTGTCTATGCCTTTGAAAAATTCCGCCCCTATCTTGTCCTCTCCACCACCATCGTGTATACCGATCATTCCGCGCTGAAGTACTTGTTGACAAAGCAAGATTCCAAACCAAGACTTCTTCGCTGGGTTTTGCTGCTCCAGGAATTTAAAATCGAAATCCGCGATAAAAAAGGAGCAGAAAACTTAGCCGCGGATCATCTTAGCAGACTTGAGGATCCTTACCAAGGGGATCATCCGAACAAAGAAGTCAATGATTCTTTCCCCTTGGAGACCTTAATGTCTATAAACTCGAAGCCGAATGAAACCCCGTGGTTTGCGGACTTTGCAAACTACTTGGCGGGTGGAATTCTCAAGGAAGGGTTGACGTCTCAGCAAAAGAAAAAGTTCTTCACCGACATTAAGACTTACTTTTGGGACGACCCTTACCTATTCAAACAATGTGCTGACCTGATTATCCGCCGATGTGTTGATGGACCGGCAGCGTCTGAAATTCTTGATGCTTGCCACAAAGGACCCACCGGTGGTCACTTTGGTCCCAACTACACCGCCAAAAAAGTGTTTGATTCGGGATTTTATTGGCCCTCCATATATCGTGATGCTCACAATATGGTTAAGCGATGTGATGTTTGCCAAAAGCAAGGCAAAATCACACATAAAGACAAGATGCCTCAGAATTTCATTCAAGAGTGTGAAATTTTTGATGTTTGGGGTATCGACTTTATGGGGCCATTCCCTTCATCTAAAGGAAACAAATACATCCTTGTAGCCGTTGACTACGTTTCTAAGTGGGTTGAGGCCAAAGCTTTGCCTACTAATGACGCAAGGGTGGTTTGTAACTTTTTGAAAGCTCTTTTCGCTAGATTCGGTGTGCCTCGCGCCATTATTAGTGATCATGCGACTCATTTCTGCAATGACCAATTTGCTAAAGTCATGGCTAAGTACGGTGTAAACCATCGTCTTTCCACAGCCTACCACCCACAAACTAATGGCCAGGCTGAAATATCCAACCGAGGACTGAAGCGAATTCTTGAAAGAACCGTGGGAGAGCATCATGCCGCATGGGCTGATAAACTCGATGATGCTTTGTGGGCTTTCCGTACTGCTTACAAGACCCCGATCGGCTGTACGCCTTATCGTCTTGTGTACGGGAAAGCGTGCCACCTCCCCATTGAGTTGGAGCACAAGGCTTATTGGGCCTTGAAGTGGGCTAATTTTGATATAAACAAAGCCGGTGACCTACGCAAGATCCAACTCAATGAGCTCAATGAACTTCGGAATGAGGCTTACGAAAATTCTTTGATCTATAAGGAACGAACTAAGCTCATTCACGATTCTAAGATTAAGAACCGAGAGTTCCATGTTGGAGACAAAGTCTTACTTTTTAACTCTCGGTTGAAAATCTTTTCGGGCAAGCTAAAATCTCGTTGGTCCGGCCCATTCACCATCGCCCAAATTTTTCCATATGGTACTCTCGAGCTCGCTCAACCTAATGGACCGAATTTTAAGGTGAATGGCCAACGAGTGAAGTTGTACTTTGGTGAGGACACCTCTCAGGAGGTGATTCCATCCCTCACCACGTTCCCCATGAACTGAATTTGGGTCGAGTCAGGCTCGTGACTCGGTTATCAAAAACATGCGCTCCTCGGGAGGCAGCCCGAGTATCTATCCCTTTAACCCCCTAAGTGTAGGGGAGGACCTATTTTGGTCATTTGTGTTTGTGTGGTGATGTGATTACAGGGATAACTGCAATCTTGGAAATCTTTGAAAGAACCGTGCTCCCGTGTTATCCGAAATCCGGTTCTATCTCTCAACTATCGTGATTCAATTTTCTTCATATTCACATTTGAAATTGATCACTTTAGTCGTCTCTTCCTTAACTCGAGTTAACCAACGTGCACAATGTCATAAGTGTAGGGGAGACTTTTCCCACATGCTTCAACATTGAGGACAATGTTTATCTTAAGTGTAGGGGGGACTTCTATCGAAGTTTTAAGTGGACTTTTCCATGAAAATGCCCTCATTTAACCGGAAAATCCTATTTTTCAACATTTTTCAAATTTTTTATTAACTTTGGCCATTTAGTCGTAAATTTTAAATTTTTATCGTTGCTTTCATATGTATATATCCCGCAATAAAGTCAAAATTTTAATAAAGTGGGGTAGCTGGTTTAGAAGTCTTTGACATATTAGGCCCGTTGCGTTTATTTTGACTCAACCCGAATAGACTTATCCAAGATTATTCTAGCTAGTATCCTTAACCATGTAGACCTTAATTGGTTTATTAGGCTAAGTGTCCACGAGTCTCATTACTTGAGATTTTAAATTGTGGAGGACGAGAAATGATAGAGTCAATTATAAGTCGGTATTCTTGCGCAAGCTCACTTAGTGTAATTATTTGCCTATTCTCCCATCACTTGCTAATAATTTATCTGCAATAAGTAAGGTCGTACGATTTGAAAAGTTACTTAGCTTCTAGCCCAAGATCGTTTAAAAGTTGCTCGGTAATGATAAGAGTTCATAGCCAAGGCATAACTTATGAAGCGGGGCGCGAAGATTGGCGAGTCCGAAAAGGCCCTAACAAGGCATGAGGATTCAATTTTATTGCTGAAGATCCAAAGTGATGTGAAAAGCATTATTCCTAAAGTCAATATGAAGGATCAAGACTCACGACGAAAAGCAATCAACTCCCATAAAGATCATGGAGAAGTCTATCCGAAAAGACCCTAACAAGGTATGAGGATAAATAGATCCAAGTCCGAAAAGGAGGCGGATCGTTGTATCTCAAAATCCCAATTAGAGATTGAAGAAATAATCATGAAGTCGTGGTCAACAAAGTTGGAGTACCCCTCAAAAGTCTCCAAGTGAAGAAACTCTATTATGATGAGAAGACCATTATCTCAAGAACGTCTCTCGAAGATATGAAGTATGAAGTACATGCCAAATATCGGCCCGAGAAAGGTCTCAAATCGCGAACCAAGTTATGCCAAGATATGAACTTTTTGATATCCCGAGAAGCAGTTTTAAGAGATTTTGTCCTTTAGCTAACTATTGATCAAATCGTCCTACTTTGCTTTCAGCCTAAATAAACTATCGAAATAAGTCCAAAAATGCATCTTCATGATCATTCTAAGACAAAAATAAAATATAAGAGATACAACTAGGAATAAGGGAGTTTAAGCATTTAACTAAGCCATGTGTGTAAGTGTTTGATTTACTAACTTATAATAACAATGATCTCGTTTTCAAGCTTAGTTTGGGGAACGTGAAACTTGAGGGTGATAAATCTTCGCAACACTAAAGCCCTAATGTAAGTCCTTGATTTCTTTACAAGTTATTTCCATCCTTTTGTTTATTTTAGAGTTTTAAGTTCTCTTAGTATTTTAATTGTTGTTTAGTAGAATTTAAATAAGGCCAAGGTTGATTGATTATGAGAAAAATGTAAAATCGCTTTATCACTAAGCATTGCATGAGGGCATGGCAATGGTTAAGTGTAGGGGATTTGATAGGTGTGTAAACACCCATCCTGTTACCACTTAATTCTTGCTAAAACAAGACCAAAACACGTGTTTAATGTCATTTGTTTGGAATTATGCGTGGTTTTTGTGTTTATTGTGATTTCAGAGCTAACCGGATGAATATTAAAGAAAACATGGGATTGCACGGGTTTTATCAAGGAAAAAGACTCAAGACGAAGTCTATTGTCCAAGAGATGCAAAAGATTTGAAGTCACTGGGCCTATTCGAAGATTTATCGAAGAAAAGGACCAAAGACGGAAGATTTACATAAGTCGAAGAAACTCAAGTCTATTTAACGAAGAAATTAAAAGACGAGTTGGATTTAATCGACAACAAATCCCGAATCAGAATCGAAAACGTCAACTTTTCTGAAAAGACGAGAAGACAAGAAGAAAGGGAGAAAGCCCACTCACCAACCAACCACTAGGACTATAAATAAATCTCTCCCTTCACATTTTAGGGAGTTAGTTCATTTTTTTCTTTTTCCAGTTCTTGTTGGTTCGTTCCTTCACAAACACCATTAGGGTGTTTGGTGATTTTCATCTTTTTCTTTCAATCTTGTAACTTTTAATCATTACATCTTGTTTCTTTTACATTAATCAATCTATTCCATCTTTTCATTCATCTTGTTCATCTCCATTTTCATTGCAAGTTCTTAAGTTTTTATTTGATTCTAGTTTGATTCTAAAAAGTTGTTGATTTAGTGTTTTTATTGGTGGGATTTATTACTTATGGTATTTAAATGATGTGTGTTTGATTTGGTGAAACCTTTTTGAGTATTTTGGTGTTTAGATTGATAAAACGTTTCTCTGTTACTGCTACTGTTCTTCAACCCAGAACTTTCCGAATAGACAATTTTGTGTTTCCCTTATTCAGAATTTTGGATATTCCGAATAGGGGTGTTTCCATTTCTTTTACTCGGAATATTTTATATATTCCGAATAGCCATAATTTTCCGCATAGTACTTTATTTTTTCTTCTTTATTCGGAATATCACAGATATTCCGAATAGCCCTTATATTCCGAATAGGGTTTTTAGTTTTCCCCTTACTCGGAATATTTTAAATATTCCGAATAGTGTTGTTATTCCGCATAAGGTATGTATTCCGAATAGGACGATTTTTCAGCATAAGCAAATTTTCCGAATTGAACCTTTTATTCCGCATAGGCCATATTTTCCGAATAGGGCCAGTCTTTCCGCATAGATGTGTTTTTCCGAATAGCAGTCCTTTTCCGAATAGCATCTTATTTTCCGAATAGGGCATGTTTTCCGAGTAAGTCAATTTTTCCGCATAGGATTTTATTCCGTGTAGGACTATTTTTCCGAATAGGGTAATTTTCTGTTTGGGTATTTTTCATTTGCTGTTTAATTTAACTCTTTAAGTCTAACTTTACTTTTTAATAGAATAGAAAACAAAATCCACTTTTTGTCACCAAGAACAAATCATTCCACTTTTAACTGAGATCAATTCGAGAGGATTCCGAGAATTCGAACTTTTTCACCACACTAAAATGCTAGTTTCAGTGATCTTGTCCCACTTCCACTCCGGAATGTCTAACGGTTGTAGTAGACCACTAGACCGCTGATGCTCGATCTTAACCTGTTGGAAGGTAAGACCTTTGGAGACATAAGTAGCAACATCATGTGTAGGACGAAACACACGACTTATAAGAACAAGAAATAGAGATGATGAAGAACAAGATTAAACCAAAAAAGAAAGATTAGATTAAGAAGAATAAAAGAGAAAAACAAAGAGTTGTGATATCCTAGTGAGAGAAAGTTATGAGGTTTCTCTCTCTACTAACAATCAAATGGAAAACACACACACAAATGAGGCTTAGGAGGCCTTTTATACTAAGTATTAAGTGTTTAGGAGGCCTTCCTCATTTGTGTTTTCGGGACTAATTCCCGTTACATAAACAATAATAACTAAGAACTCTCGACACCGTTGAATAGTATTTTTCACGAGCTTCGCAATGGTATATTATATGACCATCACTTTAAATACGGCTAACAATCTCCCCCTAAGGGGTGGTCATGTAATATGTGACTTCACTTTGTTGGTGTTGCAGACTTTGAAGCTCGTTGTCTTGAGAGTTCTTTCATAGTTCCTTTCATGACTTGTGATCTTGGATCTTTGATCTTTGCCTTGACTTGATCTTTAAGCTTTGCCAACTTGTGTTCTTGTGTCTTTTCCCACATACTCGTAGCTTGCGTATTCTTGAAAGCTTGTTAACAATCTCCCTTGATAATCAGAGTAGCGGAAGTCTTTGTTTTCAGATGTTCTTGAGCTTTCTTCATTTATATGAGCATGTGATCTTGAATTACGACTCTTGAAGTTACGCCACAGTTTGCATTCCTCCGGTTTCCCGTTATACAGTAAGAATACTGCACATGTGATTAGGTAAGTTCAAAGAACTTCCTTGACAGGGTTTCCGGCTGTAGTAGCCGTTCTCAATACTTGAATATATCGAAAGATATTTCATAGTAAGGAGTGAATCATGCAGTTCCATTCTGCTAATTAAGTAGTCAATTCAATTTCCTGGAACAAGTTTGAATCAATTAAGAATCAAACCATCGTTGCTTTCTAGTTGACACAAGTTTGATTCATATAGAATCGCACAAGTTACCTACCGCAGTGCTGTTTGATGATGACACTGGAAGGATTTCCATTCGTCACTGTAAATACTGAAGAGTATTACTCTGAATGTTCTGGCAAGATCATAAAGATATTGCGTCGAGACCTGGAACGAGTTTGAATCAATTAAGAATCAAACCACTGTTGCTTTCCAGTTAACATATGTTCAATTCAAGTGAATCTTACATATGACCTACCGCAGTGCTGTTTGATGTTAACACTGGAAGGATTTCCATTCATCACTGTGAATACTAATGAGTATCACTCTGACTGTTCTGGCAATATCACAAGGATAGAGCGTAGGACTCTGTAAATTATCGCATGTGTTATAGTGATGAACAATAATTGATATATGGAACAAGTGTCCTAATGATATTTTCTGATGAATCTCGTTGGCTCTAGACTCTATAAGTGCACGTTTATTTGGTGATCGGAGGCTGGAGCAGACTCCCACCTATTCAATATCTACTATCTCGGAGTGAGAAAGTTGATAGAAATGAGTTGAACTCCGTGACAATAAAACAAACTTCTTTTGAGAGAAGCTTGAGTTGGCTGGGATGGGTTGTGCATTGCATCACTGGGTCCATGATGCTTTGTCTTCAATACCAGAAATCATCAACGTGATTCTGATAGTAGATGTGTTGACCTGGTTTCTGCCTAGGTTGTATGAAGGGCTTCTTTCTTTACACCCTTTATCCTTACATTTCTTTTTCATTCTTCAACCCCTTCAATGCTTACCAAGACGTCATAACTAGCACCTTGTTGTGATTGTTCCAGTGCTAGCTTAAGTCATTAGTCGACATTTTTCCCGTACACTCAACTACTCCATCTTTCCTAAGGACTTCTAAGTTCTAATGGATTGTCCCTGGGAAGATCCCTCCGGTTCTGGTTGGATCATAGGACGAATACCTAACCACCTTTTGACACCAATACCATCGTGAATTAATGTGTTGAAGGGTATAGATATCGTAACCAGAAAAACCTGTTGAAAAAGCAATCAAGGTGTTGATGAAATCAGTGTTTACACCTTGAAGGTTTTTTTCATCACCCAAAACGCCCCCCCTACATATGTGCATCATAAAAGGAAAGGTTTTTGCACTTATATTAAAGATCTTATCCAAGATAACACATTTTAATCACTATTCTTCCCCTCAAAAATTGCATGAAATTGAATTTTTTGTGAAACTAGTGATGAAACATGGAGAGAATAATATGTCATGAAACTTTGGAACAAATGTTTATGAAATCATTATACTCCCCCTCGAAAAGAGATTCTATTTAAATAGGGGAGTATATGAGCACATTGTTTAGAAATACCTTGAAAAATTGTGCTCAAAAGTCCGAGAAAAATGAGTTCATGAGCTTAAAACTTTGAATGTTTTGATAGAAGCTCATGACCGAGAAAAACGAATTTCTCGTTGTTGAGGATAAGTCAAAGACTTTCCTTTCTTTGGAGACCGGGTTATAGTCTGACATGTGACTATAAGCCATTATGAGAAGAAAAGTAGAAAAGACATGTTTTGAAAACATTTGAACTCTCATTCGAACTTTATGTACGTACCCGTGTCGTTATTGAACAACATTTCTAAGTACGTCCATATTATCGATGCTGAGAGACATGTCGGAGAAGAATATTTTTGGTATTTTTGAAAGATTTTCTCATTTTTTATTTTGTTTTTATAGGTTTTATATTTTTGTATATTGATTTTCTGATAGATATATACAAGATTACTGCAAATGTGCAAGACGTTCAAGTTCATCTGGAGTGAAACTACGCATACCAAGTCGACGAACCAAGAATTCAAATCTGTCTTGAGAAAGAGCTTTGGTGAAGATGTCGGCTAGTTGGTAGTCCGTCTTGACAAAGAACAGTTCGATCGTTCCTTTTTCTACAAGCTCCTTTATGAAATGGAATCGGACAGCTATGTGCTTGGTCTTGGAGTGTTGGACCGGGTTGCAGGATATGGCTATGGCTGATTGTGAATCACAATAAATAGGGACTTTGTTAAAGTAAAAGCCATAATCCGTGAGTTGTGTTCTCATCCAAAGGACTTGAACACTACACACGGATAGAGACACATATTCTGCTTCCGCGGTTGACAACACCATACAGTCTTGCTTCCTTGATGACCAACTCACTAGCTTCTCGCCTAAGAATTGTGCTTCACCGGAAGTGCTCTTGAATGTATCATGACACCCTGCATGGTCGGCATCTGAAAAACCAGTGAGATTAAAACCAGAATCCTTCGTATACCAGAGACCCATGTTAATGGTTCCCCGGAGATAACGAAAGATCCTTTTAACCTCCTTGAGGTGCTTCTCGATTGGCTTCGCCTGGTACCGAGCACATAAACAAGTAGCATGCACAATGTCTGGTCTGCTTGAGGTTAAGTACATAAGGGACCCGATCATGCTTCGTTATTTTGTAGCATCTACAAATGTCCCTTTCTTATCCAAATCAAGCTTGTGTTTAGTGTTCATTGGAGTACCAATAGGATCATAGTTTTCCATGCCAAATTTCGTTAGAATCTCAAGCACATACTTGGACTGATTTATGAAAATACCACGGGGGGATTGGTGAACTTGGAGACCAAGAAAGAACGTCATTTCCCCCATCATGGACATTTCGAATCGACTTTTCATAGGGTCGGCAAATAATATGGAATATTTTGGGTTAGTAGAACCAAATATAATATCATCTACATAGACCTGAGCCACCAAGATGTCGTTGCCGTAGTGCTTGATAAACAACGTTGGATCAATGGTTCCTTTGCTGAAGTGATTTTGTAGAAGAAATGATGATAATTCGTCGTACCATGCCCTCGGTGCTTGTTTCAAACCATAAATTGCCTTTTTCAACTTGTAGACATGGATTGGATGTTCGGTGTTGATGAAACCTTCAGGTTGACATACATACACATCTTCTTTTAATGGCCCATGCAAGAAAACTGTCTTCACGTCCATTTGATACACAATGAACGATTTGTGTGCAGCATATGCCAAGAAAATCCTAATAGCTTCCATCCGAGCAACCGGGGCGAAGGATTCAGCGAAATCAATTCCCTCCTGCTGTTTATAACCTCTCACAACTAACCGAGTCTTGTTCCTAATGACCGTTTGCTCCTCATCCATCTTGTTTTTGAATAACCATTTCAGGGTAAGCGGATCGATATTGTCCGGTCGAGGTACTAACTCCCATACATCAAGCCGGATGAACTGATTGAGTTCTTCTTGCGTAGACTCAATCCATGATGCATCGATCATTGCTTCTTTCACACTTGTTGGTTCCATTGTGCTGACTGATAGTGCGTAGATACACATATCACCATCGGTACGCAGCTGATTTCGTGTTGAGACTGGTCGTGAGAGACTGCCAATCACTTGAACCAATGGATGATTCTTAGTCCATTTGTGTTCATGTGGAAGTGTATGAGAAACTTGATGCAAGCTCGACGGATCCACATATGATGTGGAAGGCTGAGTAGAACTTGTGGAAGCCACGAATGGATTAACAAACTCGTGTTCGTTGAGCATCACATTGTTTGCATTTTCAGCAACTATTTCATTCTGAAGATGAACATGATTAGGAATTTGCTGAGAATGTTGTTGAGTTGCGTCAGCAGTCGGAGAAGTGGTTGGAATATTTGGAGGCAATGTGGTTGAGGTTGACGTAGATGGTGCAGAAGTAGATGCCGTTGGTGTAGATGCAATCGGAGGTTCTTGAACTATCGTAGCAGGTGCAGCCGGGACATTTTGAGGAGCACCAAATGATGAAGGACCCTCCATATATTCATCATAAATTGGCCCAAATAAATCTTCCAAGTCACGTTCCGAAGGTTGTAACGATGAGATTGCTGACGGTGCAAATTGAAGCGCGAGTCCTGAACTTACGTGTCCAGAAGTCTGACCTTGAAGCTCGGGATGTGAACTCCTATGTTGAGAGGCCATACCCGAGAGTTCATCAAAGGTAACATTCATAGTATCTATTACCTTTCTTGTCCTTCGATTATAAACCCTGTAAGCACAAGTAGTTGAAGAATAACCAATGAAAAAGCCAATATCACCTTTAGGTTCAAGTTTACCGATATCTTCACGATCATTCTTCGGATAACATAAAGCACCAAAGACATGTAAAAATGAAATATCCGGTTTTCTTCCATTAATGATCTCATAAGGTGTTTTGTTGAAGCGGGTGTGAATAATGGAGCGGTTTTGAGTATAACATGCAGTTGCTATAGCATCAACCTAAAGGAATAACGGTGCACTGGAGGAGAGAAGCATCGTCCGAGCAGCTTCAACTAACGTACGATTCCTCCGTTCCACAACTCCATTCTGCTCTGGAGTTCTTACAGCCGAAGTTTGATGAGAAATCCCAACTTCGTCAAAATAAGCTTTCAGTATCTGATTGGTGAATTCTGTACCGTTATCCGTTCTTACAATGACAACAGGGGCTTGAAGTAGCACTGATGTTTTATTCAGGAAATTAATAATTACATCAGGGGTTTCATCTTTCGAAGCAAGAAAATGAACCCATGTGTAACGAGAATAGTCATCCACAATGACAAGGACATATCGCTTTCCATTAATACTTTTGATTCTCATTGGGCCACACAAATCCATATGTAGGAGATGTAACCTATTCGTTGAGTTGGGAACAGGTTTGGATTTGTGAGGCTTCTTCTTACTTTTACCTTGCTCACATGAAGGACAAAGATGGTCTTTTGTATATTTAAACTTTGGAATACCGGTAACAAGATCATCTTTCGCAAGTTGGGTGATGGCATCGAAATTGAGATGAGATAGCCTTTGATGCCATAACCATGACTTTGTTGATGTGGCTCGGGCCATGAGACAAATTGGAGAAGCAGTAGACATTTGAAAAAGATTAATGGTGTAAAGGTTGGTGGTACGATTTCCTTTCAACAAATCAATTCCTTCAAGATCTCTTACAAAACATGTATGACTTCTGAAAGCGACCTCCAAGTCTGAATCACAAAATTGCCCAACCGAGAACAAATTATGTCCCAAGCCATCAACAAAGGAGACTCTGGTGATGATTATATTTCCCCAATGAAGATCACCATAGCCTAGAATTGCTGCAACATGATCATTTCCAAATCGAACAGTTCCCATGAAACGCCATACAAAGTTCTTGAGAAGGCTTCGATTCCCAGTCATATGTTTGGAACAGCCCGAGTCCACGCACCAGAGACAAATTTCAACAGCCTGCCAATGATAAGAGAAGAAAATATTTTGGCAACCGATGAAATAGGTTCCTGTAGGGTTAGATGATGATTAAGCCATATCACATACCGACGTTTCACAGTCAGTATGAGATCTACTAGTGTCGATAATTTTGCCACTACAGTCAAAATTTCTACTAGTAGGCAACCATTTAGAGGTGAATCTAGCGCTACTAGGCTTAGCAAGACTTTCTGTGGACCCTACATGCGTATTTTTTGGAACATACACCTTAGCCTTAGGAGGGTGTTGTTGTTCACTGACTGATAGCTTGTCAATTCGAGTGTAACCACCATAATTCAAACCATTCATAGTCAAACCACAAGCATCATGACTAAAAGTAAAGAAACATTTATTACATTTAGCACAAATAACTTCAGATTTTTCATTCCGAATAGCAAGCTTAAAGTCATTACATTCAGATGAATTAGGTTTCTGATTATGATTAAAAAGTGGTAAATTCCTAGGGTGTTCTTCTACTTCCACATTATTGATCTTGGGGCGACTACTTCTAGAGGCAAAAGGGACCCTATCATTCCTTGTATTGCTCGTAGGCTGTGGCCTTCTGCTCTTAGTGTAGTTGTTTATTCCTGTAGAAGAAGACACACGTCTATTAGAGTGAGCACTTTTTAAATCAATAACTTGTGGTTGAATTATAGTGGTCGGTTTTGTCCTAACGCTTGCTTTACGTTGTTTGCTAGGCACAGAGGGAGAACTAACATGAAACATTCCTGGGGCAATCACAGCAGTTTTCGTTCCAGCAACCTTGGGAAAAGGTGTCACAGCAATACGAGTGGGTCCCGAGGTTGCTGATTTCTTGATCATCGTATCTACAATCGAGCTAGGTTCAGAAGTCTTATCTTTTAACAAGGCCTTTAACTTACAGTTCTTACAGATTTTATCAATAAGTTTCTGATAGACAGACTTACTTTGTTCGACAGCGCGCTTATATGAAACAACAACAGATTCTGAATCTGCAATCTTAGCCTTAAGCTTCTAAACATTACCATCACTAGCACTCTTTAACCCTCAAGAGGCCGAATTCATTTCCGTTACCCCTCCTAACTGAGCCTGCAACCGTGCGATAGTTTGTTGCATTTCATTGTAAGCTTTTTCAAACGAAATCTTGTCATATTTGCATTCATCACATTTTTTGACAAATTTATTCCAAAGATCAGTGAATTCTTTATCCTTTTTAATGACATAAGATTCCATTTTCTGTTTCATAAGATCAAGCTCAGTTTGAAGGTTTTCATTATCCAAAACAGAGTTACCTAACTCAACTGGGCTACTATCAATACAATCACTTGCTTTAGAGAGGCGTTCAAGATCATTTTCCAAAACTTTGATTTTATCAAGAGATTCATCAGCTTCCTTCGTCAAAGATTTAAAGTCTTCAACAAAGTTGGCTAATTCTTTTAGAAAAGTGTTTTCCAAATTTCCTAACCGAGCATCAACTTGATTAATAATCAGATTAATATCGTTTTGAAGAATTTTCTGAACCCCAATCTGAACAGGTGATGTAAAATTACCTCCAGTTATTTTTGAATTAACAACACGTTTAAGGATGACAAAGTTATCTTTAAGCTCGTTTAGAAATCGACGTGTGATACTCGGTTTAGGAGGGTCATCAGTAAATTCCTCACTTGGGAGCAAAAGCATTTCAGTACTCTTTTTAGACCGAACAAAAACAGTTGGAGGATTAATTTTCGGATAATAAACGGGTACCACTTCTTTATCAAGCTTTTTCATTCTTAAACGAGTCTCTACAGCAAGTTCAGTAGTTTCCTCGGAATCATGCGCACTAGGAGGGTCATGCTCATCAGACAATAGCACACTACCATTATATAAAGTTTCATTAGTGGCATGAACTTGCTTAAGGTATTCGGGATTAGGGGGAAGAGGACAACCAAAAGCCAATTTGTATCGAGTGTAATTTATCTCATTCACTTTTGGTGCGAGCATATTTATCGTCTGCATAGTTTGGCCACGTTTTACTAAAAGGTTGTTTAATTCTCTAATCCTATCCTGCGCTTTGCAAAAATCCTCAAGAAGCCCATCTTCTCGAATTCTGAAAACATGTTTCAGCTTTTTGCTTTCTTCTTTTAAATCAGAAACAATAGATTGTTTAGTTGAAAGCTGTTTATTAAGAGAAGTGATTTCATCATTCAATTCGCTTATCTTTTTAGCACTACTTAAGTGTAAGGCATTTTTCTTGATAAACCGATGTAGCATGAGCTTGTTCAAGTTCCTTGATTTTAGCATGATGAATCTCAAAACTTTTCTCCCGTTCCTTATATCCCGCAAGCTCAGTGGTCAATTTGGCATTAGTTTCTCTAAAGTTATTATTAACCACCGTAGCATGATCGACATCCTTAGCAAGCTTATCAAATAGAGATTTATAATACGCATGTGTCTCATCAGGAAGGGTTGTAGGCTGAGCAACTTGATCCACACTAAGGTCCACACTAGGCTCATTCAAAATAATATTACTATTATTCGTTTGATCCTCGTGTGTCTCAATGTAGGGCTCAAACATCTCAGTATACTCTTCCTCCTGATTAGACATATTATATATATCATTATCATCAAAACTTGGGTGTATCTCAGAGGGACCGTCTGAATCATAGACGGGAGCTCTGTCATCATGCATTCCTGAGGTTGATGCTTGCTGTAAGTTTGACATCAAGATGTAGTTGGCATTCACCTCTTCTTCCTCGTCATATTCTGCAGCAGAAGCCATAAGATCAATTCCTCATTGAAGTGGAATCCCTGCCTCTTCTTTTTGTGCTATGAGAAGCTGAGTCTAAAGATAAGCAGCATCCCTCTTCTTTTTGGCTGTGCAATCTCGAGCATAATGACCAAATCCCCTGCAGTTGCAGCACTGAACCTGACGATTGTTGTTTCCATTTCTCGTACCAGTATTCTCAGCCCTTGCGGCCATAATGTTTCCCATCTGGTTACCAACCGCTGGCACAACTATTAATCCATTCTGATTACCCGCATTCGGAACACCCGGATTTTGACCACGGTTTTGACCATACTGATTTCCTGCATTGCCAACAGTCTGCCCAGCATTCTGACCGTGTTTCCAGCAACTACCAATTGGCGATCTTGATTCGCATTCATGAAAGGTTGAGCAATCTGCCTATTTCTAGTGTTCGAGGAGATTCTCTGATTGTTGTTGGTGGGGTTAATGGTGAATTTGAATGCCTTTACAAGAAGGGCAAGACCAGTATTAATAGCATGAGTAGGATCGGTGATGTCATCAAAACAGGCAATGGGTTGTTGTAAGTAATTCATAGCAGCAGGAGGTTGATATCCATAAGCATTGAGTTATGTTGTTGTTGTTGTGGCATGAAGTTACTTGATGAGGGTTGATGGTAGGGTACCATGGGATATGACATAGATGATGGAGAGTTCGCCATAAAAGCCAATGGGTCTTGTGTCTTGGCACGTCTTTCTGCTCTAACTTCGTTGGCTTCATCTTGATTCATCTTCAAATAGTCATATACTTGAGTGTAGTCCACGACATGAAGATCCTTGGTTTGATTGACAAGAGTAACATATCGTGACTATTCAGAAGGAAGATTATCAAGGAATTTGATGTTGGCAGCAATTTGTGCAGGTTCATGTTTGTTTCTTCTAAGATGGTTCATGAGGGTTGAAAACCGATGATAGTAAGGTTCAATTTGTTCCCCTTCAGTAGACGTAAATTTCTCCCATTCACGAAGCAACTTAGTTTCATTTTCTTGTAAACCGATTTCTCTGCCCTTCATCATTTTCTGAATCTTAAGCCACATCTCGTGTGCGGTTTCACAACTATCGACAACAGCATAAACATCTTCAGGAAGTCCCATAAGAATGACTTGAATTGCTTGATCATCAGCGTCGAGTTGTTTGGATTCAACTTCAGTTAATTCTTCATCTGTTTGCTCATGACTTGAGTTAGCTACTGGGTTAGCATTCGTAGGGTCCACAGGCACAATAATTGTTCTTCTAACATACGGACCCTGTTGAATCGAGTTGACAATCAACTTTCCCAAAGGTTTACATTTTTCATAACGAAGGAGACGACTAGCCCATGTAGTGTAGTTCTCCTTGGTTAGCATGGGTGGACGATTCTCAGTACCCGCAACATAAATATCTTGTTAAGACGTCATCGTAGTAGTCGTGTGAAAATCAGGATCTCAATTCGTAGAAAGCGTGTGATGTTGAAATTTCGAAACTTCTGATTTTTTTCTCAGTCCGACAATAAATTCCTCAGTCCGACAAAACGGTAAGCTGAAAAAATTGTGTATCGCCAAATTTTGAAATTGAGTTAGAAATAGCAAAAAACTAGTAGGGAAAAAATTTGATTTTACTTGACCTAAAAAATTTTAACTCTTTTTTTTAATCTTCGTGTAAACTATGTTCCGGGACTAGTCTAGATAGTGGCTAAGTCTACAAAATACTCAAAAAAAAATTAACCAAACAGTTCTGTCGCAATCCAATCGCAATGTGGAAGTGATTCTGTCGCAATCCAATCGCAATGTGGAAGTGATTCTGTCGCAATCCCAATCGCAATCCCCAGTCGCAATCTCAATCGCAATATTACCATTCACAATCTCAATCGCAATAATCTGTCGCAATCTCAATCGCAATAACCAGTCGCAATCCCAATCGCAATATCCAGTCGCAATCTCAATCGCAATATCACCCAGTCGCAATCTCAATCGCAATAACCAGTCGCAATCTCAATCGCAATATCACCCAATCGCAATCTCAATCGCAATATTGATCCAATCGCAATCTCAATCGCAATATAGATCGCAAAGATAAACCCTTTTACTTTGCGATGGGATCCAATCGCAATATGGTACTATTCCGAGATTTTTGGTAAAAAAATGAGATTTTTGACAAGAAATCCGTGATTTTAACCAGCCCAAAGTACCCAAATCTCTACCACAACTATGTAGAAGATATATGGAACACTTGGACACACAAAAGCACGAAATTTTTTTAAAAAACGTGAGGTATTTTGGTCCAAAACTCACGAAAAGCAATAAAAAAAAACAACACCAAGAAGCAATCCACGAATCCCTTGGCGAATGATACCACTTGTAGGATGTAACACACGACTTATAAGAACAAGAAATAGAGATGATGAAGAACAAGATTAAACCAAAAAAGAAAGATTAGATTAAGAAGAATAAAAGATAAAAACAAAGAGTTGTGATTTCTTAGTGAGAGAAAGTTATGAGGTTTCTCTCTCTACTAACAATCAAATGGAAAACACACACACAAATGAGGCTTAAGAGGCCTTTTATACTAAGTAGTATGTGTTTAGGAGGCCTTCCTCATTTGTGTGTTCGGGACTAATTACCGTTACATAAACAATAATAACTAAGAACTCTCGACACCGTTGAATAGTATTTTTCACGAGCTTCGTAACGGTATATTATATGACCATCACTTTAAATACGGCTAACATCCTGTTTCATACCACTCCACCAAAAGTACTTTTTGATGTCGTGGTACATCTTGGTCGAACCAGGATGAATGGAGAATGGGGAGCTATGAGCTTCAGCTAATAACTCCTCCCTGAGTGTAAGATCATCAGGAACACAAAGTCTGGTGCCCTGCCATAAGATACCATCGTTATCCAAACAAAACTCCGTCTGCTGCTCTAAGTTCTGAATGATTGCCCAAATTTCACCATCATCCTTCTGAGCTTCCTTGATCCTAGAGAGTAATTCAGGTTCTACTCTAAGATTATCCCAGAAACCGTGCTGTCCACGTACCATGATCTCAATGTCTAGTCGCTCCAAGTCTCTTATAATCTCTTCCTCAATCTTAATGCCGTTGATCATACCAGACTTTCTACTAAGTACATCTGCCACTACATTCGCCTTGCCGAGATGATACTGCAGATTAATGTCATAATCCTTCAACAGCTCTAACCATCTTCTCTGTCTCATGTTCATTTCACACTGAGTGAAGATGTACTTCAGGCTCTTCTGATCGGTGAAAATATCACATGATTCTCCATACAAGTAGTGCCTCTATATCTTCAATTCAAACACGACTACTGCAAGTTCCAAGTCATGCGTAGGGTAGTTCTCCTCATAAGGCTTAAGCTGCCGTGATGCGTAAGCAATCACTTTCCCATTTTGCATGAGAACACAGCCGAGTCCATTCCCTGAAGCATCACTGTAGATTTGAAATCCACATGTACCAGATGGGAGAGTAAGAATCGGTGCAGATTCTAGCTTCTGCTTTAGGTCTTCAAAGCTCTTCTCTCTTTCTTCAGTCCAGATGAATTTCTCCCCTTTCCGCATCAGTTTGGTCAATGGCAGTGCTAAACGGTAAAAGTTCTCTACGAACCTACGGTAGTAACCAGCTAAGCCTTGGAAACTGTGAACTTCAGTTACTGATGTCAGTCTTGGCCACTTGGTAATAGCCTCAACCTTTGCTGGGTCCATGGTTATTCCTTTTGCTGATACAATGTGGCCTAGGAACGCCACCTTGTCTAACCAGAACTCACACTTGGAGAATTTAGCATACAACTGCTTCTGGTGAAGTATCTGTAGTACGATACAAAAATGGTCTTCGTGTTCCTCCTTTGACTTAGAGAAAATCAGAATGTCATCAAGGAATACAATGACGAACTTGTCCAGGAACTCATGGAAGATACGGTTCATCAGATCCGTGAAAATAGCTGGAGCATTGGTAAGGCCAAATTGCATGACTACGAATTCGTAGTGCCCATAACGTGTACGGAAAGCAGTCTTGGCGATGTCCTGCTCTTTAACCCGTAACTGATGATAGCCCGACCTCAGATCAATCTTGGAGAAATGTTTGGCCCCTTGGAGTTGGTCTAAAAATTCATCAATGCGTGGCAACGGAAATCTATTCCTAATGGTGATCTTGTTAAGCTCACGAAAATCTATGCACAGACACATACTGACGTCCTTCTTCTTTACGAACAGAACAGGTGCGCCCCATGGTGAAGCACTAGGTCGAATAAAACCGCTTTCCAAAAATTCCTGCAGTTGTTCCTTTAACTCCTTCAGCTCTATTGGAGCCATGCGATAAGGAGCCTTAGATATTGGCTCAGCTCCTAGGATGAGCTCATTATTAAACTCCACTTCACGAGCAAGTGGTATGCCCGGGAGTTCTTCTGGAAACACGTCTAGGAATTCTAACACGATCGACTGATTCTGGATAGATGGAGATTCAGCCTCAAAATCATGAACAATAGCAAGATAGCCTTCACAATCATGTGACAGTAGTGCACGTGCTTGTAAGTTCAAAATTATTTGTACAGACCTTCCAGGTAGGAAACCGTTGTGAAAGTACTCTGGTGCATGTACATCACCGAAGATGACCCGATATGAATGGCAGTCACTGGTGGTGTGATGCTTGGATAGCCAGTCCATGCCTAATATCATGTCAAAATCACACATATCCAATGGAAGTGCGTCAACCGGACGAATCTTGTTGTCAAATTCTAGGGGAAGGCTCTCTTGTACCCTTGGATTATGCATACAGAGTCCTTTTAAAGGCGTGGAAATGTTTAATACATTCTCTAATGGCATAAGGGATATCCTAATATTCTCGGCATAAGCAGTAGAAATGACCGAGTGAGTAGCACCCGTGTCAAATAAAACACATGCAGCTTGACCATACATATACAAGATTCCAGTGATGGTACCTATAGACTTGTTGGCCTGATCATGAGAGGTCGTGTACACCCTTCCACTAGTATGAGGTGGCTTAGAATCGGCATGTCCAGATGTGCCCTCCATCTCGCCCTTGAGGCAGTCCTTCATGCGATGACCAGTGAGGCCATACTTGAAGCAAGCATCGTTGTCGCGACGACATGGCCTTGGGTGCCTACGGTTGCAGGTAGTGTGGAGAGGGTGAGTATACCCTCCGACAAGTGCCCTTGCTGGCTGGGAGCCTGTTCAAAAAAGTACACATGAGACATGGTCTATAGGTACAAAAGGATAATGCGGAAAATCGTAAGACGTAATACCAGTGATAGCTATACGGTTAGGCTGTGAACCTCTGCGGTCCTGCTCCCTTCCGTTACCATGATTCCTGGTAGAAGAGGCTAAAGTGTCAGAATTATGAATCATAAACGTGTAACATAAGAAATGAGTAAGTTTAGGGACCTGCTGCTGTTGGAGTTGCCAGCCTTGTTATGGTAATTATCATTACCACCACGCCTATCCGTAGCAGAACGGTCTTGAGTCTGACCGTTACCCTTGGGCTGAGTAGGCTGTTGCTGAGTAGCCGGTTGAGACCGATCCCCAGTCTTCTGCCTGAAAGATGCAGTTTAAAGAGAAATATAATTATTTGGTAGTACTGAATGAATTTGAAATGATCACCGCTGAGTGACGAAAATATACCTCTTCTCGGGTCTCTCTGCTTCACCGAATTCCTCTCTCTCCCGCAGCATCTCCAGCTTACGTGCTGCATCGGCTACTTGTGCCACCGTGTTAAAGGTAGCACACACCAAGTTATTGGAGACCGATGTATGAAGAGCCCAACGAAAGTGGTATGCTTGCTCTTCGGGAGTACCTGCTGCTGCACCAAGAAAACCAGCCAAACGAAGAAAGCGCTTCATGAACTCGTTGCTGTTCTCCCAAACTCTCTGCCTGATCTCGTGGTACTCCCTCTTCAGCTTGTCTTGCTCAGCTTTGGGGAAGAACTGTCCCATCACTAACTCCCTGAACTGAGCCCAAGTCAAGCCAGCCACCCAGTTGTCACCTCCCTCAGACTGCTTCATTGCCTTCCATCATCCTAGTACGTCACCTTCGAACTCGTAACAGACCAAACTCGACTTGAAGATAGGGTCACAGCCCATTGCATCAAATATCTTCTCGATATGAGCTAACCAGCTTTCAGCCTCACTAGGGCTGTTAGTTCTCTCGAAGGATCGGGGACGTTGCTTGTTGAATCTCTCCAGACATGTGACCAGTGTTGCTGGAGGAGTAGGAAGAGGATTATGATGCTAGTGCTGGTGCTGATTGTTGGCAGCTTGCACCTCGGCCCTGATATTGTTCTAATAAGTGTGAAAACACTTATCCTTTTACCACTTAATTATAGTAATAACCGAGCTAAAACGTGTATTTTATGTCGTAAATGTCGGAATTATGCATGGTTTGTGTTTTTGTTGTGATTTAGGATCAAAATGTGAAAAGGGAAGAAAACACGGGCTTTCACGGACTTTTATCGAAGAAAAAGACTAAAGACGAAGTCAAAAGATCAAGAGTGCAAAAAGAACGGAAGTCCAAGGCCTATTATGAAGATTTATCAAAGAAAAAGTCTAAAGACGGAAGTTTAATGAAGTCGAAGAATTCAAGTCTAATAAATGAAGAAATTATAAGACGAATTCAAATAATCCCGAGACAAAGTCGAAAAAGTCGAAGAATTTATAAAGACAAAAAGACGAGAAAAGGAAGAAAAGATCAACACATGTTAATCCTCCCTATAAATACCCTCCTAATGTGTCATTAGGAGGTGTTAGCTATAATGACAACTTAGTCTTTCCATTTTACTTTCATGCACTTTAATATTGTCATCTTAATTTCTTGTCTTTAATTTCAAGTAAGTTTTGATTTTGTATTGTTGAATCTTTAGTTTTAATCAAGTTTTTAATTAATCTCTCATTCCACCTTTCCTGTTTTGCTTAATATTTATGCTTATTTGCTTATTGTCATGCTTATTTGATTGTTTGTTATGTTTTTATGTGTTTGATTGTGTAGGTTATTGATTTTATAGCTTATTGTGTGCTTTTCTTAATTTTAATCTAGTGTTTTTAAAAGTTATTTATAAAAAGTTGATCTTAAATACTTTTATTAATTAGTGTTTTTAAAAGTTTTTAAATTTTAGCTTATTTGTTTTTTCTTAAACTTGTTTTGGTTAAGTTTTTAGATAAGTGCTTATTTGATTTTTAGCTTATTTTAGTTTTGCTTAAATTTTGATCTAATTCGGGTTATACCAAAACCCTAGTTTCCCTAACTAGGTCATGTATTCCTTTCCCGAATTATATGCTGGAAATTTTCCCCGAACTACTTGTGGATTCCCCTTATTCCGAATTAAGTTCAACAATGCATTCCGAACTACTTGCGTGACTGTATATTCCGAACTATGTTCATGTCCATTTCCCGTATTAGTTGCTATATCTCTTATTCCGAATTAGCTGCTTAATATAGTATTCCGAATTGCATCCAAAATCTGGATTCCGAACTGTGTGAAGGATTGTGTTTTCCCGAATCGTGTTCCGAACCCCATATTCCGAACTAAATGTGGGATAACTATTCCGAACTAGGTCATGATTCTGTATTCCGAACTATGAAGAGAACCACGATTCCGAATTAGGGTTTTGGAGGGATTCCGAATTACTTGTAAGACGGATTCCGAACTAGGTCCATTATACTATATTCCGAACTAGGTTGAGGATTGCTATATTCCGAAATAGGTTAGGGGCATACATTCCGAATTAGATTGATAGTTGTGGATTCCGAATTGTGACAAGATTTTAGGATTCCGACTTATGTTTTATTTATTTCTTGTTTTAGTTTTTAAACTTTATTTTTCCCGCCATTTTTCTTAAGGGTCATTTTAATTGTTTTTATCTTAGATTTACTTTCAAGTTTGCATTTTTATTAAATTGTCAAATTTACTTTTCGTCAAGATTTAATTTCTCGTCATTTAATTAATTTACCTTTAAAGTTTTAATTTTTCGTCATTTACTTTTTAATCACTCTTAGCTTTATTTACCTTGCCTTTTACATTAAAGTTTTGCAATTTCATTTTAAACAACGACAATCTACTATTTTATCCACCAAAAGACGATTGAGTCACACATTAAACCGGGGATCAATTAGATTAGACATAATCAAAGAACTTTTTTAGTTATTAAAAATTAGTTATTAAAATGGCGCCGCTGCTGGCTCTTTTCGTGAAGATTAATGGTTTTCTGTGAGAGACGCGTTGTATTTTGGGATCCGTTCACTCGTGAACGTTATTTTTCTTGCTTAAAAATTTTAAAAAATCCATAAAAATTAAAAATTTCAAAAATCCAAAAACATTAAAAAAACTTATAAAAAGCATTTATTTTTTTCAAAGTTTTGCACCAAAAAGATTTTATTTTTACAAGTACATATATTTCCTCTATTTCTTTGTTATCTTTTTCTTTTGCAGGTGTATGCGTACTAGATCTTCATCTTATTCTGAGGCCGAGACTCGTGAAGATTTAGATATGGCTGGTGTGCACAACAATAATAATCCACCTCACCCCAACATAAATAATAACAACCATGGCCCTCAACCAGACCTTCGAACGATGGAGGAGCTTTGTCAACCAACCATGAACGGACGAGGAGGACCGATTGCGCCGATGCAAATCACGGCTCCAGAGTTTTCGTTGAAGCATCACATGATCCAAAAAGTTCAAAATACTTGTCCATTTCGCGGATTACCGAATGATGATGCCAACAAACACCTCGACAAATTCATTACCGTTACTCAAAGCATGAAATTGCCCGGTGTTACCATGGATTTTCTTCGCCTTCATCTATTTCCACACACTTTATCTCACCATGCCGAAAAATGGTTTGATCGTCTCCCGAAGAATTCAATTCATACATGGGATGAGATGACTCAACGCTTTTTGTCGCGCTACTTTCCACCATCCATGGTCACGAGCCTTCGGAATCAAATCAGTGGTTTCACACAAGAACATGATGAATCACTTTTCGATGCTTGGGAACGTTATAATGTTTTGATCGATCGATGTCCTAACCACAACATGCTCCCCGTCACCTTAATTGATACTTTATACAATGGTTTAACTTTTCGTGATCGTGATACGATTAATGCAGCCGTCGGTGGCACATTTATGAAAAGAAGACCCGAGGAGTGTAGAGAGCTTATAGAGAACATGACTACTCATCACAAAAATTGGGATTCATCCGCATATTCAAGGAATAACCCGAGAGTCAATGTTTCTTCTACTTTATCACACACCGAGATGACCGAATTCACCCGCATGATGGCCGAAATGAACAAAAATATCCTACTCATAGCTACAAATCAACAACAACAAGTTAAAGCTGTAGCACTTTCTTGTGAGGCCTGCGGCGGTCCTCATTCATACACTAATTTTCCTTCTACTTATGACAATCCGGAAAACGTGTATGCGGCTCATGGTAACTATTCAACGGAAAGCTATCAAGCCCGACCTCAAGGTGCTCGTAACTTGTTAAGTTACCGTTCTAACAACTTTCTTTCACCCAGTTTTTCTCCTCAAAACCACAATCCCAACAACTTTAATAGAAGCAATCCAAACCCACTTCGAGCTTCTAATCCCTATCACCCACCCGCTCAACAAACACCACCCATCACTCCACCCACAACTTATAATCCTGATGTTGAAGCTTTCATGAGAACCCAAAGAGAGGTAGTTAAGAATCTTCAAAGCCAAATCATCAACTTGAAAGGAGATATCACTAAGCAAGGTAATGATATTCGAACCGAGCTTCGACATGATATGCAAACTTCTTTGAGCAGTGATGAGACTGCTTTTATACATAGTCTCATCATCCAAAACGGGCTTAAAATGCATTAAATATCATCAAAATACCCAAATATATGCTTGTGTTTGTTGCTTGTGTATTTTAGGTACGGATATTGAGAAAATGACAAAAGATCACAAGAATCAAGCAAAAACGAACACGGGAAACGAAGCCGCACGATGAACCAAGCCCTAATGAATAATTTTCCAAAGAAAACCCTTGAAGATTTGAAGAATTATGAAGATTGGTCCTCCAAGTTTGAAGAATTGACACTTTATATCCTTGTATCTTCATAATTACAAGTTTGATCCCTAAAGTTTGTCAAAATTACAAAAGGACCCTTAACTTTGAAGAATTGGCAAATTTAGTCCCTCAACAAAACTAAATTGTCAATATTGGTCCTCCAAAAAGTCAACAAATAAGTCAAAGCCTTGAAGTATGAAGACATGTCAAAAACAGTCCTTGAAGAATGAAGAAATTGCATGTTTAGTCCTTGTTTCAAGTCTATAAAGTATTTGTGCCAAAAATGCCAAAATGCCAAAGTATTTTACAAAGGAAATGAGTTTAAGTTGCTGCTTATACAAAATGAAGAAAGTGTGAGACTAGGGGGGCCATTCCTGCCAGACAACCAAACTCCATTCCCCCACTCACATTCCTCCACGTGTCCCACTACTCCCACACAACCAATCAAAATCACCCTTTCCCCCACGTCAGAATCCACCCACTTATTTATTTATTTAAACTAATCCGGTTTAAATTTCCCTCCAAACATATATTTAAAAACTCATTAAACCCAAACCAGATTAAACTCACCCTAATCCACCCTTAAACCCTAATAATCCCCAGGATGAACTTTGATTAAAACAAAGGGTTTTTGGGTAATACTTTCCAGATCACTGATTAACCTAACCCTAATCCCATCCCCACTCCCAAAAAACGTCACCCTCATCCTCACATGCTTGTACCACCCTCCCCTGCTCCACTATTCACTCCCAAACAAACAAAGTGCAGAAAATGAACGTCCCACACCCTTGCTTACATCCTAAGCTAAAATGTGGACGTCCAAGATCTCTTTTCACTGCTGGCACCCCCACAATAGTCCAAAGATCATCACATGGGGCTTTATTGACTGAAAATTCAAAAATTCGTCCAAGGGCTATTCAGGAAATTCAAGAATTAGGGTTTTCACATTCTAGATAGTTCTGTAATCCCCTATATAAGGACATATAGGTTTTCATTTGTTCTTGTTCTTGTTTTTCTCCTTGATCACAACTTTGTAAAAGTCCAGTTTTTTATGAGATGAAAAATGGTTAAAGATTGTTGATGAGAAGAAAAGAGCCATCTTTAGTTTTATTGTCTGAAGTTTGGTTAAGTTTTATTGTTGATTCACTTGATTTAAAAGCTTTTCAGTTTTCTTAAATTTTCAAAGTTTCTGTTTCATTTCAAGGTTTTCTTAAATCTTAAATTTTCATACAAATCTGTTAACATGGTGATGAAAGGTGTTAGTTTGATGGTTTTTGAGTTTGTGTATGTCCAAGACACCATGGCTTGTTCTGGTGTAGTAGGTACCCAAGCTTAAATAAGCCATTTGTTTGGTCATTTTTTTGCTTATCTCAGTCTTACCCATAAGCTAAAAGCTCACTTCTAGCTTATTCCATAAGCTAGGGGTCTGCCTTGAGCTCTTTACACAGTCCTCTTTGATTTCTCTCTTAGCAGGTTCCAAACAAGAGCCAATTTTTATCCATTTTTCAAGCAAATCCTCATAGGCACATCAGCAAAGTTCTGCTCAGGCCCCAGCCTGATTGGAGGTGACTTTTCAGTCACTATTGGGCCTGGATGTAGGCCCAACAAGGTAGCATCCTTGATTCTTAGTTTAGCTTCCAAAAATTTTAAGTTGTGTGATTTATATGAAACTTGGTGAAATTGTATGATATTTGTTCAAGTGTTAGTTTAAGTGTTTGGTGGTGCTCAATTTATGCTTGTATGCATGTTAGAAGTATCTTGATTCAGTTTGGATTAGATTTGAGTAGGACTGCCTTGTTAAATTTTGCATTTCAGTAACTAAAGGGGTGTTTGGATTTGCACATTAATTGAGTTTCTTTGGTTGAATTTGTGTTAAAGCCTGTTGTCTTCACTCATTTACTTGTTATTAGGTAATACATGTGATTAGTTTCCCATTTGGTAAGGTCATAGCTCATTTGCATGCTTAAACATTGGAAAAAATGGTCAAAATCAGTAACTGAACCTTTGTGCATGATTTGTGAAAATTTTGCCTTGAAATTTTGAATACTGCTAGAGATCAGGTTTGTTTAGGATTGAGTAGGGTTTTATGGTCATTTGGTATATTTGAGTGCTAGTTATGAGCTTTTGAAATTGGCTTGTGTGCATATTGAACAGTAAACATTCATCAGTCAACTTAAACCATATCAGGAACATTTGGATTGATTCTGTGTGATTGCTTGCTAGTTTATTTGTGTTAATTGTGACTCCCTATACTCAACTGAGTATAGGGGTGCCCCTTTTGTCCATTCAAACATCACAAAATCAAAGATCAAGTCATCTTGATCCATTTCTTCACCAGTGAAGATATCTCTTTTTCACTTGTGTTCATCAGAAACAAACCATATCTGAGCACGTTTTTGGTTTTGTAGGCTTTGATTCTAGTTCATTTTGATTGATTATTGTGATTTTGTGACTAAAATAGTCTTGGTTTTGAGTTTTAAAAGTAAAAAAAAAGAAAATTTTTTGCAAAAAGCTCCTTGGCCTGGACTCGAACACGGGACCCCTCGTTGGAGGACTATACGTGTTAACCAGTGATCCAAGTGCTTTTCTATGCACAAGTTTCACTTCAAGTTATACTTAAGGTGCATTTGATTTGTAGTCTATTTAGCTAACAGCTTATTAATAAGCTTTTTCCAGCTTATTTCCTTAAGGTTTTGACCAGTTAGCATTTTTCTTTTGTTTGTATTAGGTTTTAGGACTTTTCTGTTTAAAAAGTTTATTTTTCCCTTAATTAATTAATTTTCTAGGATTATTTTTAGTTTAAATTTTAGAAAGTAATTTAAAAATAGAAAAAGGTAATTTAAAAATCTGAAAAAATAGTTTTTAGGTTTTTAATCATATCTTTGAGGTTTTCAGCTATTTAAGTTTTCAATTTAGCTTATTTTTTATTTTATTGGATTTTAGGGTTTTTAACCAACTTTAAAATTTAATATAAAATTATTAAATAGGTTTCAGAAAATTTTAATTGCATTTTTATCTTAGTTACATTATTCTAGATTTTTGGTAATTTTTTAGAATTTTTTATGAACTTTGAATGTTTTTGAATATTTTAATATTATTTTATTATTAAAAATTGAAGTTTGATTTTTTTTTAGTTTTTACATTTTTCCTAGGTTAAGGACACTTAATTAGGAGTTTTGTCACTTTCCAAATATTTTTAGGACTTTTTAATTAATTTCTAGAATTAATTTAAGTTTTAAGTGATTTTAATAGTTTTAAGTGTTTAAAAATAGTTTAATTTGGTTTTAAAAATTTTAAAAATAGTTTTTAGCTTAATTAGGATATTTTTGAGGTTTACAAACTATTAGATCTTGTTTAGGGCTTTTTAATAATTAATTGTGATTTTTAGGGCTTTAATTAGCATTAAAAAGTCATTATCTAATTAATTAAAAGGTTTTAGCAAGTTTGGATTTTTTGTAAACTCTTAGAATATTATTGGGGATTTTAGTAATTTTTAGGAATTTTTAGGTTAAAATTTTAATTTTTGCACTATTTACAGTTTTGCGTGATCGCCTTTTTCGTCTTAGTTTAATCCGTTTTCGTAACCGTCTTTCTCTTCTAATCTCATTTCTTTCTTTCTTTCTCAATCATATAATCACAAATCAATATCAATTCAATACACAACGCACTAGCCTCCTTGGGAAACGAACTTATTTGGTCATTAGTGCTCGGTTTTCCTAAACCGACACTTAACGCTTACCACTACTTTGCTCTCTTTTCCTAAAGGGTTGCAAAAAGCTACAATCATTTTGGCGCCGCTGCCGGGGAAGCGTGTTGTGTTTTGGTTGAACAATTGTTGTTTTTATATATAGCCATAATAGCTAATTGTATTAGTAGCACTCTACTAATACGTATTATCGGTTTTTCGTTTTTTGTGAATACTATTACTATATTGTATACGTAGAACAATAAATTTACAAGTACTCCAAATACGTAAGAAATCACAACCTTGACTTGGGAGGTCATTACCCAATCATTGTATTCGAATCTCAAACCAAAGAAAAAAAGGCAAAAATCGATAAATACTTTCGTGAAGCTCGATTTTGAAAGATACAAACAATAAGGTGGGTGTAAGGCGGTTGTATTTCACGACCTAAAGGAAAAAGGCTCTTAAGTGCTTCGCGCCGCCTCGTTTCCTCCGCTTTCTTGTGCGTATTTTGAGATTGAAAGCTAATCGAGGGTTTTGCCGCCCAAAGTATTACTAAGTATCATATATATTTTCTTGGTTTCTATTGATTAAACCCTCTTGAATGATTTGGTGTTCCACCATCGTTCTAAAGTCATCGAAGGCGTTCACTTCACGTGATCGTTTTCATTCCTTGAGGCTTCTTTAATCGAGAGATTTGATTAAGGAGGAGATTTGTAGATTTTTGTCTACCTAATACAATTCCAAAAATCCAAAAAAAGTAAAAACAATCAAAAACCACAAAAAAAAATTGAAAAAGTAAAAACAGCAAAAAGAATCTTCTTTGCTCACCCTCTCGTTGTACGTGACGTTTATGCAAACTCGCTCCAAAGCAAGACGTGCTCGTAAACGAAGAAACAAATCAACCACTCCTTCTAGTGAGGAGTCTCCTATTGACGAACCCATCGTAGTGAAAGAAGCACCCATGGCTAATCGAGCTATGATGGAGTTGCTTCAAGCACCCACCGAGGGTTATGGAGAAGCGATTGTGATTCCCGCTATCCTTGCGGAGAATTTTGAGGTTAAGACGGGTTTGTTGTCCATGATTCAAAACAACAAGTTTCGAGGTGACGAAAAGGACAACCCTCATAACCACATTCGCCAATTTAATCGTCTCACCGCCACTTGCAAGTTTAAGGACGTCTCAAACGACTCGATTAAGATGATGCTTTTTCCGTATTCCTTAGCGGGGCCCGCAAAAATTTGGTTAGAGAAAGAGCCACCCAATTCTATATTGACGTGGAAGGATCTCGTTTCAAAATTCGTGAACCAATTTTTTCCGCCCTCTAAGACTACGCATTTGAAAAACGAGATTTCAAAGTTTTCACAAGAGTATAATGAGAGTTTTTCAACGGCTTGGAATAGGTTTAAGGAAATGTTGCACGAATGTCCTCATCATGGTTTTTCCGACTTGCATCAAATAGACACGTTTTACAATGGCTTGAACGATCATGAGCGTGATTATCTTAATGCCGCCGCGGGTGGTAATTTTTTGTGTAAGACGGTCGAGGAAGCATTGTTAATCATTGAGAATAGGTCTAAGGTCTATAGTCCTCGTAGCACGTCGAGTGTTCATAAGACTTCGTCTACACCTTCGCCTTCATTGTCACATACCATTGATGCTTGCCAAATCGAGGCTAATTTGGAGAACAAGATTTTTGATAAGTTGAAAGGATCGTTAATTGAGTTTAAAGTTGGTGAACAACCCATTCCCGCTACGGCTAATGCGGTTGAGGTTTCTTGTATGTATTGTGGTGGAGCTCACGATTACTCCGAGTGCATTACCAACGGTGGTAACACTTCGAGTGCCTTCGCGGCCGCGGGAACTTATAACCAAAACGGTCAAGTTACCCGCACTAATCAATTGACTCCACCGGGTTTTCCACCAAATCAAAATGCTAACAATTATCGAAACAATCAAGTTGGTTACCAAAGCAATCAAAGGAACAATTACAAGGGTAATAACAACTATGGGAATCAAGGAACTAGTAGCCAATTGCAAAATCAAAACCAAAACCGTAATTTTCAAAACACGAGTCAAGGTCTTCAAAATGTTTACACTAAAGAACTTCCAATGGACTTTTTGAATTACGCTATGGCAAATGATAAGATTTTGGAAAACATACAAGAGCAATTGGCTAGTCAAGCTAGGGAACCGGCTAAAAACACCAAGGAGTTGGCTAATTTTGTGAAGGAAAATCTAAACATGAGAAATGAGTTGAAAAATGATTTTGCTAATCAAATTAGAGGTCAAAACAATAAAATTGAACACAGTCATGCTAGGCTTGAACAAAGAATTGACCAAAAAGCTGCTAGTCAAGATCTTAAGTTTAATAGTCAAGATGCTAAGCTTAATGCCATTTTAGAAGCCGTCATGGGGAACAAAGCCTCTACTTCGGGAAGTCTACCTAGTAACACCATATCAAACCCGAAGGGAGAGATGAAAGTGATTACCACACGAAGTGGTAAGGCACTTAAAGAACCGACTCCTCAACCAATTACTCCAACGGTAGAGGAAATTGAGGAAGAACCCGAGGTGGTGGTCGAAAAGGAGCATATCTCAAGCCCACAAAGTACCACTCATGCCACACCTACGGTCGACCCTTTGCCAGCATTGGAACCCGAGATTCCAAAGGCTATGCCTATGCCCCAACCCACACCACCCTTACCTTACCCATCGAGACTTAGGAAGGAGAAACGACAAGAGCGCGACAACTACCAATTTGAGATTTTTATGAAAATTTTTCGTGAGTTGCACCTTAATGTGAGTTTCGCCGATGCTTTGATCATGATGCCTCGATTTGCCGCTAACTTTAAGAGTATGTTGAACAACAAGGAGAAATTGCATCAATTGTCTAGTTGTTCGTCGGTTTATCTTAATCGCATACCTCAAAAAGTCGGTGATCCCGGTAAATTTTTGATCCCTTGTGCAATCCAAGATATGGAAGAATGCTATGCCTTGGCCGATCTTGGTGCTAGCATTAATTTGATGCCACTTGCAATCTTCAAGTCGCTCAATCTTCCTAATCTTACTCCTTCACTAATGTCTATCGAGTTGGCCGACCATTCCACGATTCGTGCATGTGGTTTGGCGGAAGACGTTTTTGTGAAAGTGGGGAAGTTCTACTATCCCGTAGACTTTATCGTCGTTGATATCCCCACGGATCCTCAAGTTCCTCTTATTTTAGGTCGTTCGTTTTTAGATACGTCTATGGCTTTAATTGATGTGCATGCTAGAAAGATCACCTTACGTTTCAACGACGAGGAACTTGTTATAAACGCAACTCAAAATTCTCAACTTTCTCATGTTTATTCCGTTGCTACCATAAACCTCGTTGATATGATCGACGTGGTTTGCGAGGAATTTTCACAAGAAGTTTTAGGGTTTGGTGATGAAGAAACTAGTGGCAATCCCACTATGTTAGATCCAATTCTTGATAATTCGACACCAACCTTCACTCCATTTGAAGGTGGTGGTTTTACGTTGGAAGAATGCAATGTTCCACGTACTTGTGACGAAGACCTCGACAACGATGAGGACTTCTCGATTATCAAGGATTTTCTTAACGATTTCCCATTTCCTCCACCCGAGGAGGTTATGAGTATCGAGCCAAAATCTTCACTTGAGGAACCACCTATCCTTGAGTTGAAAGATTTACCTCCTCACCTCGAATATGTCTATTTGGAGGAGGGCGACAAGTTGCCGGTTATTATTGCGAAGGAACTTTCGAATGATGAAAAAACCGCACTTGTCAATGTTCTAAAGGACCACAAAGGGGCGATTGCGTGGAAGTTATCCGACATTAAGGGAATCGATCCCATGTTTTGTACCCACAAAATCTTAATGGAGGAGGATTTCAAGCCCACAATCCAAAGTCAAAGGAGGGTGAACCCCAAAATTCACGACGTCATAAAAAAGGAGGTCCTTAAACTCCTTGACGCGGGAATGATTTACCCTATTTCCGATAGCCCTTGGGTGAGTCCTATTCATTGTGTCCCTAAAAAGGGAGGGATGACCGTTGTGCCAAACGATGCCAACGAGTTAATTCCCACTAGACTCGTGACCGGATGGAGAGTGTGCATCGACTATCGAAAGTTGAATGAAGCCACTCGAAAAGACCATTTTCCCTTGCCCTTCATGGACCAAATGTTGGAGCGTCTTGCGGGAAACGATTTCTATTGCTTTTTAGATGGTTTTTCCGGTTACTTCCAAATTCCCATCGATCCTCGTGATCAAGAAAAAACTACGTTTACGTGTCCATATGAAACGTTTTCCTATCGTAGAATGCCATTCGGACTTTGTAATGCACCGGGAACCTTTCAAAGGTGCATGATGGCTATTTTTCATGATATGATCGAGAAGACGATGGAAGTCTTCATGGATGACTTTTCCGTGTTTGGTGATTCTTTCACTTCGTGTTTGTCGAACTTTGAGAGAATGCTAAAACATTGTGAGGAAACCAACCTTGTGCTCAGTTGGGAAAAGTGTCATTTTATGGTTAGGAGTGGAATCGTCTTAGGGCACAAGGTCTCGAAAGCGGGGATTGCGGTAGATCAAGCTAAGGTAGACGTCATCGCCAAATTACCTCATCCCAAAACCGTTAAGGGAGTTAGGAGTTTCCTAGGCCACGCGGGCTTTTATCGTCGATTCATCAAGGATTTTTCAAAGATTTCTCGACCCATTACACATCTTCTTGAAAAAGAGGCACGTTTTGTCTTTGACGAAGATTGTGTACGAGCCTTTGAAATCCTTAAGAGGAAACTTACCGAAGCTCCCATTCTTGTTGCTCCCAATTGGAACCTCCCCTTCGAACTTATGTGTGATGCTAGTGATTACGCTATTGGGGCCGTTTTGGGGCAACGTCATGATAAGCACTTCTTGCCTATTCACTATGCTAGCAAGACGATGACCGAGCGGAAAAGGAGTTCCTTGCCGTGGTGTATGCATTTGAGAAATTCCGACCTTACCTCGTCTTGACGAAATGCATAGTGTATACGGACCATTCGGCTATTAAGTATCTCATGGCAAAGCAAGATGCTAAGCCGCGATTACTTCGTTGGATTCTCCTCCTTCAAGAATTTGATCACACCATCGTTGACAAAAAAGGAGCCGAGAATCTAGCGGCCGATCATCTCTCTCGTTTGGAAGATCCTCACCAAAGTGTTTACGAGCCCAAGGAAATCACCGAAACATTTCCGCTCGAGACACTTGGTGTAGTGAATTCTAAGCTTGATTCTTCCACCCCATGGTTTGCGGATTTTGCAAATTACCATGCGGGTAACTTCATCATTAAGGGTATGACGACTCAACAAAAACGAAAATTCCTTCGTGACGTCAAGTTCTACTTTTGGAACGACCCTTACTTGTTTCGAACTTGTGCGGATCAAATCATCTGACGTTGTGTATTTGGCACCGAAGCTTCTAACATCCTTAGAGCTTGCCATGAGGGACCCACGGGTGGTCACCACGGTGCTAATCTCACGGTTAAAAAGGTGTTTGATGCCGGATTCTTTTGGCCTACTATTTACCGAGATGCACAAGATCTTGTGAAGTCGTGTGATGCATGCCAACGACAAGGAAAAACCTCACAAAAAGATGAAATGCCACAAAGTATCATCCAAGTGTGTGAGATCTTTGACGTTTGGGGTATAGACTTTATGGGGCCGTTCCTATCATCTCGTGGTAATAAGTACATTCTCGTTGCGGTTGACTACCTTTCTAAGTGGGTGGAGGCAAAGGCCTTGCCACCAATGATGCTCGTGTGGTAGTCAAGTTTTTGAAGCAATTGTTTTCTCGATTTGGAACCCCTCGTGCTATCATAAGCGATCGTGGAACCCATTTTTGTAACGACCAATTCGAAAGGGTTCTAAGGAAATATGGGGTTACACATTGTCTTTCTACGGCTTATCACCCACAAACGAGTGGGCAAGTCGAGGTTTCAAACCGAGCTTTGAAGAGGATTTTGGAGAGATCCGTTGGGGAAAACCGACAATCATGGTCGGATAAGTTAGACGATGCTTTATGGGCCTTTAGGACCGCTCATAAGACGCCCATTGGGTGCACTCCCTATAAGCTTGTGTATGGAAAGAATTGTCATTTGCCTATCGAATTAGAACACAAGGCTTATTGGGCCCTAAAGCATTGTAATGATGATATGGAGACCGCGGGAAAACACCGGAAAATGCAATTGAATGAATTGGATGAATTAAGGGATATTGCTTATGAAAATTCATTGATTTATAAAGAGAAAACTAAAAAGTTGCATGATTCTAAAATTAAAAAACCGGGTTTTTAACATTGGGGATCAAGTTTTGCTTTTTAATTCAAGATTAAAAATCTTTTCCGGAAAGTTGAAATCCCGTTGGTCCGGTCCATTCACCGTGACTCAAGTGTTTCCGTATGGGACCATCGAGCTAGCTCAAGATGATGGTCCTAACTTCAAGGTGAATGGACATAGGTTGAAGCACTACTTTGGCGGGGAAGTTCCATCCTTGAACTACCTCGACCAAGTCACCTTCCCCAATGATAATTAGTATTGAGGGGATCGAGTCGAGCTCATGACACGGTAATCAAAAACGAGGTGCCTCGTGGGGGAGTCCCATGCTTATCCATGTACATATTATTGCTTTCTAATGTAGCTTACGTGTGGGGATTTGTGCCCTTCCAACCTTTGTTCCGTGGTTGTTTGTGAATTATGGTTTTTAGATCATGATCTTCACGATTGGAGCCTCTCGTGTTCGTTCTATGGGAGCACTCGATCGTTTGCTTTGGAGACATTTCTCAATATCCATGATATATCCTTATATGTTCTAACCTTAGGTTTTTAGCACACTTCATAAACGGCTATTAATTTAATGGTTACACCCTTTCCATGCAAGATTAGGCATTCGACTACGTCTCTAGTATGGGGGTGTTTGCACCCCTAGACTCAAAACATTGAGGACAATGTTTAACTTTAGTATGGGGGGTGAATAGATACTTGCCTTGTCAAACCTTCACGCTTTCCAAAGTTTATCTTTTTGTTTATCGTTTTGTTGCAAAATAAGGCTAAAAATGGCCAAATTTTAAATTTTTTCTCATGTTTTATAAGTGTTTGAAGACACGAATGTAGATTTTCCAATGGCGAGAATAAGAGTAATTTTGACTCGACCATGCGTGTTGAGCACTTAGCTTTGATTCCTTAACTTATATTAGGCTAAGTCTCTTAAATGAGGACGAGAAATGATAGAGTTAATTATAAGTTACTATGCTAAATGTAGAATACTCGTATTCTTTCAAAAACTCATGTGTTCTCGTTGTTTTATTATTCTCCCTTCGCATGTAAATATTTTTTTGCTTAATAAATATTGACTTAGCGGTTTAGTTAGGATTGTTGGGTTTCTAGTCTTTTCTAGTAGCTTCCGTGTAATTAAATTGGGAAGACATTAAGGTATCGCCAGCGTCACGGTTTTGAAGTATTGGCACCCTAATAATCGAAAGCTTCACCCAATAATAAGATTTCAAGTGCTCACCTAAATCTAGCAAACAATTTGAAGCCCCACAAGGCCGAAAAATCTATGCAAAATTGAAAGTGAATCAAGCCTTAATCTTCGAAGCTTTAAAGATCCAAAATTCGCTTTAGCGTGAGGATATACGTCTTTGGCTAATAAAACCACCGATGAGGCGGATAATAAAAGGCAAGGCAAGACCGAAGTCATAATAAAAGCTTCATGGCGAAGTTGAGTAAAAGATGGAGGTAAACCAAAGATAATAAGGCCCTTCCGTTAGGGGGCGTATAAAAGTCTTGGTAATAAGTCTCATGTTCAAAACCGTTATAAAACCGTGTTTATCGATCCTTCTTGTCAACTTAATTTTTTAACATCGTTGTCTATTAGGAGGGGTTATTGATTTGATGGTCTTAGTTACACCGTTAGGGCTCTATTTTTAGACCTAAATCTCTATTATCGCATAAGTCAATGATGTATCCTCGTGATCATTAAGACAAAAATAAAATATAAGAGATACAACTTAGGAATAATGGGAGGATAAGTACGTGATTAGGGCATATGAGTAGTGTTAGCATTACTAACTTATAATGACAATGATCTCGTTGCACGCTTAGCATGGAATTGGAGTGAAAATCGAGGACGATGAAATTATTCTAACAAAGCATTCACGTGTTCTTATTCTATGAACCTAAACGTCCCATTTTGCGATGAAAATCATACATTATGTCTAAAACACAAGTAGTAGTAATAGTAGTAGTATATCTAGTTTATCATTTCAATAAAGTGAATAAAAATTAATTTTGGAGATGCTACGATACTTTATTCTAGCATTGCGTGAGGGCACGACAATGGTTTAGTATGGGGGAGTGATGAGACTGCTTTTATACATAGTCTCATCGTCCAAAACGGGCTTAAAATGCATTAAATATCATCAAAATACCCAAATATATGCTTGTGTTTGTTGCTTGTGTATTTTAGGTACGGATATTGAGAAAATGACAAAAGATCACAAGAATCAAGCAAAAACGAACACGGGAAACGAAGCCGCACGATGAACCAAGCCCTAATGAAGAATTTTCCAAAGAAAACCCTTGAAGATTTGAAGAATTATGAAGATTGGTCCTCCAAGTTTGAAGAATTGACACTTTATACCCTTGTATCTTCATAATTATAAGTTGGGTCCCCAAAGTTTGTCAAAATTACAAAAAGGACCCTTAACTTTGAAGAATTGGCAAATTTAGTCCCTCAACAAAACTAAATTGTCAATATTGGTCCTCCAAAAAGTCAACAAATAAGTCAAAGCCTTGAAGTATGAAGACATGTCAAAAACAGTCCTTAAAGAATGAAGAAATTGCATGTTTAGTCCTTGTTTCAAGTCTATAAAGTATTTGTGCCAAAAATGCCAAAATGCCAAAGTATTTTACAAAGGAAATGAGTTTAAGTTGCTGCTTATACAAAATGAAGAAAGTGTGAGACTAGGGGGGCCATTCCTGCCAGACAACCAAACTCCATTCCCCCACTCACATTCCTCCACGTGTCCCACTACTCCCACACAACCAATCAAAATCACCCTTTCCCCCACGTCAGAATCCACCCACTTATTTATTTATTTAAACTAATCCGGTTTAAATTTCCCTCCAAACACATATTTAAAAACTCATTAAACCCAAACCAGATTAAACTCACCCTAATCCACCCTTAAACCCTAATAATCCCCAGGATGAACTTTGATTAAAACAAAGGGGTTTTGGGTAATACTTTCCAGATCACTGATTAACCTAACCCTAATCCCATCCCCACTCCCAAACAACGTCACCCTCATCCTCACATGCTTGTACCACCCTCCCCTGCCCCACTATTCACTCCCAAACAAACAATGTGCAGAAAATGAACGTCCCACACCCTTGCTTACATCCTAAGCTAAAATGTGGACGTCCAAGATCTCTTTTCACTGCTGGCACCCCCACAATAGTCCAAAGATCATCACATGGGGCTTTATTGACTGAAAATTCAAAAATTCGTCCAAGGGCTATTCAGGAAATTCAAGAATTAGGGTTTTCACATTCTAGATAGTTCTGTAGTCCCCTATATAAGGACATATAGGTTTTCATTTGTTCTTGTTCTTGTTTTTCTCCTTGATCACAACTTTGTAAAAGTCCAGTTTTTTATGAAATGAAAAATGGTTAAAGCTTGTTGATGAGAAGAAAAGAGCCATCTTTACTTTTATTGTCTGAAGTTTGGTTAAGTTTTATAGTTGATTCACTTGATTTAAAAGCTTTTCAGTTTTCTTAAATTTTCAAAGTTTCTGTTTCATTTCAAGGTTTTCTTAAATCTTAAATTTTAATACAAATCTGTTAACATGGTGATGAAAGGTGTTAGTTTGATGGTGTTTGAGTTTGTGTATGTCCAAGACACCATGGCTTGTTCTGGTGTAGTAGGTACCCAAGCTTAAATAAGCCATTTGTTTGGTCATTTTTTTGCTTATCTCAGTCTTACCCATAAGCTAAAAGCTCACTTCTATCTTATTCCATAAGCTAGGGGTCTGCCTTGAGCTCTTTACACAGTCCTCTTTGATTTCTCTCTTAGCAGGTTCCAAACAAGAGCCAATTTTTATCCATTTTTCAAGCAAATCCTCATAGGCACATCAGCAAAGTTCTGCTCAGGCCCCAACCTGTTTGGAGGTGACTTTTCAGTCACTGTTGGGCCTGGATGTAGGCCCAACAAGGTAGCATCCTTGATTCTTAGTTTAGCTTTCAAAAATTTTAAGTTGTGTGATTTATATGAAACTTGGTGAAATTGTATGATATTTGTTCAAGTGTTAGTTTAAGTGTTTGGTGGTGCTCAATTTATGCATGTATGCATGTTAGAAGTATCTTGATTCAGTTTGGATTAGATTTGAGTAGGACTGCCTTGTTAAATTTTGCATTTCAGTAACTAAAGGGGTGTTTGGATTTGCACATTAATTGAGTTTCTTTGGTTGAATTGGTGTTAAAACCTGTTGTCTTCACTCATTTACTTGTTATTAGGTAATACATGTGATTAGTTTCCCATTTGGTAAGGTCATAGCTCATTTGCATGCTTAAAAATTGGAAAAAATGGTCAAAATCAGTAACTGAACCTTTGTGCATGATTTGTGAAAATTTTGCCTTGAAATTTTGAATACTGCTAGAGATTAGGTTTGTTTAGGATTGAGTAGGGTTTTATGGTCATTTGGTATATCTGAGTGCTAGTTATGAGCTTTTGAAATTGGCTTGTGTGCATATTGAACCAGTAAACATTCATCAGTCAACTTAAACCATATCAGAAACATTTGGATTGATTCTGTGTGATTGCTTGCTAGTTTATTTGTGTTAATTGTGACTCCCTTACTCAACTGAGTATAGGGGTGCCCCTTTTGTCCATTCAAACATCACAAAATCCAAGATCAAGTCCTCTTGATCCATTTCTTCACCAGTGAAGATATCTCTTTTTCACTTGTGTTCATCAGAAACAAACCATATCTGAGCACGTTTTTGGTTTTGTAGGCTTTGATTCTAGTTCATTTTGATTGATTATTGTGATTTTGTGACTAAAATAGTCTTGGTTTTGAGTTTTAAAAGTAAAAAAAAAAAAGAAAATTTTTTGCAAAAAGCTCCTTGGCCTGGACTCGAACACGGGACCCCTCGTTGGAGGACTATACGTGTTAACCAGTGATCCAAGTGCTTTTCTATGCACAAGTTTCACTTCAAGTTATACTTAAGGTGCATTTGATTTGTAGCTTATTTAGCTAACAGCTTATTAATAAGCTTTTTCCAGCTTATTTCCTTAAGGTTTTGACCAGTTAGCATTTTTCTTTTGTTTGTATTAGGTTTTAGGACTTTTCTGTTGAAAAAGTTTATTTTTCCCTTAATTAATTAATTTTCTAGGATTATTTTTAGTTTAAATTTTAGAAAGTAATTTAAAAATAGAAAAAGGTAATTTAAAATCTGAAAAAATAGTTTTTAGGTTTTTAATCATATCTTTGAGGTTTTCAGCTATTTAAGTTTTCAATTTAGCTTATTTTTGATTTTATTGGATTTTAGGGTTTTTAACCAACTTTAAAATTTAATATAAAATTATTAAATAGGTTTCAGAAAATTTTAATTGCATTTTTATCTTAGTTACATTATTCTAGATTTTTGGTAATTTTTTAGAATTTTTTTATGAACTTTGAATTTTTTGAATATTTTAATATTATTTTATTATTAAAAATTGAAGTATGATTTTTTTCAGTTTTTACATTTTTCCTAGGTTAAGGACACTTAATTAGGAGTTTTGTCACTTTCCAAATATTTTTAGGACTTTTTAATTAATTTCTAGAATTAATTTAAGTTTTAAGTGATTTTAATAGTTTTTAAGTGTTTAAAAATAGTTCAATTTGGTTTTAAAATTTTTAAAATTAGTTTTTAGCTTAATTAGGATATTTTCGAGGTTTACAAACTATTAGATCTTGTTTAGGGCTTTTTAATAATTAATTGTGATTTTTAGGGCTTTAATTAGCATTAAAAAGTCATTATCTAATTAATTAAAAGGTTTTAGCAAGTTTGGATCTTTTGTAAACTCTTAGAATATTATTGAGGATTTTTAGTAATTTTTAGGAATTTTTAGGTTAAAATTTTAATTTTTGCACTATTTACGGTTTTGCGTGATCGCCTTTTTCGTCTTAGTTTAATCCGTTTTTGTAACCGTCTTTCTCTTCTAATCTCATTTCTTTCTTTCTTTCTCAATCATATAATCACAAATCAATATCAATTCAATACACAACGCACTAGCCTCCTTGGGAAACGAACTTATTTGGTCATTAGTGCTCGGTTTTCCTAAACCGACACTTAACGCTTACCACTACTTTGCTCTCTTTTCCTAAAGGGTTGCAAAAAGCTACAATCAAGCAATCATACGAATGATTTAAAGAATATGATGGCTAGTTTCTTCTAAACCACTCAACCCTCTACTTCGGGCTCTCTTCCTTCAAATACCGTCACCAACCCAAGAGCGAATGTGAGTGATATTACTACACGTAGTGGAACAAATCTAGTAGGACCATCTACCCCTCCCCCAGTTACTCCATCTACACTTCCTCCACCACCATTTATCCCTCCTACTCCCACGCCTAGTACTAGTTCTCCATTACCGTCTCCACCTCTTAATGGAGAGTACCCAAGGAACACCCTTCACCCACCCCACCTTCCACCTTTAAACCCTCAACATCTAAATCTACAACTACCACACCTTCAACTACCACACCTACACCTCCTAAACCCAATATTCCTTATCCTTCTCGCTTAGACAAGTGCAAATTGCTCACCAAGGATGACGTTCAAGTGTCAAACTTTTTGAAGAAGATTTCGGGAGTGACCATCACCTTTAGCCTTGTTGAAGCTCTAGCCCAAATGCCTAAATTTGTTAAGATGTTTAAGGAATTGCTTAATAAGAAGGAGAAGATGGCTGAGTTTGTCAACACCCGCTTGAATGAAAATTGTTCTGCAGTCCTTCTTAAAGAACTTCTGGAGAAACTTGGAGATCCCGGTCGTTTTGTGCTACCATGTACTTTTAACCAAACCGAAGAATTTACTGCCTTGGCCGATCTCGGGGCAAGTATTAATTTGATGCCTTTAAGTGTTTGGAAAAAGTTATCATTACCCGACCTTACACCAACAAAGATGACTCTTAAGCTAGCAAATCGAACTCTCGCTTACCCCGTTGGTATTGCCGAAGATGTGTTTGTTAAAGTTGGTACCTTCACTTATCCGGTCGACTTTGTTGTTGTTGACTATGAAATTGACCCTCGTATTCTGTTACTACTTGGACGGCCATTCTTGAGAATCGGAAAAGCTTTAGTCGATGTTGCCGAAGGTGAACTCATTCTAAGAGTCGGGAATGATGCACAAGTGTTTAAAATGGGGAATATCACAAACAAATCCAATGGAAGAGAATCGACGAATATGATTAATGTGCTTCAAGACGAGCTTGATACAACTACTTGTGAAAGTATAAAGCTTGATGATTTTGTCGTCTACAACAATCCTCTTTTCGATTCTTGTTATGATAATCCACTTTTCCAAGATGATGTGGATGATTCTCTCTCCAATTTTGATCCTCTACCAATATATGATTCTCCACCAATTTATGATGACTATGATGATGATTTTAGTTCTGATATGGATGATTATGATGATTTTACTTCAGAGTATAAAGACATGCCAACATATGATGATTTTGATGATGTTGATACTCTTTCGAGTGATTCTTTACATGATGACCTTGTTCCAACTTTTGATGAAGATCCTCCCCCAACAATGCTTGATCCTACTTTGGATGACTACTCATTTGAGGAAGATTTTGCTACTTTTCTCAATACCTACTTTTCCAATGAGAATGATTCTCCTCCTTTAGACTTTGATTATGGTCTTTATCCTCCTTCGGATATAAAGAAACCCGTTTCTAAGGAGAAGAAGCTGGAAGACACCGCTATCCGTAGTACCTATGTCTTGACACCTCTTTATCCACCTTCTGAGGATGAGATTGTGAGATTTATGAGCGGATCTTCTTCAAGGTCTACTGAGCCTGAGTGTTATTTTCCCCTAAAGGAAACAATGTTCGATCCCGGTATTGCAATTTTTAAGCCATCTCAGTATCCATCTGATGAAATAAAAGGAAAGATTTTTGGAAACAATGGAGATATGCTTGAACTGCAACATACTGTCTACCACCGTGCTCAATCTTTGCTTAAGGGAACCTTGCCTACTCTTCTTTGGCTTGCCTTGTTCGCCTTAAACTTGTGCTACTTGATGGATGAAAACCATGTATTTGATCCCGGTGGATGTTCTTCAAGGTTCTTTTGAGACCCCAAAATCAGGCACGGAACAAGTAGGTAGCATGGGGGTGTCACGTCATGGTACAAGAAACAATAAAATATAATTGACACAAAATTGACGTAATAAAACATTTTCATTACATCATATAAGATCAGAGTTTTTAATTTAAAGGTCCCAGAGATTTGAAACATATATACTAAAAGGACAGGATAAATATTCTTTGTCATCTTTTAACAAAATAAAGCTTTAAAACGACACAGAAATCTCCAAACTGCGAAAATATCCTACGGGCTCCCATCCTTAGCAAAATTAAGCATTAGCATTACCTGAGAAATAACATGTAAAAAGGTAAACATAAAGCTGAGTGAAATTCATAAGTTTAATAAGTAGTGATGTGAAATACAAATATTAATTTTATAAGAATAGCAACAGGATATGATTTAGTACCGTCGTACAAAATCATTTATATTTATTATTGCAATAGCTCACAACACCGAGGCTTTAACATAATTGTTTTACCCCTAGTAAGTATCTAGTCAAAATACTTAGGTAATCAAATGTAAGTGCGTCAAGGTAATCGGGACGGGGATTGTCAATCATGATGGATCCATCCACAACATTCGCGCTTGCAAAATGTGAATTAATGGTTCATGATGTAGGGGCTTTTTGACTAAGGTACTAATGCAATAAGTAAATGTATAATCTGAGGAAGCATACAGTTCTTGAATAGCATACTAAAAGTTTTAAATGATTGTATTCCACGCATGTTATTCTCACCCCGCAATTTGTAACAAAGTATATAAGAAAAGGGGCTATGAACTCACCTTAGTAAGTGTAGTAGTATCGATCGGTCGAGAAGTCTTGAAACAGAACGATTACAACAACGAACGCTTTACCACAAACCGCGACCTATAATCGTAACGAGTACTTTATAAATGTACTCGAACCCGGAAAATATTTATATTACTAGAAATCGACACAAAACATACTTGTGATAAGTAATATATATGCATACTTCAAGAATCCATCCTAGAAGTTATATGTTTTAACTCATTTACCAATTTCTGAAAATTTACCACTTCCTAAGCTCTCACGTGGTTTAGTAAATAAAATACCAAACGACCTCTAAAATTCACCAAATTCGAAATTCAGGGCCCTCCATGAATGGTTTACTCTCCAAAATTTTACAGAAAGCTTAAAACAAGTAAAACCCATTTTTTACTATTTTTATTTGATAAAAGGTACCCGAAATTGGACCTGCATGAACATACCAAATGTTCCTACTGATTTGACCCACTTAGACAACTCTAAAATTCACGAAAAAAATTAGGAAACTCACACACATTATGAATAAGCTACGGTTTAATTTCGTTGAAAAATATTAGGTTTAGACCACTCAACTTTCGGTTTTACTACAATTGAAATTTCGGACAGTTTAACAACTCAACTTGTAAAATCATTCTAACTAGCTTGTACTTACTTTTAGAACTCACAACACTTGCGTTTGAAAGTAGACTCGAAGTACTTAGTTCTAGGATTTGAAAATCAACAAAAGCCCTTAGTATGGTCATGTAATAGCTATCGCAAGGTGACTCAAATTTTTGCACAAATTCGGCACGTGCAAAAAATTTACTTTATGAAAATCAAATAATAAATCGACCATAACAAACTCGTTTTTAGGAGTTAAAAGGTGAATTTTATGTCAAAACGATCACAAGGACAAACCCCACGGCTACAAACCTTAAAATATCAGTTCACGATACATGAACTTGACCGAAACATTAATCCAAAAATCTGGACAACAAGTAATTTTCGTGCAGAAATTTCCAATAAAAACCAAATCATAAATCGGCTATAACTTATTCGTTTTAGGAGTTAGAAGTCGAATTTTATATCAAAACGATCGAAAGAACAAACCCCACGACTACAAACTTTAGAATCTCAGTTCACGACACATTAACTTGACTGAAATGTAAATCTAAAATCTGGACAGCAAATGGTTTTCGTGCAGAAATTTCTAATAAAAACCAAATCATAAATCGGCTATAACTTACTCGTTTTAAGGAGTTAGAAGTCGAATTTCATATCAAAACGATCACAAGAACAAACCCCACGACTACAAACTTAGGGATCTCAGTTCACGACACATTAACTTGACCGAAACGTAAATCTAAAATCTGGACAACAAGTGGTTTTCGTGCAGAAATTTCTAATAAAAACCAAATGATAAATCGGCTATAACTTATTCGTTTTAAAGAGCTATAACCCGGATTTTATATCAAAATGATCCTTAGGACATCACTTTGTAGCCAAGACGCTAAAATATCAGTTTGGAAAAATTTAAATTTGTTGAAATAAGACTCAAACCCGCTGTCCTAAAATGGCCACCACAAAACGCCTCTAAACATTATTTTCGCCACAATCAATCAACACAACTTCAACTAGCAAACCTATCTCCATTCACATCTAGTCCTAAACTAATCAAACTTCTAGCATTAATATGTATTATAAACAAAGGATTCTTGAACATGCTAAATAACATGCATATGTAAATAAAAAATCAAAATAACAATAAAAGTTTAAGAAGTGGTTCCTTACAATTATTCCCAAGCAACCATTAAAATAAAACACAAACCCTTGTAGGTTTTTAAATACGTCCAAACACGAAGGAAATTTTTTTTCAAAAATCTTGAATCTTGATAACTCAAATTCGTTTTAGACCTTGTTATAACCTCCTAACACCTCCAATTGCTTAAATCCAAATTTTGACCTCCACTGATGAACCTTGAAAATTGTTTATTTTCTAAATTCAAGTGTATGTGATGAAATTGATGGTGGGTTTGTGTTTAGGAATGATACATGGTTGATTTTGTTTGTTTAATTGATGAATTTAGGGCAAGTTTTGATAATGGTGGTGATGGTGGTTGATGTTTACGTCGGACCAGAAGGAAGGAGGGAGGAGACATTTTTTTTACTGTTAAAATTTATTAAGTAGTGTTTTTTTATTTAGGTAGTAATAGTTTAAGTAGTGTTTGACAATTGGTTTTGTAGGAGTTAGTAATAAAAATAAAGCGTGTTTGGCAATGAGTTTTGTTGGAGCTAACTAGTGATAAAAAAATAATGTAACACAATTGATTAAAGGTGTATGGACGCGGGTACAAGCAACAAGGAAAAGGGTTTCCGCCCGATTTATTTACTAAAAACATATGTATTATTCAAACCTTGGTCCGACAAATAAACTCACGCATCAAACTTTTAAAAGACTTGTTATCGACTCATTTTCGATAAAATACAATATTAAGTCGAAAATAACAATTATGGGAATAAAGATACTTTATGGCTAACATGTTGCGTTCGTTGACTTCTCGCTCGATAAATCAGATAGTTTAGATAATAAAACTCAGCGATGGATTTAAATCAATACCCGTGATTTAAATAAATATAGAAAAATATAGTAAAATCTCCATAAATCCAAATAAATTATTTTAAATAGATGGAAAAATAATTAAAATATAATTTAATTAAAATTTCAAAATCTCAGGATTCAATCTTTAGGTAAAAGAAAACTTAAAAATATTATTAAAATCGAGAGGTACGAATAAAAGAATAATTTAATTACCTAGAAAATACGAGTTCTCACAGTCGACCCCCTAATGGAACTCTGGTCCCTCAGAGTTCAACTGGAGACGGGAGAAGACGCGAACTTGGCTTAAATATGAGAGGATAATAAGAGGTAAAATAAACATGATAAACGTTTAAACGGACAAGATGCGCTAAAACAGTTTAAAATTAATAATCGACAAGGAATCGTCAATCACGCAAACCGTAAAACACAATCATCCACTTTACCAAGAAAAGGATGGCGAAAAAAAATTACACGGAGACAATGAAGAATACAGGTTGCCACAATTATCCATCCCGGATTTGGTATTGACTTAAAACTAGACTTAGGTACTTTCTTGATTATAAAAAATGCAAGGTTCCTACAGTTATGGTGTTAAAATGGTATGACACGTTCAAAATGGTGACAATATAGTTATAGTTTCTTATCAAGGTGTTTGGTGATTTGAAATCAAAACTAATAGTAAGGAAAATTTTAACTATGTTATATAAGGATGAAGGCAAAATTGTATATTTAGTGGGTAAATAATCGGTAAGTCTTTTTTTATGATAAAAATGATGTTCAAAATAGAATTAAAATAAATTCAAAAGTTATTTTGATTGTATTAAAAATTTTAGGATGTTTGTATGAAATATTTATTGAAACTCGAGCTTTTGTTTACGATTAAAAAAATATAATCTATTTTCCAAATTATCTAAATCATTAATAGGGAGGAAGTTTAAGACGATAATTTCATTAAATTGGAACTTAAAGTATGATGAAGAATCAAAATAGTTCAAAAGGTAATACATGATGTCATTTTAAACATAAATCAAAATTTTTACAAAGAAAATTTATAGATCCGACATTTTAACTTGAGACAGTTATTTTAGTAATTTAAATGCTTGGTAAATATGTAAAAAAAAGAAAATTTTTTATAATAATCCATGGGATTCCATTAAGGTGTTTAATGCATCAAATGGTAAACAGGGAACATATTCGGTTTTCAAAAGATGACAAAATATTAAACAAATAATATGTAAGCAATGGTATACGGGGAACGAAACAAATGTCATAAGAATTCTTAACGAAACAGGATAGAATAGAGGCGTCAACGATAAGACCATATGAAACATAATATGAAACAGAGGATTTAGCAAGTCATAAATTCTAGAATGCGGTTGGTGTCACCGACATTGGCTTATTAATTTCTCGGTGATCGATACCCGATCGAAAGAGAAAGCCACACAACAATTTTCAAATCAAGGAAAAATTCTTAAGTAGTCACTTGTAAATAAGATCAATAAAATGAACAACGTTAGCGATTAGAGAGCGAAGTCAACGCATGGTTCATACGATCGAATTTAAAGGCAATAGAGTCTGACACACATCATGACGGATATACGAAATCATTATTCACGTCAAATCATAAATCATTATTCGCGTCCGAAGACATTTGGAAGGTCTACCAAAATTTACTCAAAGAAAGTTTGTCAAGGAGAAAGTATAGAAACGCTAGAACTTCCAAGTCCGATATCAATAGTCAGTAATTAGACGAGCGGTAAAGAGAATTGTTTTATGAGAGAAAATGAGAGAACAAAGGTCGTTGTGTAAAGAAGAATGTAATCGCAGACTCGTAATTCGTTCAAGAAAAGATATGGAAACATATGCATATGTCATGAACGGTGTTACTTGCATAATATGTAAAAGTTTTCAAAACTTTATTGCACCTTATTTCATTTTATTTTATTTTATCTAACTTTTTCAAAAACACGAGTAAAAAAGTTGGTTCTTGTCAAATATTTAAGGTGACTACTATTCAGCCTCATATGGCTCCTTCTAAATTATACGTAGGTGATCAAGCTATGCATAATATAGGGCTAGCAATGCGATGCTAAATTATCGTCAAACTAGCAATACGTATCATATATTAAGAACATACAATTTATACCGTTTGTAAAATAGAAATAAAAAAATAAAAAAATAATATTATGAAACTTTTCGGAAGTAAGGTAATTTGCTAGATTTATAATAAGCAACTTTAATCTTACAAAAATAAATTTATAAGACCAAAGTAGAATAATTTGTGAAAATAAATCGTAAAAAAATATCAGATAATTTATAAGGCGACATTATGATAACTTACACAACAACGAGTGGTTCGCATGAGAGTATTAAAGAGTAATTAACAAGAAGATTGATTGAAATGGTTTCAAAATGATAGAGTTTAGAAATTTTTTTAGCCAAAATCGTCATGAGACACGCGTTATCAATGATGATGAAAGATGTGAAGATAAAAACTTCAAATCTCGATCCAAATCATTGGTACGACAGTAGAAAAGAAAGATAAAATGTAATGACAAATAAGTCATGTATATAAAAGATAAGGGAATCTATGTGTGTGCACATCGTAAATTATTCGACATAAATATGCTTATAAAAAAAGTAGAATATCGGTTTTTGAATAATACAACTAACCCGAAAAGTTTCTATTTTTAGAAAGTTTCTATATTAGGAAATTTCCGATTCTGGAAAGCTTGGAGATTTAAAACGTTAGGGTTAGCTCATAAAAATGTACACTTTTTTTGACAAGACTAGTTCACCATCGGTTTTATCCAAACATTCGAGTCCTTAAGTTTATTATAATTATATCCAATTTGCATTTCATCCGGGAAAAGCCATCTTGTATAATTCAGTCTAAAATTTCTATCTTTTGACATTTTTAAACGTACCCAACTTTTTTTATTTGTAAAATACCAATCGTTAATGTTTCACGAACTTGGAGGAACTCAAAAACGCCTTAAAACATATTTACGAATACTATCAACTTTGATTTTTTTTTTTGCCTTGAAAACGCATGTTTGACTTATAAACTTTGACCTGTCTATACTAGTTTTCGGACTTTGTTTTCCTCGCGGTAAAAGTAAAACGACATTCCAGACTAATTTCGTATTTCAGCCGAAGGCCGAAACGGACCGAAAATGACGATTTGACCCCCTACAGTTTTGCATCAGCACTAAATTTATTTATATGCAAAAAATTAATTCTTAAGTTTACAAAATTTAATTGAGCGCAATTTGCTCGTTTTTAAGAGTTACGGTTCGAATTTTATGTCCAAACGACCGTCTCAACAAGTAGAAAAACATATCTTTAAATTTAAAATTTATAAGAAAAAAATATATTCTCGACACCGCTAAATTACCTTTAAATTTTCTGCAGAAAATATATCTTTCAACACACCTCGAAATTTAATCAAACTTCATCAAAATTACTCGATTACAACTTAATTCCAAATCCACGTCATCTAATATATTTTAACAACACTTCCTAACGACTCAAAATTTATATAAACACATGACTTGTGGATTCCAAAAAAAAAAGAAGAATAGATCATATAAATGAGCGTAATAAGAAACATAACATCGAAATATGGTTCTAGAAATACAACGAGAATCTAGGAAGTCAAAACGGCGCATGGCATATATGACTTTGATTTTCAAGATTTAAGGTAGGAAAGTCTCTTTGGCGGCATGATTTCCCCAAAACACGAAATATATAGGGAAAAAATTAATCTTTAATTAGTTGCGTTCCCGGAGCGAGAAGGTATAGTGAAAGAGTACAATTGAATTTTATACAAGTAAAATCGTATTCCGATCAACCGCCACATTATAAAAGATGAATTACAAGATGATGATGGTGTTTCAAAGGTACAAACGAAAGTTTCAATTCGAAGTCAAAACGTAAATTGGTCAATGAAATAAGAAGTTTAATCGATACTCGAATGCCGTGTACAACGGTGATGTAAAAAGCCAACCAAAGATTATGAAAACCCATGATGTCATTCAACACGATTTCAAGAATCCTTTCAAGATGTTGTGACTCGCACGATGGCCTTTAGTCTTTTCTGGGGACACATTGAGCTACACAATAGTCTATATACTATTTTACAAGACATCCAATCACAAATGGTCGGAAAACAATTTGGATATCTAAATAGATGTCTTAAAGGAGTTAAACAACGAAAGTAACACGCACGGTAGTAAAATGATAATCGGAAGTTTCATCGGACACAACACTTCTTAATCCCAAACAATGGTATCACGAGAGTATGCACAACATATAAAAGTGAGTCAAGAAGAACAGACGGTTCAAAAAGAACGAATATATGAGGTCCGTCATTTCACGCATAAACGAAATAGCAATAGTACTCAGAAAAGTGAGTATGAGAAATCGACAATATAGTCGCCCTGAATAAAAGTATGTAACGTCATAACAATTTAAAATTATTGCAACAAGATCAAATTAACAAGAATAAGAATTTAAGAATAAAGTAAGGGTCGATGTAATCACAGTGATATCCAGTGATAATTCATTAAGCACAAATGATTTGGAAATAGATAGTAATTATCGTCATGGAGGTAACGTAATATTTCTGTAACCAAGAAGTGAAATACTACAATGATGATTAAAAGTAAATAATAAGGATTAGAGAGTTACCCACGCAGATATCGAACAACAATGGCAGATTCCGTGTTTGACACTAAGAAACATGAAACATTTAAATTTTCGGTTATAGACCAAGTTTTGGAAAACGACTCAGTTCCCTATAACCACTGCTCTGATACCAATCTTTGAGACCCCAAAATCAGGCAAGGAACAAGTAGGCAGCATGGGGGTGTCACGTCATGGTACAAGAAACGATAAAATATAATTGACACAAAATTGACGTAATAAAACATTTTCATTACATCATATAAGATCAGAATTTTTAATTTAAAGGTCCCAGAGATTTGAAACATATATACTAAAAGGACAGTATAAATATTCTTTTTCATCTTTTAACAAAATAAAGCTTTAAAACGACACAGAAATCTCCAAACTGCGAAAATATCCTGTGGGCTCCCATCCTTAGCAAAATTAAGCATTGGCATTACATGAAAAATAACATGTAAAAAGGTTAACATAAAGATGAGTGAAATTCATAAGTTTAATAAGTAGTGATGTGAAATAGAAATATTAATTTTATAAGAATAGCAACAGGATATGATTTAGTACCGTCGTACAAAATCATTTATATTTATTATTGAAATAGCTCACAACACCGAAGCTTTAACATAATTGTTTTACCCCTAGTAAGTATCTAGTCAAAATACTTAGGTAATCAAATGTAAGTGCGTCAAGGTAATCGGGACGGGGATTGTCAATCACGATGGATCCATCCACAACATTCGCGCTTGCAAAATGTGAATTAACGGTTCATGATGTAGGGGCTTTTTGACTAAGGTACTAATGCAATAAGTAAATGTATAATATGGGGAAGCATACAGTTCTTGAATAACATACTAAAAGTTTTAAATGATTGTATTCCACGCATGTTATTCTCACCCCGCAATTTGTAACAAAGTATATAAGAAAAGGGGCTATGAACTCACCTTAGTAAGTGTAGTAGTATCGATCGGTCGAGAAGTCTTGAAACAGAAAGATTACAACAACGAACGCTTTACTGCAAACCGCGACCTATAATCGTAACGAGTACTTTATAAATGTACTCGAACCCGAAAAATACTTATATTACTAGAAATCGACACAAAACATACTTGTGATAAGTAATATATATGCATACTTCAAGAATCCATCCTAGAAGTTATAAGTTTTAACTCATTTACCAAATCCTGAAAATTTACCACTTCCTGAGCTCTCACGCGGCTTAGTAAATAAAATACCAAACGACCTCTAAAATTCACCAAATTCGAAATTCAGGTCCCTCCAAGAATGGTTTACTCCCCAAAATTTTACCGAAAGCTTAAAACAAGTAAAACCCATTTTTTACAATTTTTATTTGATAAAAGGTACCCGAAATTGGACATGCATGAACATACCAAATGTTCCTACTGATTTGACCCACTTAGACAACTCCAAAATTCACAAAAAAAATTAGGAAACTCACACACATTATGAATAAGCTACGGTTTAATTTCGTTGAAAAATATTAAGTTTAGACCACTCAACTTTCGGTTTTACTACAATTGAAATTTCGGACAGTTTAACAACTCAACTTGTAAAATCATTTTAACTAACTTGTACTTACTTTTAGAACTCACAACCACTTGCGTTTAAAAGTAGACTCGAAGTACTTAGTTCTTGGATTTGAAAAATCAACAAAAGCCCTTAGTATGGTCATTTAATTGCTATCGCAAGGTGACTCAAATTTTTGCACAAATTCGGCACGTGCAGAAAATTTACTTTATGAAAATCAAATAATAAATCGACCATAACAAACTCATTTCTAGGAGTTAAAAGGTGAATTTTATGTCAAAACGATCACAAGGACAAACCCCACGGCTACAAACCTTAAAATATCAGTTCACGATACATGAACTTGACCGAAACATTAATCCAAATCTGGACAACAAGTAATTTTCGTGCAGAAATTTCCAATAAAAACCAAATCATAAATCGGCTATAACTTATTCGTTTTTGGGAGTTAGAAGTCGAATTTTATATCAAAACGATCAAAAGAACCAACCCCACGACTACAAACTTTAGAATCTCAGTTCACGACACATTAACTTGACCGAAATGTAAATCTAAAATCTGGACAGCAAATGGTTTTCGTGCAGAAATTTCTAATAAAAACCAAATCATAAATCGGCTATAACTTATTCGTTTTTAGGAGTTAGAAGTCGAATTTTATATCAAAATGATCACAAGAACAAACCCTACGACTACAAACTTAGGGATCTCAGTTCACGACACATTAACTTGACCGAAACGTAAATCTAAAATCTGGACAGCAAGTGGTTTTCGTGCAGAAATTTCTAATAAAAACCAAATGATAAATCGACTATAACTTATTCGTTTTAAAGAGCTATAACCCGGATTTTATATCAAAATGATCCTTAGGACATCACTTTGTAGCCAAGACACTAAAATATCATTTTGGAAAACTTTAAATTTGCTGAAATAAGACTCAAACCCGCTGTCCTAAAATGGCCACCACAAAATGCCTCTAAACATTATTTTCGCCACAATCATTCAACACAACTTCAACTAGCAAACCTATCTCCATTCACATCTAGTCCTAAGCTAATCAAACTTCTAGCATTAATATGTATTATAAACAATGGATTCTTGAACTTGCTAAATAACATGCATATGTAAATAAAAAAATCAAAATAACAATAAAAGTTTAAGAAGGGTTTCCTTACAATTATTCTCAAGCGGCCATTAAAATAAAACACAAACCCTTGTAGGTTTTTAAATTCGTCCAAACACGAAGGAATATTTTTTTCGAAAATCTTGAATCTTGATAACCCAAATTCGTTTTAGACCTTGTTATAACCTCCTAACACCTCCAATTGCTTAAACCCAAATTTTGACCTCCATTGATGAACCTTGAAAATTGTTTATTTTCTAAATTCAAGTGTATGTGATGAAATTGATGGTGGGTTTGTGTTTAGGAATGATACATGGTTGATTTTGTTTGTTTAATTGATGAATTTAGGGCAAGTTTTGATAATGGTGGTGATGGTGGTTGATGTTTATGTCGGACCAGAAGGAAGGAGGGAGGAGACATTTTTTTACTGTTAAAATTTATTAAGTAGTGTTTTTTTATTTAGGTAGTAATAGTTTAGGTAGTGTTTGGCAATTGGTTTTGTAGGAGTTAGTAATAAAAACAAAGCGTGTTTGGCAATGAGTTTTGTTGGAGCTAACTAGTGATAAAAAATAATGTAACACATTTGACTAAAGGTGTATGGACGCGGGTACAAGCAACAAGGAAAAGGGTTTCCGCCCGATTTATTTACTAAAAACATATGTATTATTCAAACCTTGGTCCGACAAATAAACTCACGCATCAAACTTTTAAAAGACTTGTTATCGACTCGTTTTCGATAAAATACAAAATTAAGTCGAAAATAACAATTATGGGAATAAAGATACTTTATGGCTAACATGTTGCGTTCGTTGACTTCTCGCTCGATAAATAAGATAGTTTAGATAAAAAAACTCAGCGATGGATTTAAATCAATACCCGTGATTTAAATAAATATAGAAAGATATAGTAAAATCTCCATAAATCCAAATAAATTATTTTAAATAGATGAAAAAATAATTAAAATATAATTTAATTAAAATTTCGAAATCTCAGGATCCAATCTTTAGGTAAAAGAAAACTTAAAATATTATTAAAATCGAGAGGTATGAATAAAAGAATAATTTAATTACCTGAAAAATACGAGTTCTCACAGTTCTTACCATTGTAATCAAGGTCGAGTCAAGCTCACGACTCGGTTAACAAAAACAAGCGCTTCTCGGGAGACAACCCGTAGTATCTATCCTTTTTATCCGTTTTTATAATAAGGGGGGAGACCCTAGTATGTGTTTATTCTTTTCTTTCTTATCATGTGCAGGGATTCGAGCTTTCAAAGACCCATTCTTGATGACTTTTGACGACCCGTGATTCCATGTACCCGTCTTCCTAGTTTTATCCAAAACTCTTTTGATTCACTATTTTATATTCTTCAATATTTAAATAGGAATCACTTTAGTTGTATCTTTCTTAGCGAGATTTAAACAACGTACACAATGTCCTAAGTGTAGGGGAGTTTACTTCCACATGCTTAAACATTGAGGACAATGTTAATATTAAGTGTAGGGGGACTTCTATCGAAGTTAAGTGGGCTTTTCCTTGTATATGTCCTCATTTTAACCGAAAAATTAATTTTTCGACATTTTTCAAAATTTTTGATCTATTTTGGCCTTGTAGTTTTTCCTTTGTTATAGTTATTTTATTTTGTTGATAGAATAAATTTTAATAAAGTGGTTTTAATTTTTAAATGTTGTGAATCTTTTGACTCAACCCGAGTTTACTTATCTAAGTTTACTCTAGCTAGTATCCTTAACGTGTTTAAGTCAAGTTTTGCTAGGCTTTTATATAGGGAACTTTAAAACGCGAAAGTCTTAACTCTTACGGGTTAAGAACAAGAACTTTTCGCAAGTTCCTATAATTGATCCTAGAAAGTCGTTTATCAAGGGAACTTTAAAATGCGAATTTTAAAACTTGAAAGAGTCTAAGAAGTTGCAAGATCCTATAGATGACTTGAAAACCCAAAACTTTGATTTAATTGGCTAAGCATCCACGAGTCTCATTCCTTGAGATTTTAAATTGTGGAGAACGAGAAATGATAGAGTCAATTATAAGTTTGGTATTTTTTCATGAATTTATGTGAGTTAATTATGAGCTTTTTCTCCCATCACTTGTTAATAAATATATTTGCAATAAATAAGGTCGTACGATTTGAAAAGGTACTTAGCTTCTAGCCCAAGATCGTTTAAAAGTTGCTCGGTATTAATTAGAGTTCATAGCCAAGGCATAACTTATTGAAGCGGGATGCAAAGATTGGCGAGTCCAAAAAGGTCCTAACAAGACATGAGGGCTACATTTTGTTGCTAAAGATCCAAAGTAATGTGAAGAATCATTTATCAAAAATCAATATGAAGAATCGAGACACACGATGAAAAGCAAAGACTCCCGTAAAGATCATGGAGAAATCTATCCGAAAAGACCCTAACAAGCTATGAGGGTAAATAGATCCAAGTCCTAAAAGGAGGCGGATCGTTGTATATCAAAATCCCAAATAAAGATTGGAGAAAAATGAAGAAGTCGTGGTCCAAATATGAAGAATCTCTCAAAAAGTTTAAGTGAAGAAATTCCTATTATGAAGAGAAGACCATTATTTCATGAACGTCTCTCAAGATTTGAAGTATGAAGTCAATGCCAAATATCGATCCGAGAAAGGTCTCAAATCGTGAAGCTAGTTATGCCAAGATATGAACTTTATGAGGTCCCGAGAAGCAGTTTTAAAAGATTTTGTCCTTTAGCTAACTATTGATTAAATCATCCTACTTTATTTTCAACCCTAATAAACTATCGAAATAAGTCAAACAATGCATTCTCGTGATCATTCAAGACAACAATAAAATATAAGAGATACACCTAGGAATAATGGAGTCTAAGTGAATAATTGGGCCACATGAGTTTGTGATTAGTTTGCTAACTTATAATAACAATGATCTCGTTTTTAAGCTTGGTATGGGGAACGTGAAACTTGAGGGTGATAAACATTCATGACATCCAAAGCCCTAATGTAAGTCTTCGATCTCTTTACTTGTTTTCTTCCTTTGAATATTTTATAATTTTCTATCTCTTTAATGTCTCGTGTTTAATAAAGGCCAAGGTGGATTGATTATGATAGAAAATGTAAAACTTGCTTTGTAATTAATGCATTGCATGAGGGCATTGCAATGGCCAAGTGTAGGGGATTTAATAAGTGTGAAAACACTTATCCTTTTACCACTTAATTATAATAATAACTAAGCCAAAACGTGTATTTTATGTCGTAAATGTCGAAATTATGCGTGGTTTGTATTTTTGTTGTGATTTGGGATCAAAATGTGAAAAGGGAAGAAAACACGGGCTTTCACGGGCTTTTATCGAAGAAAAAGACAAAAGACGAAGTCAAAAGATCAAGAGTGCAAAAAGAACGGAAGTCCAAGGCCTATTCTGAGGATTTATCGAAGAAAAAGTCTAAAGACGGAAGTTTAATGAAGTCGAAGAATTCAAGTCTAATAAATGAAGAAATTATAAGACGAGTTCAAATAATCCCGAGACAAAGTCGAAAAAGTCGAAGAATTTATAAAGACGAAAAGACGAGAAAAGGAAGAAAAGATCAACACATGTTAATCCTCCCTATAAATACCCTTCTAATGTGTCATTAGGAGGTGTTAGCTAAATTGACAACTTAGTCTTTCCATTTTACTTTCATGCACTTTAATATTGTCATCTTAATTTCTTGTCTTTGATTTCAAGTAAGTTTTGATTTTGTATTGTTGAATCTTTATTTTTAATCAAGTTTTTAATTAATCTCTCATTCTACCTTTCTTGTTTTGCTTAATCTTTATGCTTATTTGCTTATTGTCATGCTTATTTGATTGTTTGTTATGTTTTTATGTGTTTGATTGTGTTAGATTATTGATTTTATAGCTTATTGTGTGCTTTTCTTAATTTTAATCTAGTGTTTTTAAAAGTTATTTTATAAAAAGTTGATCTTAAATACTTTTATTAATTATTGTTTTTAAAAGTTTTTAAATTTTGGCTTATTTGCTTTTTCTTAAACTTGTTTTGGTTAAGTTTTTAGATAAGTGCTTATTTGATGTTTAGCTTATTCAGTTTTGCTTAAATTTTGTTCTAATTCGGGTTATACCAAACCCCTAGTTTCCCTAACTAGGTCCTGTATTCCTTTCCCGAATTATATGCTGGAAACTTTTCCCGAACTACTTGTGGATTCCCCTTATTCCGAATTAAGTTCAACAGTGCATTCCGAACTACTTGCTTGACTGTATATTCCGAACTATGTTCATGTCCATTTCCCGAATTAGTTGCTTTATCTCTTATTCCGAACTAGCTGCTTAATATAGTATTCCGAATTGCATCCAAAATTTGGATTCCGAACTGTGTGAAGGATTGTGTTTTCCCGAATTGTATTCCGAACCCCATATTCCGAACTAAATGTGGAATAACTATTCCGAACTAGGTCATGATTCTGTATTCCGAACTATGAAGAGAACCACGATTCCGAATTAGGGTTTTGGAGGGATTCCGAATTACTTGTAAGACGGATTCCGAACTAGGTCCATTATACTATATTTCGAACTAGGTTGAGGATTGCTATATTCCGAACTAGGTTAGGGGCATACATTCCGAATTAGATTGATAGTTGTGGATTCCGAATTGTGACAGGATTTTGGGATTCCGACTTATGTTTTATTTATTTCTTGTTATAGTTTTTAAACTTTATTTTTCCCGCCATTTTTCTTAAATGTCATTTTAATTGTTGTTATCTTAGATTTACTTTCAAGTTTGCATTTTTATTAAATTGTCAAATTTACGTTTCGTTAAGCTTTAATTTCTCGTCATTTAATTAATTTACTTTTAAAGTTTTAATTTTTCGTCATTTACTTTTTAATCACTCTTAGCTTTATTTACCTTGCCTTTTACATTAAAGTTTTGCAATTTCATTTTAAACAATGACAATCTATTATTTTATCCACCAAAAGACGATTGAGTCACACATTAAACCGGGGATCAATTCGATTAGACATAATCAAAGAACTTTTTCAGTTATTAAATTAGTTATTATGTTCCTCAGCTGAGGAAGCAGAGCCTGCATCGCAGCTTGGACTGTTGCATTGAGTTGTGCATGTTCGCATGTGAGAACCATCTGACAGTATAAAATAAAATGCATGATTAAACTGATTAAAACATAACATATATACATGAAAAAAATATTTATGCTAATAAATCATGAGAAAATTTTTATGCATGAAAACAGTGCATGAATGCCTGATGTAGTTTATGAAAACTTTTATATGCGCGAGGGTAAACGCCTATGGTCAGTTCACCCAAAACAAAATACATGGCGAGGGGACGCCTATGGGTCGGTCCCAATGTTAAAAGTTTCGATAAAAGAACATGGGACTAAATAGGGTCAGTCTTGTACCAACCATTACTTAGTCATAAACCTGCGACAATGACATATGACATAAATGCATGAAAACAATGAATGCATAAAAATCGAATGTTAGTTATAGGAAGACCAAAGTGACTACCCAATAATCACAGGTCATGTTTTGAGAGCCTACAAGTCGAAGCCTTGGCTCTGATACCATAATTGTAACAACCCATTTTGGTAAATGGAATGTCACACGTGATTATGGCGTGTCATCAAAGCATACAAGGTAAATGTCTTAAAAACATTAAATGACCATGAATGGAAATACCGGAAACAAACATCGGTACCCCAAGTATAAGCTCATCACACACAAACATAACTACTGTAAAGGAAAAGGACTAAACAATGTTCAAAGATATAAGTAGCAAAATGTATGATGAAATGCATAAAGTAGAGAAGGCTAGATAGCTTCCAATCCATATGCACATACGCTTAAAGTCTACGAGCGCCCTTGAGTACCTGCCGTTTGGGAACACGGAAGGAAAACGGCTGAGCATAATGCTCAGTGCACGGATATACAAGCATAACATGGAATAACATAAGCATAAAGACTAATATCAGCGGAATAATATAAGTTCTAAGCAATCTAGAATCATGTTCATAAAACTGGTTTTATAGTTTGAAAAGACTTATATTTTTATGTAAAATTTGTATTAATTAGCCGAATAGCCCATATAGGTCATGAGGTTCACCGCGCATGAATACTTGGAGGGGAGACCTCATCATGCAATTAGAGGGGTTGCCTCTAATTAAATAGTCTGGGTAGGAGGGATCAGCTCCTAGTGAAGGATGCAAGGCACACATCACATTCACTCTGATAATATTGGTAACCATGTAACTAGGATGCACCCATACGCCCCAGATGATAATATATTATAATGGCCGAACTGTACGGGACGCCACGAGCAATCACTTCGTTGTGGGGAAGTCATAACACTGGTGCCTCCAGTGTTATGGTTATGGTACCTCCATAACTAGGTGACACTAGTCATGCATGTATATGGCTTAGGAAATTATTCTAACATAAGTATCAAACATATAAAACAATATTGGGAAAACAGTTAGCTGCAAACGGGGAATCCTAATAAGGAAAGAATGTCCATACTGAAGGGACGAAAAATCCGTACCTTATGTACAGTGAACGAAGAAGACGAAAGAATGAAAGTCCTACTTCGATCTCACTAATGCTACATAAATAGGATACATGTATAAGTATTCTGTTTACTGGGTCCGTAACTGATTATATCATGTCTTAGCTTGTTTTAATATGTTCTTGTCTTGTTTTTACTGATTTTAAGGTTATGCTGGGTTTATCATGTATTTTGATTAAGTATTACTTGTATTTCTTGTATTATTATACTTGTTGTGTAACAGTAAGTAACTTTCAAAAAATAGCAGGTTTCCTAAAATATAAAGTTTCCAAAAATAGAAAGTTTCCAAAGTAGATTAACTTCTTAAAATAGATCAGTTTCTAAAAATAGAAAGTTTCCAAAAATATTAAGTCTCCTGAATTAGAAAGTTTATATATTTAGAAATAAGCTGAATTAATAAGCTACTAATATAAGCTTAAGTTTACTGACTGAATAGCATAAGTCATGTGATTATTAGTACAGTTTATTAATAATATCATGTTAATTAAATAAACTATATGTTATATGACTTAATTAAATATAAGCATGATTTAATTAAATTAAGGTGTATAAAATACTTAGGTTAAACATGTATTAATATTATATTAATTATAACCTAAGTCATGTTTATTAATTATTTATATTTCATGTCTTAATAATTAATTAATACTATAGTCTAATTTAAATAAATAAATACTTAGTTTAAAACATGTATTATTTCATAAATAATAATTAACCTAAGTCCATGTTTAATTAAATTAATTATTAGTCATGTTTAATTAATTTAATTATCTTGTTAAAATAATATACTTGTAAAAATAAAATACTTGTACAGTTTTAGTCATGAACCGGACCCGTGAATTTAATTTAGACATGTCGTGATTCGGACCGGAAATCCCATGAACCGGACCAACCAAATACACCCTTAACAGTGGCAAACCGGCTTGGCCGGTTGCCACTGCTAGTGTAACCACACCACCGGCTGCAGCCGGTGGTTCCTCTCGGCTAGCCGCTGACCACAGTAAGTTCTCACCGGATGTGTACCGGTGGTTTCCCCATGCTGCGCCGCAGTTCCCCCCTGGTTGACCCAAAGCCGCCACCGGCTGTGTGCCGGTGGTGGTGGCTGCTTGCTGCTGAGACCCCCAATCAACCACAAGGCCACCCCGACTCGCGTCGGGGTCCCTTGTCCCTGCTACCGACCGAGACCAACCACACCGAGACACGAGGTCTCGGTTGGTGGTGCGAACCAAGACACGCCGAGAGCCTTGGGGCTCTTGGTTGGGTGTCGGCTGAGCAAACTAACCCGAAAACATCCCTTATTTTTCCCCCATGACAAATCTAACATGTTTTAATTACTTTTTTTATTTAATCTCATGTTTACATGTTCATAGTTAAATAAAAAGAATCAAAGAAAAGGATAATGGATTACCGAATGCGTGTAACGAAAGGAGTTTAATAATAAGAACACGATGCTTGGATTAATCAACCAAAAATCAAACCCAACACCCTTGTGGTGTTTGTTGTTGCCGGCGGCCAAAGGAGAAGAACAAGGAGCTAGGGTTTTTTATTTTTATTAAAAACTCTGTTAAATGAAAAAGTGTTTCCCCTTTTTATTATTTTAGTAAAAAACAACATAGGCTTGGCCCTTGTATCTTTGGTGCCGTGGCATGTGGGGCCCACAAGGGAAAAACCCGAAGTTTTTCCCGTGTTATATTTTACGTGTTCGTGTGTTCGTGTTTTCGTGTTATAATATAATTAATGTTCGTGTTATATATAAATACTTGTACCTAACGATATTAATCATATTATATTAATTAAGTACGTAATTATGTGTTCGTGATTTTTACGTTCATGATTTCATGTTCGTGATTATAATTATTATTGTTAATAATTATCGTGTACAATCACGTACTTAATGCTTATCGTGTAATAATACGTACATAACTTCTGTAATTAATAATCGTGACACGTGTTCATGCTATAAAAGGAAAGTTTTTATATGTACATACGTTTACTAAGTGTAATGTTCATGGTAAAAGCATGCGGGTTTTACAACAAGGCTAGATTGGTTGCACAAGGGTATACACAGACAGAAGGGATAAAATTTGATGAAACATTTGCGCCTGTTGTAAGACTTGAGGTAATCAAAATCTTCCTAACATACACTGCATACATGAATTTCACTGTGTACATGAATTTCACTGTGTACCAAATGGATGTTAAAAGTGCCTTCCTCAATGGAAAATTGGCTGACGAAGTATATGTAAGACAGCCAGAAGGATTCGAGAACAGCCAGTTTCCTAATCATGTGTACATGCTACACAAAGCCATGTATGGGCTGAAACAAGAACCAATGGTATGGTATGAAACGTTGTCTACTTTTTTTAACAAAGAATAAATTTGTCAGGGGTTCTATTGATAAAACACTTTCTACCTTCAAGGATAAAAGTGATTTCATCATTGTACAGATTTATGTGGATGATATCATCTTTGGGTTAACAAATGTTAATCTTAGAAAACATTTTGCTAAATTAATGACCAAGAAATATGAGCTGAGAATGGTGGGTGAATTAACTTACTTTTTGGGTTTTCATATTAAACAATGTCCTAAAGGAATTTCTCTTTGTCAAGAAAAGTATGTTAAAGATTTACTTAAAAAATATGACTTGGTTGATTGTGCATCAGTGAAATGCCCCATACTTCCACCCAATAACTTGGTTCTTCATGATTAAGGAGTCTATGTTAATGAGACTATGTATAGAGGCATGATTGGGTCACTCATGTATCTCACAGCCAGTCGTCCTGATATCCAATTCTCCACATGTCTCTGTGTAAGGTACCAAGCTAACCCAAAAGAATCCCATCTAGTGGCTGTCAAGAAAATTTTCAAGTACCTCAAAGGAACTCCTTCTTTTGGTATGTGGTATCTAAAAGAATCATGCTTTGATCTCAAGGCATACTCATATTTAGACTATACTGGATGTTTCATTGATAGAAAAAGTACTTCTGGAAGCTGTCAAATTCTTAGAGGGAAACTAGTTGGTTGGAGTGCAAAGAAACAAAACTTTGTGGCAATGTCATCGGCTGTAGCTGAATATGTTGCTGCTGCAAGCTGCTGTGCACATGTACTTTGGATGAAAAGTCAATTGGCTGACTATGAGATACTCTATGACAAAGTGCCAATATTCTGTGACAACACAAGTGAAATTGCTATCTCCAACAACCCTGTGCTTCACTCTCGAACCAAACACATTGATATCAGGTATCACTTTATCAGGGATCATATTTTAAAGGGAGATATTGAGCTGCATTTTGTTCCCACTGAGCTGCAACTAGCTGATCTTTTTACCAAGCCTTTGGTTGAACCTTCGTTCAACAGGCTAGTTGCTGAGCTGGGTATGCTTAACATCTCCAAGCCCGTGGCTAATATTTAATGCGTTATTTAATGAAGTCTGTGTAAATATTAAATGTTTTTCACATGTAACTAGGTAGTTACAATCAAAGTAAATGTTAAAAATATTCTCAATATTTAATTAGTACTTTCACTAATAACAAGGAGACAACAGTTTTGAAAGGTCAAGGGACCCACATTTGATCAGTCTTTTTCCCACTACGCATTTAATGCGGTTGAATAACGGTTTTCAAAATTTGAATATATATATCCTTTCAAGATATTTTCACCAACACACTTTCATTCTAATTCACAATTGTCTCTCTCTCTAAAACCTCTCTCTAAACTCCTCTCATTATCTTCGTCATCTTAATCCTCACATCAATGGAGTTCTCTGTACCTAAGGCATCCAACGTTTCATTTGAGATCAAAGAAAGCATTTTGACATCAAACAACTCAATAGGATGGATTAAAGCTCCTAATGACTCATACCTTGATCTGGTAAACTTCATGAAGAACTGTGACGTAGGAGAGGAATTTATCAGATCTCCTCCAACTCATTACCAAGAATACCTTAGGGAATTCTGGTATTCGGCCGAAGTCATTGATGAAAACACCATTTCCTTTCACCTATCATGCAACCAATAACCCTTCTCCTTCACTGTTAATGATTTTTCCTCTCTTGCTGGACTCAAACATGGAGATGACTGTCTCAAGTCTGTTGAGAAAAAGGCTGTCAAAGATGCTCTCGCAACACTTTACCCTGTGTCTGATACAAACCCAACTTACACCTCCTCTGAAGTTGTCAGCCGATCACCTTTGAAGATTAAGTATTTTCACACTTGTGGAGAGTCCTTTTCTCTCACATTCTTAAGTCTCTAGGATGTTTGCAAGGATCACAGGACTAGTTGTCCTTCAACATCCAATCTATCGCCAATGGGCTGATTTGGGGAATCAACCTTGATTTTGGAAGCATACTTGTAACACCCCACTTGGATAAGTGGACCGTTACGTGTATTTATGGCGTGTCATCAAAGCATAAGGTAAATGTACTAAAACATTAAATGACCATAACGGAAATACCGGAATCAAACATCGGTAATCCAACCTAAGCTCAAAACATGAAAAATAAAATACTGAAAGAAAGGACTAAACAATGTCCAAATAAGCAGAATAATGTAAGTGCATAAAATAAAAAGTCTGGATAGCTTCCATCCCAAATGCACGTACTCTTAGAATCCTAAAAGCGTCCTGGTATACCTGCCGTTAGAACATGAAAGGAACTACGGCTGAGCATAACGCTCAGTGAACAGATATAAAACATGATAAGAATATACTGAATGAAACAGGCGATAGAATACTGAAACTGTAAGAATGATATGTAACATGTGGTAGAACTCTGCATAAAATCTGAGAAACCTGGTTCGTATATACTATACTGAAATATAACTATTAATTCTGAAAACATGCATTTACTGTATTTTATTTGCCAGAGCTTATATAGGTCACGTGCTGTAACAACCGTGCATGAATAACTGGAGGGGTGACCTCATCATGCTATAGAGGGGTGACCTCTAAATAACTGTGCTGGGTGGAGGGATCAACTTCAATGTGAAGGATGTAGAGCACACACCACATTCACCCTGATAACTTGTAACACATATAAGCCTAGGATGCATCCATACGCCCCACTAATAATACTGATAAAATGGCCAAGCTGAGCTGAGTGGGACGATGCAGGATATCACTCTCGTGCATGTGAGTCACGACACCGGTGCCTCTATTGCCATGGTTATGGTACCTCCGTAACTAGTACATAAACTGGTCGTACTTGTATATAATGCTCAGGCAATTTATTTAGTTATTAACATGATTACTGATAAACTTAAACATATACTGGGGAAAACATTTGGCTGAAGACGGGGAATCCTAATCATGCATAGAAAGGAAGTCCTTACTGAAAGGACGGAAATCCGTACGATCAACCGAAGCGGAAGAGACAAATACTAATAGTGAGATATGAATATCCGTACCTCGTGTCCAGTAACTGACTGCAATAATACAAGTAGAACTCCTACTCAGACTTCACGCGAGCTACATAAATAAAAGGCGCGAATAAGCTAACTGATATCCGTCTATTTAATTTCATGTTCTTATTGGCTTTTCATTTATTTATTTTATTTCTGAAATTATGTACGTATATTATATGATAAATCTGATCTTATAATAATTCCTTTTAATGTATTATCGTTCTACTATTAATTACGGTACAAGCGTATTTCTGACGCTATAGTAATACTATATTAAGTATCCCGCTAAAAATAGAAAGTTTCTTAAATTAGAAAGTTCCCAAAATAATTTAATTCATTTAATAAAATTATACCCTTTTAAAATATTAAAGAACTATTTTAATTTAATAAATACAATTTAAAACATTTATAAAACAATTAATAAAAAGGTATAATAAATAAATCTTCGTTTTATATGTTTAAACTATATCCCGAGCCTACCGAGATACCCCAATCTCGATCGCACTAAACAATTTCACAACTATATTAAATTTGTCTATATGAAATTTACGACAGAAAAACTGTCACTAAAAGGTGTCGCTTAAAACTGAGTATTAGAAAACTGCCATATAACAATTCTGCGACAGAATCTGCTGTCACCAAACTGTCACTAATTTCTGAATTAAACCCTTTTATTTACAGATTACAAAGTTCCCCACTACTCTTATTTTTTTTTCCCTGCTGATGGTACAGACCCAAACGCACCCTTGTTGGTCATCCTTTGGTGCTGCGATTCAACCTCAATCACACCACACACACTAATGTGGTCATGACTAGCCATAAGAACCCACACCGAGACCTATTAGTCTCGGTTTCCTGTTTTCACACAAAACCCGACACCATTTTTCTTGTTTATTTCTGTGATACAACATAAATCTCATGTGTTTAGATCTTTTTATACAAATTCGTGGTTATAAAGGAATTAGAAAGAAAAGTGATTACCTTAAGATGAGATTGGGAAGAATAATAAACACATCACTTAGCAAAACCGAGAATCAAGATCCCTTTTTTTTTTTTTTTTTTTTACTCCAGCCGTCGGCCACCCCAAGGTTACAGAAACCCTACCTTTTTTTGTGGGTAATACTTTTGACCAGTAAAAAGGTGATCACCTGTTTATTTTTTTATTTCCTTTATTTGGTGTACTAGTATACTGGGCTCAAAGCCCACTTCTCCTCTTTGTTCTTTTTTTTAGCCGACCCATATAACCAACACACCCTTTTTGTTTTTGTTTTTTTTTTGTTTCTTGACATTTATATTTATTTGCGTAAGTTCGCGCATTTATTTCACGCGCTTTTATTTCTGAATTCATGCGTTTTTATATCCGTCTCTTAAATAATACTTATGTAGTTTATTAAAAATCAAAACTGCGTATTTAAATATTCTGATTTTTAAATACGGGTTTTACAATTCTTTCTCTCTAAAAAAAATAATTCGTCCTCGAATTAAAGATGCGACTATACTGGGTTTTACAATTCTTCCCCTCTAAAAAGGAGAAATTCGTCCTCAAATTAAAGGTAATAAGATGATGAATTTATAAGAACTGAAAGAACACGTAAACTGAAAAGACAAATAAGCTGAAGGATAATTTATCTTCTAATTAAGACATAATGCTGCTGATAGGTTTAAACCTGACATGACTGAAATGATCAAGTAACGTGACATGGCTGATGAGAACATGGAACATGACATGACTAAAAGAACTTAACTGGATTTATTGAAGGAAAAGGAATGAGAGGTCCGTATGGACTCCTCCGTTTCGAGTGGCCTCCTGCTCGAAACGATTCCTTCAACAGATCTAAACATAAAAAAAATATCTTGGTCCTGTTGACCCTGTCCTGATGAATGTTGAAAAAAAAATTCTGGTTCCATACTTAAGATGGATTTCCTGAATCTGATAGGATGAATAAACTATAGCAAGTAGGATACATAAAGTGGTACGTATAATATCCTGAAAGATAACATTTATATCTCTGAGCAAGCTGCTGAAACATATAGGGACGAACTACGTGAACAATTGTGAATGTACTATGTGAGAAATTGTGAACGTGGTTCATAATTATATGAGGTACACTCAGCATGAATTATATCATGAATGTGATACGCGAACATACTGTGAATGTGATACTAGAACACATCATGAACGTATGCTGACTGAGGGAGGGATGCCAAACGATAAGGTCTGAGATGTGAAGCGTCTGCCTGGTTATTGGAAAGTGGTGCTAAATTTGAGTCTGGTTTCTCAAGCTTTCTGTAACCGTATTCGATAATGAACCGTGAAACGTGTATTGCGAACTGGCCCACGAACTTGAACGTGAACAATGTTACCAACATTAACGTGAGCTTAAATCATGAGATAGCACAAACTATGAACTGAAATAACATCATACTGCGACTGAGACTTAAATGTGAAAGTGAAAATAAACATGAACTTAAATGTGAACGTATACGTGATTGTGAACATGAACGTGAGCGCGATTCGCGAACGCTAATTTCGATCGGACAAGATTGTTGATGGAATACTTTGGAATCATACGACCTATTGTTGAATTTCCTGCAGCATGTCGGTGTCCTATCTGGATGCCTGAGGACATAGTTGCATCAATTTATGTTATACTGCTTCTATCAAAATTCTGCCTGGGATTACGGTACCTTTTGGTGGAATATGAGTGATTAGACATGAAAGAATTTTGAGTCTGGGTAAAATAGATCTCTCGTAGCGTAGGATCTTATGGAATACAAAATTTTAGTGTAGGTCTTCTCCTTTATGTGAAAGCTTAGCCATAGAAAGCTAATTAAGAGGACTTTCAGCAATTTCTGCGGTAGTAGCCAACTGAATTCTAGAAATTTTGTACTTCGTTCACCGGCGTCGGTCGTGACCATCTGGTGATGGCCTTCACCTTCGCGAGATTGTCTGAAATTCCTTTCTACTGAAATAGTGTGGTTCAGAATTGTCACTTTGTTCATCTGGGATATACATATGGAAAACTGCTCATAAATTTTCCTCCTATCGGAAAATCTACATGTCCGCGAGAAGATGATCTCGCACTCTTCTTTAGGATTTAGTAGATCAGAATGTGATCAATGAATATACTGACGATTTGTCTAAGAATTCATGTGAAAATTTTTATTCATAAATTTCTTAGTATAGCTGGAGCATTAGGGAGCTCAGAAGTATGATTCAAAATTTTTGAGAGACCATAGTATGTGCAACAACATTCTGGGAAACATCACGTTATTTCTCTCGCCACCGATGGTAGTATGATCGAAAATTTTTCTGGGAAAAATGTTCAAGGCATCATAGCAGGTCAGATAAACCTTCTATACGTTGAATGAATATCAATTTATAATGGTGATCTGATAAATTTTTCTGTGGTCGATACATGATCTCATGTTACTGGCCTTCTTCCTGATGAACATAAACGATCCACCTTCTGGTATGTGCTAGGGCGATTTAGCCTCGTTCCGGTAACTCTGGCAGCAATTATTGCAACTCTTTTAACTTAGCTGACACCTTGAAATAAAATGTTTTGAAAAGAGGTTCTGTTCTTGAGATAAGATTTATGTTAAACCCTGTCCTGTGGGTAGGAAAGAAATTTCTGGAAATGCAAAATAAAATCTGTTGATCAGAAATTTAAGGAACTTCAGAAGTGGATTATAACTAGTGGCTAGAAAGTCTTCGTAGCTATGGACTGATAAGTCACGCGCTTGTAAGGCAGAAACAATTTGTACTGATTTTTCTGGCAAAATATAATGAATATATTTGGGATTTAGTAAGACGGATCTCGTCGTTAACTGAAAGGAGAACTTTAATAAACATGGGTGGTACTGTGGTGACTTCCACTGAATGTGTTCGTCTGTAACCTCACAGAATGAATACTATTTGTTTAATCTGAATAACATTTTAGTGGTGGTGACTGAATTTTAAATGATCTGATTTATGCGTGGCATAATAGAATGGGTATACCCCTTTCTGAAAGGTACCCTAAATTACTGAGGGTCTCGCTTGGAAACATACTAGAATTAGGAGTTCTGACTCGTACTCTGAGAGATATTCGTATGACGTGTATCATGACGGGTGTCTTAGTGTCTTTTGAAACGATACTTGAGAATTGTGTCTTGACTGTTGTCAAGACATGTATTTTAATGGATGAACCTGGACAAGGCGGAATATATTTGGTAACTGCTAGGATTGGCGGACCGGTTAGACTACTGACCCCCTGTACTTCTGGTCACGTCCGTTCCGGAGTCCCGATGTTACTGACTAATTAATTATAAGCATCGTGGTTGTCAATACTGCTTTGTCTGTCAATTTACGGTCATTATCATGACCGTGATTCATGCAACTATTCCGACTGAAAGATTAGCTGAGTAACGTGTGACATCTAACTGAGAAGTTAAGAGCATGGAATAGAATGGTAGTGTCTAATGGTTGAAATTTATTCTTGTCAAGAATTTCAAATTTATATTTTTGGTCCTTGTTCTGCAGAGTCTTCATAGTATGAACGACATTAGCATCTTGAGAGATTTCCAAAGTATCAGCAGCATCAGCAATTGTGAGGTCTTCAAAGTGTTAGCGGCATCAGCATCTAGCAAAATCTTCAACTCACGAGTAGCATCAGCACCTGGTAGAATATCGACAAGTGGAAACGCCTGAGATGATTGAGGATCGATTAGCAATATCCATTGAGTAGGGTACCTGGAGTACACCTGGACTACTATACATGAAGTATAAAATGAATACTGCACATGAAGCATATTTGAGACACTGTACGTGAAGTACACATGAAATACTGTACATGGAGTATAACTGAGACACTGTACATGGGGTACATATGGAATACTGTACGTGGAGCTGGTGGAAATTTTATGGGATGATCGATATAGGTGTCGCTTGTCTGACATTATCAAAGAAATAAGTTGATTTAAACGGTAGTAAACTGAACTGAAACGATTAACATGATAGGCTGATAATTTCTGCGTAGACTTAATGCTGGTTGTATAGAGGCTAAAAAGTATGACTAAACGGAGTTTCATCAACATTTAGTATAAATACATGGTTGTTAAAGACCAGAACATGATTTATCATGAAATAGTATTTTACTGTAATGCTTCTGTATGTTAGCATGAAACATTATCATTTTGTTGAAAACATAATACTTGTAAGGAAACATGAAACTAAATCATCATGTAGATGACATCAACATGAGGGTATGAAAATTTGACTGTCACAAGGAACATAAAAAGTCAAATCAACTGAGGTGTAATATCAACTGATGTGGACGGCTTTGGTTCAATCCACAGAATTCAAAGAAGAAAACATGAGACTAAGTATGGGCTATTCTGGTTCGATCCATACTGGTCAAAAGTTTCTGAGAACTGTCATGTATAGAAATTTATAATCTCGGACTAAATATGGATGGCTGTAGTTCGATCCATACTTGTCAAAATTTATGAAATGTCCTGATATGACAAAGGTGAACAACTGTAGATCGGTTCACAAAACATCATTTGACTGAAAAGCATGAAATTTGACTTGAGAAATGGTGAACGTTTATGGCTGGTTCACCAAGTGATATTTGACTGAAAACATGAATCTGTCATGAGTAAGGGTAAACGCCTATGGTCGGTTTACTAATACAAAATCTGAACGGCAAGGGTGAACGCCTATGGTCAGCTCACCAAAACGAAAATTCGCTAAAAAGCACATGCGACTAAATATGGCTAGTTATGTACCAACCTTTTACTTAGTCAAAACTTTAAGAAAACTGACTGATAAATGAAGAAAACTGACTGAATAATCCATGAGAAACATGAAGATAACAACGCCAAAATCTGGGAAGTTCCTGGTGACTACCCACTAGTCACAGGTCAAGTTTTAGAGCCTACAGGTCGAACCTTGCGCTCTGATACCATAATTGTAACACCCCACTTGGATAAGTGGACCGTTACGTGTATTTATGGCGTGTCATCAAAGCATAAGGTAAATGTACTAAAACATTAAATGATCATAACGGAAATACCGGAATCAAACATCGGTAATCCAACCTAAGCTCAAAAAATGAAAAATAAAATACTGAAAGAAAGGACTAAACAATGTCCAAATAAGCAGAATAATGTAAGTGTATAAAATAAGAAGTCTGGATAGCTTCCATCCCAAATGCACGTACTCTTAGAATCCTAAAAGCGTCCTGGTATACCTGCCGTTAGAACATAAAAGGAACTACGGCTGAGCATAACGCTCAGTGAACGGATATAAAACATGATAAGAATATACTGAATGAAACAGCCGATAGAATACTGAAACTGTAAGAATGATATGTAACATGTGGTAGAACTCTGCATAAAATCTGAGAAACCTGGTTCGTATATACTGATACTGAAATATAACTATTAATTCTGAAAACATGCATTTACTGTATTTTATTTGCCAGAGCTTATATAGGTCACGTGCTGTAACAACCGTGCATGAATAACTGGAGGGGTGACCTCATCATGCTATAGAGGGGTGACCTCTAAATAACTGTGCTGGGTGGAGGGATCAGCTCCAATGTGAAGGATGTAGAGCACACACCACATTCACCCTGATAACTTGTAACACATATAAGCCTAGGATGCATCCATACGCCCCACTAATAATACTGATAAAATGGCCAAGCTGAGAGCTGAGTGGGACGATGCAGGATATCACTCTCCTGCATGTGAGTCACGACACCGGTGCCTCTTGTGCCGTGGTTACGGTACCTCCGTAACTAGTACATAAACTGGTCGTGCTTGTATATAATGCTCAGGCAATTTATTTAGTTATTAACATGATTACTAATAAACTTAAACATATACTGGTGAAAACATTTGGCTGAAGACGGGGAGTCCTAATCATGCATAGAAAGTAAGTCCATACTGAAAGGACGGAAATCCGTACGATCAACCGAAGCGGAAGAGACAAATACTAATAGTGAGATATGAATATCCGTACCTCGTGTCCAGTAACTGACTGCAATAATACAAGTAGAACTCCTACTCAGACTTCACGCGAGCTACATAAATAAAAGGCGCGAATAAGCTAACTGATATCCGTCTATTTAATTTCATGTTCTTATTGGCTTTTCATTTATTTATTTTATTTCTGAAATTATGTACGTATATTAACTGATAAATCTGATCTTATAATAATTCCTTTTAATGTATTATCGTTCTACTATTAATTACGGTACAAGCGTATTTCTGACGCTATAGTAATACTATATTAAGTATCCCGCTAAAAATAGAAAGTTTCTTAAATTAGAAAGTTCTCAAAATAATTTAATTCATTTAATAAAATTATACCCTTTTAAAATATTAAAGAACTATTTTAATTTAATAAATACAATTTAAAACATTTATAAAACAATTAATAAAAAGGTATAATAAATAAATCTTCTTTTTATATGTTTAAACTATATCCCGAGCCTACCGAGATACCCCAATCTCGATCGCACTAAACAATTTCACAACTATATTAAATCTGTCTATATGAAATTTACGACAGAAAAACTGTCACTAAAAGGTGTCGCTTAAAACTGAGTATTAGAAAACTGCCATATAACAATTCTGTGACAGAATCTGCTGTCACCAAACTGTCACTAATTTCTGAATTAAACCCTTTTATTTACAGATTACAAAGTTCCCCACTACTCTTATTTTTTTTTCCCTGCTGATGGTACAGACCCAAACGCACCCTTGTTGGTCATCCTTTCGTGCTGCGGTTGAACCTCAATCACACCACACACACTAATGTGGTCACGGCTAGCCATAAGAACCCACACCGAGACCTATTGGTCTCGGTTTCCTGTTTTCACACAAAACCCGACACCATTTTTCTTGTTTATTTCTGTGATACAACATAAATCTCATGTGTTTAGATCTTTTTATACAAATTCGTAGTTATAAAGGAATTAGAAAGAAAAGTGATAACCTTAAGATGAGATTGGGAAGAATAATAAACACATCACTTAACAAAACCGAGAATCAAGATCCCTTTTTTTTTTACTCCAGCCGTCGGCCATCCCAAGGTTACAGAAACCCTACCTTTTTTTTGTGTGTAATACTTTTGACCAGTAAAAAGGTGATCCCCCGTTTATTTTTTTTTATTTCCTTTATTTGGTGTACTAGTATACTGGGCTCAAAGCCCACTTCTCCTCTTTGTTCTTTTTTTTAGTCGACCCATATAACCAACACACCCTTTTTGTTTTTGTTTTTTTTGTTTCTTGACATTTATATTTATTTGCGTAAGTTCGCGCATTCATTTCACGCGCTTTTATTTCTGAATTCACGCGTTTTTATATCCGTCTCTTAAATAATACTTATGTAGTTTATTAAAAATCAAAACTGCGTATTTAAATATTCTGATTTTTAAATACGGGTTTTACAATACTGTTCTCAAGCCTTGTGGAAAAGCTGAAAGGACCAAAAGATGGAAGGGAAAAGAACATGTTGGGAATAAATTTAGGCCAGAACACTTGAACGCTGACAAGAACAACTCAAGCGTTGACAAGAGCAAAGTGAGCGCTGACAGCATAAGCGTTGACAAGTTAAAGTCAAGCGTTGACAGATTGAAGACAAGCACTGATGGAAGATGTGAGCTACACGTTTATTATATTCTAGAATACTTCTAGTAAGGATAGAGACGACAATGTATTTTCTATGTTTATCTTTACCTAGAATAGTTGATTCGTAGCTTATTGTACAAGACTTCTTGTTCTATAAAAGAAGATCTTTTAGGTTAAAGTTTAATATTAGTTTTCATAAGTTTTCGATTGTTAAACCCTTTCATTGTAACCAAGTACGATTATTCTAATACAAGTGAAAGTTTGTTTAACATCATTGTGTTTTAGATCAAGTGTTAATTCCGCATAACACTTTGTTACTTTATTCATAAGCAAAGGTTTCTCTACGTGTAGTACTTGATCTAATCTCGTATACACAAAGCTTAATCGATCTAAGTTTGGGATCAACAAGTGGTATCAGAGCTTGTTGAGAAACTTTTGATCTTTAAGTAACGCAGAACCCTAAAACACCAAAAACCCTAAAAACCCTAAAATTTTCAAAACCCTAAAAACATCATGTCTGGCACAGATCAACCTGCTTCTTTGCTACAAAACAACTTCTCAAACCCTAGTATCAAAATTCCCATGTTTGATGCCAGGAACTTTGAGCTTTGGAAGTCCAATTTTGAGCAATACATAGCTATTCATGACTACACTCTTTGGGAGATTATCGAATATGGGAACACATTCGACAAAGCAGCAAAGATTACTGCTGCAATTGCCACAAGGACAGCTGTTCCTAATTGTCCTGAAGCTGATAAGGTGGAAAAGCCTGGAGATGGGAGAGCTGTAGCTGTTGAAGATATAGCCAAGAAGAGGGTGGACATGAAAATCTTGAACATCTTGAAACATGCCCTAGGTCATGAGAATCAGCACAAGTACAAACGCTTTGAGTCTGCAAAAGAGCTTTGGGAAGCTCTTGAAGTAGCACATGGTGGCAATGCTGACACAAAAGAAGAGAAGAAGAAGCAACTCTTGCATGAGTATGCTGTCTTTAAAGCTCAACCTAATGAGAATCTCAGCAGTGTGAGAAGTAGACTTCTTGATATCACAAGTCAACTTTCCTTCATGGGAAAACAGATTGATGATCCTGAATTGAATGCTACTTTTCTCAAAAGCCTTGGAGATGTATGGAAGATTGAGACAAGATCCATTCTTGTCAATAATACCCACAAGACCTCAAGGTTTGATGACATCTTCAACAAACTAAGACTGTTGGAGAATGAATGGCAGTTGGAAAGTGATAATAAATCTTCCAGCAGCAACATGGCCTTCTTCTCACAAAGTGAAGGCCAATTTGATTCCATGAACTTCTATGGACATTCAGCCCCTGGATCTCAAGGTGTCAGCGCTGGATGTCAGTCTGTCAGCGCTGGATCATATCCTGTCAACGCTTTGTACTCAAGCGCTGACATACATAATCATGGCGCTGATAGAATTAAACCTGCTGGTTTTGATCTAGATACTGTGTGTGCATTCATTGCTTCTTTGCCCAGTGATTCAAGGATTACATATGAAGATCTTGAGCAGATAAGTGATGAACAATTGGAAGAAATGGACATCAAGTGGACTATGGCTCTTGTAAGTTTAAGAGCAAACAGGTTCAATAAAAGGTTCAAGAAGAAGATGACCTTTAATGCTAAGGATGTTGCTGGGTTTGACAAGTCCAAAGTTGAGTGCTACAACTGTCATAGGATGGGGCACTTTATGAGGGAATGTAGATCTCCAAGAAGATCTGATGCTGGGAAGCCTTCAAGCCAAATGATTAAGAGCCCAGATCCCAAGGCCATGGTTGCTGTTCAACAAATTGATGGTGTTGGAGAATGGGATTGGAGCTGGATGGCTAAGAATGAGGAAGAGGACAGAGCTTTGGTTGCTGAAGTTAAAGAAGAGCATGCTGAATATGCTCTCATGGCACACTCCTCCTCTTCATCAGATAATGAGGTATATGATGATGCTTTCTGTTCTAAGGGTTGTCGTTTAAATACTGAAAAATTAAAACAAGAGATAGTTAAATTATTAGATGAGGCAAGTACTGAAAGATGCAAAGTATCTAATTATCAAATTGCTCTTACCCAAACAGAAAAGACAGTAGCTGAGTATAAGAAAATGGAGTTTGATTTAAAGGATCAAATAAATATCTTAAAACATGAGTTACATCAGAGTAAAGATGTTCAAGATATAGTAAATAGGGTTAATCTTGATTTGATAGCTCAGTTAGAGGAGGCTAACAAAAATAAAGATAATGTGAGTCTTAAAATCCAGAGATTTGATAAGGCCACACAATCCCTAGGAGAGTGTGTTAGTAAACAAAGAGACTCTAAGCATATGAGTGGGATTGGAATGAACAATTATACTGGTGTTCCACCACCAGCTGGGGATTTCTATGGTGTCCAATCAAAGGACTTATCTTGGACTGGCTTTCCAGAATGCCAAGAGGAGGAATTCATTCCTCCACCTAGAGTGACTTCCCCAGTTGAGGAATACAAGCAAAAACTGACTGACCTAGATGAGTGGAAGAAAGCTAACCACACCTTGTTTGTTAAGGGAGGGTTGTTGTGTGAAAGTCCAAATGAGCCCACACCAAACATGATACCAATTGATGAGTCCATTGATCGTAAACCTATTAAGATCACACACCCTACCACTGGCAAAGCTGTTGACCTTGGCCCACAAACTGTTAGAAAACCTAGTGTTAAGTATGCTGAGATGTATAGAAATACTAGGTCACCAAAAAGCCAAGTTAGTAACCATGGAACAGGCTTCTTTACTTCTAGACCTAAGACTATGTCTAGAAAAGCTTGTTACACATGTGGTAGCTTCTCACATTTGGCATACAAATGTGTCAACGCTTCCAATGTCAACGCTGATAGGAACCATTTCAGCGCTGACAAAAGTCAACATAGGTCAAACACTGTCAGACCCAATACCTTTGTGAACAAAAGTTCACAAGTTGTTAGACCAGCCCCTTTCTTTTCTAGAGGGTCTAACACACAAGGCCTAAGACCTTTTCAAAAGTCAAATACTTGGTCAAATAGGCAATGGGTTCCTGTAGCAAACCCTAGGTTCAACACTGATAAGAGCAATCGGGGCGCTGACAAGAGAAATTTCAGCGCTGACAGACACACTGCTAAACCTAGGTATTTGCAACCACAGGGAAATAGGTCTAAAGCTTCTACTAGCTTAACATGGAGACCAAAACAAGACCAAAACCCTAATTCTACTGGTATTTCTATGACATGCAACAGGTTTCATTATATTTCAAAGGCATTGTCAACACCAATTGGGGTTAACTGGGAATTTCATTCAAACAGGGATGAAAATGGGGTTGTTATGAGAACCAAGTTTGTTCTTGTTGAACAACCAAATGAAACCAAGTCTTCCAAGGCTTGGGTTCCCAAAGAAAACTAATGTGTTTTCTTTATGTGCAGGACATTCAGAAGAAGATCAATGATTATGGATACTGGGATAGTGGATGCTCAAGGCACATGACAGGAAAGGAAGACTATCTGACCAATTTCTCTCCTATTCAAGATGGTGATAAGGTATACTTTGGAGGGGGCTACGGCACCATCACTGGAAAAGGAACCCTTGTCACCAAAAATCTAAGATTTGAGAATGTCTTCCTGGTAAAAGAACTGGATTATAATTTGTTTAGTGTATCACAAGTGTGTGATAACAAAAATAAGGTTCTTTTCACAGATACTGAGTGCTTGGTGTTAAGCAAAGATTATAAGCTCCCTGAGGAGAAATACATAGATTTTAGAACACCAAGGCATAAAGACATATATAATGTGAATCTTAATGGAATTAAGGTAAATAATAAAATGTCATGTCTGTATGCTAAAGCCTCAGTAGATGAAAGTAATCTTTGGCACAGGAGATTAGGGCACATAAATTTTAAGAATATCAATAGACTTGTGAGGCTTGGCTTAGTTGATGGTTTGCCTGAAAAGGCTTTCCACAATGACCACTCTTGTGTTGCATGTCTTAAGGGCAAGCAGCACAAGGTCTCATTCAGGTCTAAACAGGTGCACTCTAGTTCTAAACCACTTCACTTATTGCATATGGACCTCTTTGGTCCAACTAATATAGAAAGTTTGAAGGGTAAATCATACTGTTTTGTTATTACTGATGATTATTCCAGGTTTACATGGACTTTCTTTTTAGCCAAGAAATGTGAAACTGCCCAAAGTCTGATTAATTTCATTACCCAAATCGAAAAGAAAAATGGTAATGAGGTCAAAATTATTAGAAGTGACAATGGGGGTGAGTTTAGAAATCAGTTGTTAGATGATTTTTGTGCCAAGAAAGGGATTACTAGGCAGTTTAGCATAGCTAGAACCCCACAGCAAAATGGGGTTGCTGAAAGGAAGAATAGGACCCTTATTGAAGCAGCCAGAACCATGTTGGCTGATGCCCACTTTCCTATAGCCTTTTGGGCTGAAGCTGTTAACACAGCTTGTTATGTTCAAAATAGGGCATTGGTCAACAAGATACATAATAAGACACCTTATGAATTACTTTGGGGAAGGAAGCCCAATATTGGCTTTCTCAAGCCATTTGGTTGTCATGTAGTTGTTTTAGAAACTAGTGAGGCCCTAGGTAAATTTGATTCAAAAGGTGATGAAGGCTACTTCATGGGTTATTCAGTGCAGAGTAAAGGATATAGGGTTTACATTAAAAAGGAAAAACGTATACTTGAAAAAGTACATGTTAGGTTTTTAGAGAGTAAACCTAGTGATCCTGAGAGTGGTCCAAATTGGTTGTTTGACTTAGAACCTTTATCTAGAGCTTTAAATTATATGCCTGTTACTGATCCAGACATTGTGAAGGTAACTTCAAGTGTTTTGGAAAAGAGAATTGGTAATGTTTCAGGTATACAGGTTGCTAAGGAGGATGGACCACCAGCAGTTGAATCATCTCCCACACAAGAATATGTTACACTTCCTATATGGACAGATGAGTATTATGCTGCTGCTGCTGCTGCTAGAAAAGATAATGGTGGTTTTCAGATACCACCAAATACAAACATGCATACTTCTTCAGGCGCTGACAAAGGGAAATCAAGCGCTGACAAGAGCAATTCAGACGCTGATGGATCAGACACTGACAACAATAGTTCAAGCACTGTTAGCCCAAACGCTGACAAGCAAGGTTCAGAGTTTGATGACACCTTTGCACATCTTTTCTCTTCCCATTTTGAACAGGGTGGACCTTCTAATGTCCATGAAGAGATTTCTGTTGATCAACAAGAATCTGAAGAAGATATTGGCAACATGGAGCGTGAAGTTGAGGACACCAGACTTTTTGAAGGAGGAGTTCTCACTTCCACAGCAAAGGATCACCCCACATCTCAAATCATTGGTGATGTTATGGCTCCAGTTCAGACAAGAAGATCCCATCAAGGTCTTGGTGGATTTATTGCCAATATACACAAGAAGGTTGATACCCCTCTTGTACAAGCATGTTTGTTTGCCTGTTTTCTGTCACAGGATGAACCCAAGAAGATTTTTGATGCTCTCAAAGAACCAAGTTGGGTGGAAGCAATGCAGGATGAGCTTCACCAATTTGCTATACAGGATGTTTGGGAGCTGGTTGATTGTCCTAGATATGTGAGACCAATTGGGACAAGATGGGTTCTAAGGAACAAGAAAGATGAAAGAGGCATTGTGGTCAGAAACAAGGCACGTTTGGTAGCTCAGGGATATACACAAGAGGAAGGAATTGATTATGAGGAAGTTTTTGCACCAGTTGCAAGAATTGAAGCTATAAGAATTTTTCTAGCTTATGCCTCTTGTATGAACTTCACTGTTTATCAAATGGATGTGAAGAGTGCTTTCCTCTATGGGACAATTGTTGAAGAGGTATATGTCATGCAACCTCCTGGTTTTGAAGATCCTGAAAATCCAGACAAGGTTTATAGAGTGAAGAAAGCAATGTATGGACTTCATCAGGCCCCTAGAGCATGGTATGGTACCTTGTCTACCTATTTGGTGGACAATGGATTCAAGAGGGGCACCATAGATCAGACACTATTTACAAAGAAGAAAGGAAAACATGTGTTGCTTGTGCAGGTCTATGTTGATGACATCATTTTTGGGTCTACTGATCCAAAAATGAGTGAGGATTTTTCCAAGCTCATGACAGATAAATTCAAGATGAGTGCAAAGGGTGAGATGAACTTCTTTCTAGGTTTACAAGTTCAGCAGAAAGAAGATGGTATCTTCATCTCCCAAGACAAGTATGTAGCTGAAATCTTGAAGAAATATGGTTTTTCTCCACATGAGAAGGAGGCTTCCACTCCTATGGATAGGCAACACCCTTGGGGAAAAATTGGAGCTGGAAAGGATGTGGATGTTAGGCACTATAGATCAATGATTAGATCATTGATCATTGATGTATCTTACAGCCTCAAGACCTGACATCATGTTTGCTGTGTGTGCATGTGCACGCCATCAAGTGACTCCCAAAGAATGTCACCTTTTTGCTGTGAAGAGAATTTTTAGGTACCTAAGATGTTACCCAGATCTTGGTTTGTGGTACCCAAAAGATTCTCCATTGGACCTTATTGCATATTCAGACAGTGACTATGGTGGTGACAAGTTTGATAGGAAATCCACAACTGGTGGATGCCAATTTCTTGGGAGCAGATTAATATCTTGGCAATGCAAGAAACAAACAGTGGTGGCAAACTCTACAACTGAAGCAGAATATGTGGCTGCAGCTGCTTGTTGTGGACAAGTCTTATGGATTCAGAACCAGCTGTTGGATTATGGGTATAATTTTATGCATACCAAGATTTTTGTAGACAATAACAGTACTTTATGCATTATTAAAAATCCTGTACATCATTCTAAAACCAAACACATAGAAATTAGACATCATTTTATAAGAGATTGCTTTGAGAAAGGTTTAATACAACCAGATAGGGTAGATACAGAAGATAATGTGGCTGATTTATTAACTAAACCTTTTGATGCTGGAAGATTTCAATATTTGGTAACAAATATTGGAATGGTTAATCTCACTTAATATGTGTTTTGGAACCTTTTTGTAAAAGTATGTACAGGATAATGCATTGTTATTGGTCTTTGTGATGATTTAGATTTTCCACATTATTTTTCTAACACTGACAAAGGTAAATGTAACGCTGTCAAGAGTTATTTTGCCGTTGTTAGAGATATTATTGTCTAACGCTGACAAGAGTTTCTTCAACGCTGATAAGTGTTGTCGGGACGCTGTCAGCAACAAATGTTAGTTTTGTGGTTTTCATCTAAATGTGCAGGTAGGTGGTAGCTTTATGCCATTGGATACAGAGTTGCTTATGGATCTTTGAAGAGCTATTTGGACATGTTTTGTTTATGGATGATGGTTGGAATATTTATATTCCTATCTTGACATAAATTTTTAATGTTCATATATATTTTGAGAACTCATGTATCATAGTTTAAGGGGAGGTTTAAGGAACCTTTAGGACTCTTGGGTATTCTTATAATACTCTTATCACAATTCTAGATTGTGTCCACAGGTGAGTATGGGTTAGTTTTACTAAACCATGAGGCACTGTAGCATGCATAGTATATCAACTTTGCATGCTGCCAAGACATTTTTGGCCTAGAATTGGTTGTGGTCTGTTGGGAGGCCTGGGAATCATTTTGATATGGGTTTTACCTGGGAGTAACAAGGATTTTATAAGGTAACTTGGTTGTTAAGAATTTTGGTTAGCAAGGGACACTAGAGGACTGTTATGTCTATCTTGCTTATGCAAGTGTGCATAACTGGACAGTGCTTGCCGCCCTATGATAATTATCAGCTTTTGGTTATCTTCTCTAGGATAAATTACTTGTTAAGGTCATTTTTCACCTTTTAAAAACAATTTTATTTTTGGACGCTGACAAGATTTTTCCAAGCGTTGTTGTGACCAAAATGGACGCTGACATGGCTTTAGGCGAACGTTGACAAGATTATAGCCGTTGGGCGTTGATGGGTTATTTTTGACCGTTGACAAACAATGGGACCTACCCAGTTGTTACTTTTTGACATATTTTCAAGCCGTAATTTTAGGAGTTGTTACTTTCATTAAATGCATGAGATAACTTATAAACTTTTTCAATATTTTCATGATTGATTTTTGAAAATCTTTGCCTATTTTTGGGCCAATCACGTGCATTTATCCACTCCTATAAATTTGGCTCCTATTTTAAACAGGGTATCTATAATTCTTGTCTAACACTTTTCTCTTATCAACCTTCATCTTTTATACTTCAAATTAACAGCTTTCATCAATGGCACCAAGATTTAACTCAGCAGAATTGGATTTGGGGTTCAAGTCTCAACACAACATGATTGCTTATCTTGTTGCTGATAATACTTTGTTCCCTCAATACACAGAAATGGTGGAGTATTTGAATGCATCCCCATTAAGGTATGCTCTTTCTCATGCACCACTCATTCCAGTCACACACATTAAACAGTTTTGGAACACTGTTAGTTCCTCAACAGTTAATGGAGTGACCACATTGACTTCTATTGTACATGGGAGACCTTGGGTGGTTACTGAGGCCTTGGTACGCCAGGCCTTGCATCTTAATGATGCTGATGGTATAACCATTCTTCCCATATCTGAAATAGAACAAGGGCTTAGGGCTTTGGGATACCCTATTCCTGATGAAGGTACTCTTAATAAGTACCATAAGCAGGAATTTCCCCCAGCCTGGAAGTACCTAATTCACATTCTCCTTCAATGTTTGAGTCCCAAATGTACTGCACACAATGAGATCAATAGATCCATTGCAACTGCTATTGTGTGTATTGCAACAGGGCAAAAGTATAATTGGTCTAAAATGATTTTTGAAGGAATGTGTAAAAACAAGGGGACAAAAATGACTTTAGCTTATCCCCGTTTTCTGCAAATGATTTTTGATGCTCAAAGATATTGTTCAAGGGATCACAATGATTTTTATAAGATCCCTGAACAAAAGAAGGCTATTTTTACCAAGATGAATTCACCACCTCATAGAGACCTACCATTAACCCCAGCTATGCTTGCTGTTATTGCAGCAGCACAACCCCAACCAGACCCCCAACCTCATATTGACCCTCACCCACAACTTGAACCTATCCCTGAACCTTTTCCCTCACCTGACCAAATGCAAATAGACCAAAATCCCTTTGACGCTGACACATCTAATGTGGGCGTTGATATGCCTATTTCCACCGCTGACACCCAACCATCACAATCCCAAACACCCCTTAACCAACCCACACCTACACCTTCTTCTACACCATCTTCCACACCACCTGAATATAGGTTGATTAAACGCCAAAGGACTGCTGGAGTGTTCTCCTCTGGTGGTCCTAGCCATGAAGCAGAGAGAACCACCACCACAAGTGTGGCTGGTGACCTGGATGAGGCTGGGACTATTGGTTCTGGCTTAGCAGCTGGCCAAGGCAGTCCCACCATAATTAAGTCCTCATCCATGCCCAATGAACCTGACTTGGGAGGTCAAATTCCCATTTTGGAAGAGGGCAGACTGGAACCAATGACGCTTTTAGAATTGACGGCTGTCTGCATTAGCTTGCAAAAGCAAAATGCAGACTTAGTACAAATTGTCAGTAACCAAGGCCTTGAACTCAAAGAATTGAGGGAGAGGATTGTTGTTTTGGAGAGTGCTCATTCAAGGGGAGGTATGGAGGAGTCTTCCAAAGGGGAGGAAGATCAAAGAAATCTGAGTGATAAGAGCAGTCAAGATGGACAATCATTGGATGTTGCTGAAGCTCTTACTACTTTGAAGGAACAAACAGGTTTTGATACGTCCTTGATCTCTCCAACCAATTTAAATTTATCATTTACAGATATGTTGAGAGAGGTTACACAAGGCGCTGAGGGAAAATATTTGAGCGTTGATAAGACAAGTTTGGACGCTGACAGAAGTATTTTGGGCGCTGATAAAGGAAATATGGGCGTTGACAGATCTGCATATGGAGGTGATGTATTCCAGTCATCATCTATCATCAAAGATGTTCCTACTCAGGTATTATCATCTACCCTACCAACAATTGAACCAACAGATAAGGGTAAGGGTAAGTTGGTAGAAGAAATTGTTCCAAAGAATGCAGCTCAGGTTGAATTTGATAGAAGATTGGCTGAGCAAATGATGGAACAAGGTGAAAAGAAAAAGTCACCATTTGTTGTGACTTCTGAAGAAGAAAGTGATGAAGCTAGCTCAGATTCAAGTGTGATGATTGTTGAACCAGAAAGACTTGAGTATGGTGATGAGCTTGCTAGGGAAAAGCTGAGAGATTTGAAGTTGCAAATTGATTTTGATATGCCAGAGGTAGTTCAGATGTACAATTCTTGGGAAGAAAGCTGTATGGATAATCCAGACTTGACCATTTCAGATCAGATATGGGGTTTGGAAATTCTTCTTAGAGTTCAGAAGGATTGTAAGGTGATGTTGAAGTACAAGGCAAGCAACATTCTCTCTGAGTTGAAAAGGGATAGAAGGAAGCTCTACTTTATGTTGCTCAAATGTCATGGAGTTGGATGGACACATCAGAAGCTGAAGGCTTTGACATTTGATGAGTTGGAACATAGGGCTTATCCTATTTGGGTGAAAGTGCAAGAAGAAAACACTTTCAGACTTCTTTCAGATGAAAGAAAGGAGCAACTTGCAGAAGAGATGGCAATCAAGAAAGCTATGATAGTTCCTAGACCAGTAAAGAAGGGATTTATTCTTGAGTTTCCAAAAGATATGAATCAACTATATCCAAGTGAAGCAATCATTAGAAAGAGCCTCAAGCTCTCCCCATTAGAAGCTTCAGATATGGTGCATGTGTTACCACTAGATTCCAGGAATCCAATTGTGAGTTATGATGAAGATGAATGTGGATTCTGGAAAATTGGAAGATTTGGCAAGGAGGTACACACTTTTACCACTCTCATATCTTTATTTGCAAGTTGTGACAGAGAAGAATTGGTAGATCTTTGGAGGTTGCTAGAGACCAAGTATGAGGCTGAAGCACCAACTTCAGCCAATGGAATAAAACTTTGGACCACATTCAAAAGAATGTGTGGGACAAAAGAAGAAGATCCTGAAATATGGAAGGATCTTGAAGATGACCTCAGTGGTCTTCAATGGAGGTTATATTCAGCTGCAGGTGTATACCATTTGAGTTCTACAAAGTTTGCTGAGTATTTACTTGTAGATGCTCAGTATTTCATATCCAAAGCTGTTTTGGAGAAGATGAAGGACACCCAGTTGGAGATAGACTATACAAGTGACGTGGCAAAGAATTTGATCAGATTTATTTATCACCAATATGATAAGGTTTGTCAGACTCCTCCAAGTTCTTAATGTTTATTCAGAAACTTGATCATAAGAGTGGATATCAAGTTTAGGGGAGGATTGTTGGGAATAAATTTAGGCCAGAACACTTGAACGCTGACAAGAACAACTCAAGCGTTGACAAGAGCAAAGTGAGCGCTGACAGCATAAGCGTTGACAAGTTAAAGTCAAGCGTTGACAGATTGAAGACAAGCACTGATGGAAGATGTGAGCTACACGTTTATTATATTCTAGAATACTTCTAGTAAGGATAGAGACGACAATGTATTTTCTATGTTTATCTTTACCTAGAATAGTTGATTCGTAGCTTATTGTACAAGACTTCTTGTTCTATAAAAGAAGATCTTTTAGGTTAAAGTTTAATATTAGTTTTCATAAGTTTTCGATTGTTAAACCCTTTCATTGTAACCAAGTACGATTATTCTAATACAAGTGAAAGTTTGTTTAACATCATTGTGTTTTAGATCAAGTGTTAATTCCGCATAACACTTTGTTACTTTATTCATAAGCAAAGGTTTCTCTACGTGTAGTACTTGATCTAATCTCGTATACACAAAGCTTAATCGATCTAAGTTTGGGATCAACAGAACATTTGCTACACACGCTATCTATCTATTATCTTTCAAAATCTTCTTAGTGGTCGTTACATTAACCCGGCTCTCACAGCCATTAAGCCTTACCATCTTACTGGGGCTTCCTACAAGATTATTGGGCCAAATGATGTGTCGATGACTGCCTACATGAAGCAAGTAGCTGCAAGACAACCATCTGTCTCTAAGTCTATGATCCCTTCCCCAGTAAAGGTGAATACAGCTAGTGTGTCTGGTAAGTCTGTGTCTTTGACCTCTGGGCAACACATTACGCTGTCCAAAGCAGCAACTGATCAACAGCCTAAGAAGAAGTCAAACCCCACTTCTTCCAAAACCCAAGCTGTTAAAAAGGTTAGGGAAAAGAATAAGGATACCGTCTCGACTCCCTCTGTTCCAAAGACTTTTGCGGATACAGAGACTTCAATAAACACAACAAGGGTCTAGTATCTCTAATTCAACAGAGACAGCAGGTAACCAACCAAATTCTGCTGATATCTCACAGGTAATCAGTTTTTCATTTTTAGAGGTCCACAAGCAGCCACTCTCAAATGTCTGTAGGTGAGAGTGGTGAAGTTAGGGTTATCCTCGACCCATAGAAGTCTGTGTCAACACTTAGAAATTCTTTAAGACTTTCGTACACCCTGTCTTTGCACGAGGGAGTGATTCATTTGTGTTAATAAAGCACCCCGATGAGCCTGTCCATCTAAACAGTATGTAGGCAAACAACAACCTATGTACATATATGTCTCAACCTAGAGTAGCTGTATCTCACACAGCCTCTAGGTTCTCTAAAAAAAGAATCCCAAAAGTTTCACACTTTTAGGGGGAGCTGAATAATCATCCTCAGCTTTCCTAGGTACAACGTAAAATGACGATCTTAAACTACATCTTTTTCACAAATAAAAGAGTCCCAAAGGATTTATCCTTTTGGGGGGGGGCTGAATAATCACACTCAGTTTTCCTAGGGGCAGCGTAACAGGCGATCCTAACCTACATACATTTCACACTTAAAAGAGTCCCAAAGGATTTATCCTTTTAGGTAGGTTGAATAATCACACTCAGATTTTCTAGCAAATGGCGACCATTAACCCTCTTACTTTCACACATAAAAGAATCCCAATGATTTATCCTTTGGAGTGACTGAATAATCATCCTCAGCCTCTTTGGGACATCGTACTGGCGACCATTCCCCTTATCTATTTCCCTGTTACTAACTTATATCATTATAGGCTGATATTAAACAGATCAATGTTGAACAGACCAATCTTGGATCTGATACATCTCTCAGGAACAACCCAAAGAGGATGCAACAATGCTTGATGCAAAAGAGGATGTTATGACACTCATAGAAGACTTCTCTAAACCAGAATCCATGCCTGATGATGAGATCTTCACAGATGACCTTTTGGAAGAAGAGGATGAAAAATATGATTCACAACCTCCTACTTCTCCTCCCAAAGTCAACACCGAGTCCACTCTTGCTGACACATCCACATAACCAGCCAAGGAAGTACCCGCAACTTCTACACCTGATGTCCCTGTCACATAGGTGCTTCCAAAGGCTGCAAAAGAAGATACATATGATCCAACAACTGAATTTTTTCTATTTGATCATCCCTAACAACTGAATTACGATCTTCTACCAAGGGAAGATGGATACGAACATCAAAGCTTAAACATTCGCAATGTACAACCTTACCATCACCCTATTGATATGAAACGCCTGTCAAGAAAATTGGATAGCATTGCTTCTGAAATGAAGTCTTTTACCTCCAATTTTCAAAAGATTATCACACATGCAGTTTAGGATGCTCTCACAGATCCTATTAAAGAAGGCACTCGTAAAGGAGTTACTCAGGGACTTAGTCATCTGTCCACTTGAATCAAAGATGCTATTACAACTGAAGTCCCTGGTATGTTATCAGCTCATGAATTAGTCATGCACAAAGAATTTGAGGTTGTGTATCGAAGACATAAACATCATACCAACTTCTTGGCTAATCATGTTGATCGTTCTGTGAATCAAAATTGCAACAGGCTACTCATAATTTATCGAGTATCAAGAAAGACACAGAAACAAATGGTTGTATCTGTTGAATAGGTTGCAAGGTATATTCAATCACATTCAGCCAAACGTTTGAAGAAACAGGCTAAACGTGAGGGGGAGAAAGTTAACTGATGAACCTTGAACCTGTCAACACCATTGCAAGTACAGCCAATGAAACATCTGATAACATGATTTCTACTCCCATCCCTCTCCAAGTCATCACACCAACTATCATACCAGATGATGATGAAGTTATCGGGGAGCAACAGCCTAATGAACAAGCTGATACATCAAAGGCCCTGACTCTGGTTAACACCAAGGAGACTGTGGACAATGATGAACCAGCTGCCAAGAAACTCAAGTTTATTGTTAGCTACCTTGAAGGTCTACAATTTCTTAGGATTTGGTAATTAATGGATTGATCTATTGATTAGAATGGTGGAGATGGAGAAGATGAAGATGGGGTGTAGAGAGAGAAAGGGGAGAAAAGAAAAGTAGAGAGAGAAAGTGATTTTATTAAATGAAAAGATGAAATGAGAAGAACCACCCCTCCTAACATGCTAGGAGGGGTATATATAGCCCACCCTACATGTGGGCTATATGGGCTATACTTGGATCACGAGCCTAATACATTAATATATCGTTGGAGCGACCGATCCTTCATAAATACGTAAAAACGTATTTCCAACAATCTCCCCCTAAGGGAGGTCGCTCCAAGTTACAAAGTTCTAAATATTCTATAGCTCGTGATCTATGCTAATAATGATGTGACCGAGACTTTCTTTGGAAAAACGTATTTCCAACAATCTCCCCCTAAGGGAGGTCACACCATTTTACAAAAATCTTAAACCTAGCATCTATGCTTGAGTCTTCGATCTTGTTCTTGTGAATATGCTTGATGTGATCTTTTGACTTTAGTCTTGAGCATGTTTCCTTGCCTTGACCTTGTGCATTCAACACTTGTGAAATTTGCCTCTTCGTGACTTCATGTTCCACATACTTATACCTTTAAATTCTTGAAAGCTTCAGAGTTTGATACAGCGGAAGACTTGACCTTCAGGCTTTCTTGAATTTGTTGAAGTACTAATTGTATGTAGTATAAGCATGTGGTGACGACTTCTTCTGGATTATACACCGCAATGCCACCTTCTTGTTACGCTGCATAAGACAGTTAGCAACAAACCATAGACACGGATGAAATGGCCTTGTACATTTCATTCTAAATCGGTAGCATTTTACCTCCGGTCGGTGAAGATCGTTGGACGATATTAACTATCGTACTTGTGGCAGGTAGTTTCAATTAAGAACCTCCTTGACAAGATTTCGCGGGTAAACCCGTTCTCTTTATTCGACCGTCCAAAGCTGACTGCGAACATAAAGAGTGAATCATTTGGATAATAATATCCGCATGATTTGAAGCCGTCAATTCATGTTCCTGGAACAAGTGAAGTTCAATTAAGAACCGCACCATCGTTGCTTTCCAGTTGTCACGAGCTTGATTCGTATAGAATCTTGCAAGTTACCTACCAAGTGCTGTTTGATGTTAACACTAGAAGGATTACCATTCGTCACTGTAAATACTTAATAGTATTACTCTGAATGTTCTGGCAAGATCATTAAGATATTGCGTAGAGGCCTGGAACGTGTTTAAATTCATTTAAGAATTAAACCACTGTTGCTTTCCAGTTATCACAAGCTTGATTCATGAAGAATCGCACAAGTCACCTACCATGAGCTTTTTGATATTCGCTCAAGAAGGATTTCCATCTTCATTGTAAATACTTTCATATTACTCGGATGTTCAGGCAAGATCATGAAGATTTTGCGTAGGACTCTTAAGATCTTTCTTACTTTTCACAGTGTGTGAAGAAGCAAGGAAATATGAAAGTGTGTCCTAATGAGATATTACTCGATCGTGCATTTTGGATTTTTAATGATCGGAGGCTGGAGAGGAGTGCCACCTTTTCAATACCAATTTATTCGGAGTGAATAAATCAATAGATAATACGTTGTCTCCATGTGATTAAAACAAATATCTTTTGAGAGATATCTGAGTTAGCTGGGATGGGTTGTGCATTGCATCACTGGGTCCATGATGTCTGTCTTCAATATTAAGAATCATTAAACAATGATCTTAATAGCATATGTATTGACCCGGTTTCTGCCTAAAGTTGTAAGGAGGGCTTCTTTCTTTACACCCTTTATCTTTACAATTCTTTTTCATTCTTCAACCCCTTCAATGCTTACCAATACGTCATAACTAGCACCTTATTGTGATTGTTCCAGTGCTAACTTAAGTACTTGGTCGGCATTCAGCTACGTTCATAATCTTTCTCCATCTTTCCTAAGGACTACTATTTCTAGCTATGGAATGTCCTTGGGAAGATTCCTCCGGTTCTAGAGGAATCATTGGACTTTAACCTATCCTATCATCCTTATGTCACCACAATCTTCATCGTCGTGAAATAAATGGGTTGCGGGTAAGTATAAATCACCATGAAATCCATTTTGAAGTGCAAATCCATTTTGCTCCCCCTTAACATATGCCACGATATCCGAAAACATTTCGCACATGTCGGGATGAGCTAGCACGTTAAGTCAAACCATTTGTGATTAATCATTTCCCATATTAAATCACATTTTCTCCCCCATATTAAAAATATTAACTCAATCAATGTTTTTAATATCAATTGATTTAATAGCGTTTTAAGAAAATTTGGGAAGAAAAATGCAAATCCAATTATCTTCATGAGTTACACAAGCTCCCCCTCAAATTAATGAGGGTGTGCTGAAACGTAAATTAAATACCTTTTAAACACAAGTGTAAGGTATTTATCACGTGCAAAGATCATATATGATAATGAATTCACAATATTAGCAATTTACGAGGTTGGACCCGAATGATGGAGAACATCATATGAAAGAAGCACATGGTTCTTGTTCACGAATGTTGGTCTTCCTCGTAACTTCTGAAGTTATCTCTTGACTCCATGTGTATGATTGATATCGTTGTCTTAACACCAATATGTGAACTTGGCACTCTCGGCATCAAGGATTCTGAATGCTGGACAATTGCTCCCCCTCAATTGTTGACCCGTGTTCTATTAAAAGAGTTGTAGTCACCGTTTGAGTAGTCGCATCGTCGAGTATGTAGATATCAATTGCAACGAACTTTGGATTATGGAGTTGATAACTTCGGATTCTGAAGTCAAAGCTTTCCGGTGAAATGCTTGACTTCAAAGTGAAAAGCGGGCTACTATCGGAAATAATAGCAAACCATATGGAGCATGTTTTAAATATTTTAAACTTCTGCTCGAACTTTATTTACAACCCCGTGTCATTATTGAATGACATTTCTAGGTTCGTAAATATTATCGATTCCAGAAGACATGCTCGTTTTATCAAAACGTTTTTTGAACACACAATTTTGAAAGATTTAGAAAAACCTTTTGAGAAATTCTTGAAAAATTGTGTTCAAAGTTTTGAAAACCAATTACTTGAGCTTAAGATTTGGAATATCTTGGGAAAGCTCAAGTCCGAGAAGTTGTAAACTTCTCGTTGTAAGGATAAGTTACCATCGGCGATAATCTTTCCATTTATCTGATGGACGAGTTCTAAGCTGACATTTACTTAGAAGTCGTTTTTCATGAGCTTGAAAACTTTGACTGTTTTAACGGAAAGCTCATGACCGAGAAAAGTTAATTTCTCGTTATGAGGAAAAGTTCTCTTATTTAAAAGATACACTTTCCTTTCTGAGCTTAAAACTTCGAATGTTTTAATACAAGCTCATGACCGAGAAAGGTTAGTTTCTCGTTATGAGGATAAGTTATCATTAATGATAAACTTTCCTTTATTTGAAGTTCGGGTCACAATCTGTCATTTAACTGTGAGCCATAATGCATGAGCTTAAAAACTTGGAATATTTTTGATATAAGCTCATGCCCGAGAAAAATGAATTTCTCGTTTTTAGGATAAGTTTATCATCGGCGAGAAACTTTCCTTTCTTTGATGAGCGAGTTACAGTCTGTGATATGACTATAAGTCCTTGTGCATGAGCTTAAACACTTGGAATGTTTTTTGATATAAGCTCATGCCCGAGAAAAATTAATTTCTCGTTGTTAGGATAAGTTTATCATCGGGATGAACTTTCCTGTCTTTTGAGATCGAGTTACAGTCTGTTATGTGACTGTAAGTCCTTTGTTGCAGCTTAACCATGAATCCCTTGAGACATTTGTTTCTCTGATATCTGCTTCTTCAGCAACCAAACTCTAAGAGTGTCCTTAGTTGAACGGTATACAATGATTGGACCGCTTCGTTCTTTTGGAACATCAACTTTGGTACCTGCATTCTCATTAGGAATTTGCTTGCTTTGACATGGGTTAGAGATATCTATTTTTGAAGCACGTGGGGGTTCACAGTTGGCTTTACTTGTGTCAGAGGCGACCTGAGTAGATGATTCACTTACCTTAGCTGGTAAACGTTTCCTTTTATAGAAAATCTTAAGTTTAGGCTTAAGTGAAGTATCATCTTTATCAATTTCCTCCCTAGTAGTCTTAGTAGAATCGGAGACTATCCTAGTTAAAGGGCACTCGTTTCCTACAAGAGTGAAAGTTCTACCAGTGGGGCGCCAATCTTTACCAAAGGGTTTGATTTTAGCTATCCACTGGGACTTAATTCTAGCACGGGAGTTCACCTCATCAAGTAATTTCTTGACACACGAGTCATGATTTACCGTAAAGACACATTTTCTACATGTTTTACAAGTAGCATATTTAATGTCCGAGTATTTCCTAGATGATTGATCGATGCTCCTAGGAGATGACATGCTACGGTTAGTAGTGTTGGGTAATCTAGAAGGCATCTGACTAGGTTGGACATTGCTATCTCTTACATGTGTCTTTTGAATAGCTTCCCTTTGACCAAAATCATGGCGCACTTTAGTTGAACCAGTTCTAGACGTGTTCATTGAACTATTCTTAGAGAAACTAGGGGCAATCATGTGATGAGGTCTTGCTAAAACTGATTTAGTCACATTAGGCCTAGTTGGTGGAGTGACTGTTCTAGAAATATGACCCAAATCAACTTGGGAGGCAAACCGTGGTCTCGAGGATTGTGGTCGCTCGGATCTAAATGCAGTAAGTTGTCTAACGAACTGATTTGTAGGCGGTTTCCCCAAGATTGATGGTTTTTCAAGCTTAGTGTCCACACTAGGTCCTCTATTTTTCCTTAAATCGTTATTCAACGTAGCTAAAGCAAAAACCTTTTCCTGTACTTGGGCCTTCAAAGTCTCATTCTCTTTGAGCAAGTTATCTTGGGATGCCAACTTAGATTCAAGCAGTTGAATTTGTTTCAAAAGATTATCCTTTTTAGCTTTAGAATCTAAAACTTTTTGATCCAATTTTCTTTCAAGAACAACATTTGATTTTTCAAGTTTTTCAAAATATGTTTCAAATTTGTTCGTTTTCTTTGAAAATTCAATTTTGGCATCCTCAAGATCTTTTGATTGTTGAGCTACAATCGTTTCGAGCTCTCTAATCTTGGAATCAGAAGCAGTCAATGAAGCAGTTATAATACAATTATCATGATGTACTATAGCATTCTGAACAATCTCTCCCCCATTATGACTTACATCGGATGAATCAGAAGTGGTATTGCTATCACTCTTTTCCATCCCATGTTTGTCATAATTAGGTTCAGAATGCTCAATATGCGGCATATCATCAGCATATACATCATAAAGAACATTACATTGTACCATGTTTGCAGGCTCTTCGTCATAAACGGGCAAGGTGTCATCAAGAAGGATCTCGTGAACATTCCCTGACGTGCCACTGGTATCATGTTGTCCTTCCGATTCCGTGCTCTTGCCATTGTTATGCTCCAAGTTGTCAACCGTATGACCATTCTCCTCTTGCATCTGCGTCATTGATTCTTGCACTCCATTATCATACACTTGCTGAGGTTGTGATCTTTGATAAATCTAAGACGAGACCGATGTCATGAGTTTCAATATTGTATCACGGAAAACTCGAAGCTCGGTATGTGTATCTCGAAGAAAAGATTGGCAAATCATTGAACTTCAGACGTGATGATATTGTATTGGAGGAAAGGCGTGAGTTGTGTCACAAGAGTCTTATATCCAAGTGCCGATGCAGAGTGATTAAAGTTTTCATGGTTGAGTTGCTCGGCGAGTTGGGTCAATGTGGTGAATATTGAGTCGATGAATATATGACGATCTTGTCCAAAGATGGTCATAAATTCCCTCCCACCTTGAAGTCGTGAAAGAGTAACTAGATGATATTGAAGCATTTGAAATGAATTTATACCACTTTCTCTAGCTTTGTCTTGCATTCGATGCAAGTCACCCTCTTTAAGTGTCGAATTCAAAGACTCCATTGAATTTTGTGGTTGTTTTCGTGATTTTGCAATTCGTGAAGAAATTTAGAAGGAGAAATTCACGGAATATGACAAAACCAACGAAAAATCTGTAAACAACTCTTAAAAAAAATCCTCGTTTGATAATATATCTCTTTTCTCGGCTCAATAATTGTTGTCGGCTCAAACGATGATAAATTAAACCGGAGACCAAAGCAAAGTCGGCTCACTCCAAAAATAAAGCCCGTCAACAAATAAATCCAAGTTACGGTGAATATAATGATCGGCCCGTTAAATATTTTACCACTTTAGTTCTTTCTAAATACCCGCCTCAATACGATGTACCAAAAACTAATTATTCAAAATTAACTTAATTAAAAAAATTAACTTTAAGATATAAAAATATAAAAAAGGGAACTTAAAAAAATAACTTGACTAAAAATTAGAAAACCAAAAATAGAAAAATCTGATATGTTTTTATTTTTATTTTATTATTATTATTATTATTATTATTATTATTATTATTATTATTTTTTAAATATCTGATATTAAAAATAGAAAAATCGGGTATATATTTAAAAAAAATCTGATAATTTAAACTAAAAAAAAATCCGATTTAGAAAATAAAAGGAGAAAAATATGATATATTTTTTTTAAAAATAACTGATATTAAAAATTGAAAAAGAAATCTGATACAAAAATAGTGACAAAAAATCACACGTGTTAGAGCTAAAGAGAGAAACGTTTCCTCCGCCCAGATGTTGACATTGATTGCACCCACACAAAAGACTTTGTAAACTCCGCTTAATATATAAATAAACTTAACAGTCTTTTCTCTCTCTCTACTCTATAACTCCTCCGTCCCTGTTATCTCTCTCTCTCCTCACAAGAATACTTTCAGTCTCTCTAATCTCACAAATCTCAAACCCTCTCAAATCCTCTCAAATCTAACAACCTAATCTCATATTGATATTGAAATCAAGAACCACAATTATCATAGCCTGCTACAAATCCCACGAGATTTATAGTCAAATAATCATGCCAAGAATTCAAACCCACTTGATTGAAGGACAAGAGATAGATTCGTCTTCAAGATCATTTGGATTGGTCTCAGGTAGGTTCAATATTTCGATTGTATGTTGTTAATCTTGATATCTATGAGTCTTTCTATCATCTGTCGCGTCTTTCTTGTGATGTTTTTCTTTGAAATAATCGAAACGAGATAAGATAAAAACAGATTTGTTATTAATCTTTTCTTCTCTTCGAATATAAAAATTGGATGTTTGTTCAAGAAAAGATCAATGATGATAAGATATGTCGTGTATTTCGAATATTAAAATCTGAGATCTTTTTGGTTTTGGAGTCCGAGTGATATGTGTACGAGTCTAGGGTGTGGGTTGTGGGTGAGGGAAAGAGGGTTTTTGATGGAGTCGAGCGTCAGTCTAGGTGAAGTGTGAGGGAGTCGAGGGTGAGTGAAAAGTGAGTCGAGAGTTGTAAGGTAGTCTAGTCTTGGTCGAGAGTTTGTGAAAAATGAGTCGAGTCTAGAGTTGAGGCGTGGGGGTTCGAGGGTATGTGATTGTTTTGGTTTTGAGACGTGAGTCAAGAGTATTTTTGGTTGTGGTTTCTAAGTGTGTGGAGTCGTGAGAAAGGTGTAACGAGAGGATGGGTGTCTTTGTGAGTCTGTTGGGGTGAGTCGAGAAGTGGTTAAGGTTGGAATGTGTGTCGAGTCGAGAGAGTTTGGTTTGTGTGTGCGTCGAGGGTTTTGAGAATAGAGGTTCGAGGGTGATGAGGTCTGTTGTCTGTGTTTGAGTTTGTGATTCGAGGGTTGGTTTCGAGTCGAGAGAGAGGAGAGGTAAGGTGAGGTGAGGGTTGGTTACGAGTCAAGGGTCGAGTCAAGGGTCGAGTTCAAGAAATGGCTATGCGGAATAAATTTCTATACGGAATGAAGTTCCTATACGGAATGAAGCCTTACTCGGAATAAAGTCTATACGGAATGATCCGTGTCTATACGGAATAATCCGTTATACGGAATAATCCGTTATACGGAATAACAAGAAAAGGAAACAGAAAGTGGAGATTGATGGATCAAAGTGATGAAACTTTTGACAGATTTGGACAGATTGGTTGAACAAAAAAGGACAAAATAAAAGATGACAAATTGAATGTATTAAAAAAAACTGATAAAAAACTGATCAATTTAAAATTAATAAAAATCTGATAAAACTGAAACTGCTTATCTAGACATCAATTTGATAAAAATGATTATAAAAAGATGAGAGAAAAAAAAATTATAGAAAAAAGATATTTTGAAATTTAAATTTAAAAAAAAAATATGATAAAAACTGATTGGACAAGTTAAATCATAAAAAAGATGATTGATTGGACAGATTTTTAGAAAAAAAAGAGACGAAAGATTTTCTAAAAAAAAATTATAACAAGAAAATCAATAGATAAAAAACGCAAATCCTAAGATTTAACCATGGCTCTGATACCAATTGAAGGTCTACAATTTCTTAGGATTTGGTAATTAATGGATTGATCTATTTATTAGAATGGTGGAGATGGAGAAGATGAAGATGGGGTGTAGAGAGAGAAAGGAGAGAAAAGAAAAGTAGAGAGAGAAAGTGATTTTATTAAATGAAAAGATGAAATGAGAAGAACCACCCCTCCTAACATGCTAGGAGGGGTATATATAGAGCACCCTACATGTGGGCTATATGGGCTATACTTGGATCACGAGCCTAATACATTAATATATCGTTGGAGCGACCGATCCTTCAGAAATACGTAAAAACGTATTTCCAACAAAATCAAGCTCGGATGGCATTCAACAAACATGCTGAAGAGCTTAGAAAATCACATAAATCATCCTCTGTCTCAAAGAAAAGAAAGGAAATAGTTGTGGTAGACTCAGACGTCAAACTAAAGAAAATAGATGCAATGCTAGAGACAGGAGGATCAACAGTTGAAATTTCTCAATTCTCCACTTTCAAAGATGTTGATGATAAACCTCTAACAGCTGAGGAAATTGAAAACCAGGCACTTGAATTTAAAAGGCTAAATGAAATCAAGAAAGCCAAAGAGCTGAATGAGGCAAAGATATGAAAAATGACTCCTCAACAAAGAGAGGTGCAAAGACAAACCTTGAGGGAAATGGAGTCAAAACACAAAGAGGCTCTAAAAAAAATAAAGCTGACTATGATGCCTACATGAACTCAAGATTTGCACCAGGTAAAATCACCAAGTTCAAGTACACCATTCAGAAGTCAACTCACACTCCACATTTGGTAATATGGATAGACAACCAACATGCCAACATGAATATATTTGATGACTTCAAATTAAGAACACTTGGTTTATCTGAATGGTTTGAACTAGAGAAATTAGCTGAGAAGAAGTCTGGACAGGCAAATTTTCTACTTCTAAAGACTCTGAAGGCTAAATTCAACTGGGTGAAAGAAACTGCAATCAAGCTCAAAATTGATCCCCCCCCCTCCACAACTGTTTTAACAAGAACCCTCAAAGGCTGAATCAATTTCTTAAAGAAGCATTTGTCACAGATGACATTCAAGTTGATGGAATGTTCAGGGATCTCATCCTACCTAATGGAATTGTAGGACCAGTTGATGGACAGACCTACACTGAGCCTGAAAAGGGAATGACATTCATGAACAGGGGATGCCGATATATTTTTCAAAGGGAAAGTGAGTTGGGGCTAGCTTCCACTGTTCAGCTTCTAGTCTTCAAGAAGGTGTTAAAAATTAGGGGTAAGAAAAAAAACCGAAAAAACCAAAACCGAACCGAAACCGAAAAAACGGAACCTAAAAAACCGACCGAATAAAAAAACCGATGGTTCGGTTTTTACGTTTTCAAAACCAAAAAGTTTCAGTTCGGTTTTGGTTTTCATCCAAAAACCGAACCGTAAAAACCGAACCGAACCGAACCATTCTATTATATAAAAAATATAAATATTATATAATATACATAAATAATTAATATATAAAAATTATAAAAAAAAAGATTCATTTTTAGGGAAATAGAACTAATATATTTATCTTATTATTTATACGCGTGTTTGATATGTACATGTGCTTACTTCACAATATATCATTACATATGTGAAGATAATCGTTTATATGTATGTTTACTTGCATGTGTGTTTATCTTATTAATATGTTTATAATTAGAGATAAACATTATTATGTTTAGATTGACAAAAAAACAAATAAAAAACTATTTTTTCACGCAAAACAAATTTTTTAATCTAAATATGACGTACCCAAATATAAACGGTTTTAAAAACCGAAAAAACGGACAAACCAAACCGAAACCGATTACAAACCGAAAAACCGAACCGCCCAAAACCGAATGGTTTCAGTTTTTGGTTTTTTAAAAACCAAATATGTCGGTTCGGTTTTGGTTTTAGCCAAAAACCGAACCAAACCGAACCGTGCTCACCCCTACTAAAAATTAACTCTAAATATTCCAAAGTCTTCGCCCAAGCATTGCAAGCTGAATTGGATACCAGAAAGGATGTTGCTGAAGCTGAAGAGAAAATAAAGAATGATGATTACTGAAGAAATCACAGCTGAATTTTACTTTTATAATTTTGTTGTAATTATGTTTTGTACTTGTAATTTTCCTTTAAGTCTTAATGAATTATGAAGTTGTTTGTTAGATCTGTTATATGTAAGAAGAAGCTGTCATCTCACTTACTATAACTATTTTAGATCCAGCTGTATTTATGTTTAAATAGGGGGAGATGGTTGAGAATCTAAGTATGTTAGATTTCCCTTATTCATAGATTTAAGCGTAAATTAAGATATATGTTATTAACTTGCATGTGCCAAGGTGACAGGCAAGTACGACAAGACTCACAGAGAACTTAGTCTTTGTGAGCAATCACAGGGGAGTCCATGTCAGAGAAATTTTCAAGGAAGTCAAAGATTACTTGAAGACATACTCATTGGCTGTGATGGATAACAGCCAAGATGTATCAGGGACTCTCCATGGTTGAGTGTTAACAGGGGTGGCAATACCCTGTTAACACTCATTACACTTTGGACATACCTAAGTGTTTAGGCGAGAACTATTTGAGAAGGACAAATAGTATCTTTGAATTGATGCAGCCTAAAGTACGAGGTTATGAAGAAAAGGGAAACTGTGTCAGCTCTGTTTCCCTAAGGCGTTATAACAGACTACCAAGAATAGAAGAGCATTTTGTGACAGATGACTGACATTGTCTGTCTTGTCTAGTCGCTATCAACCAGCTATCAAAGTCAACCTCATACCACTATAAATAGGAAATTTAGCATAGAGTTAATGTTATTCACTTTGTTAGATTTCACACATTAACTCTCTTGAACTTGAAGAACAATCAGATGTGCCTATGTTCTTAAGTCAGCTTGTAAACTTGTAACTTGTGCAAGTTTACTTGTCCAAAGAGTACACAACACATTTTCATCAAACTGTGTGATCCATAACACTTGTAATACTTTTTATACAATAACAAAGTCTTACGTTTGAAAAGTATTTACTTGTGTTAATTATCTTAATTAGTCGTTTCAGTCTAGGTTTACGGACTTTTAAAAGGCATTCATTTTGTGAAAGGATCTGTGACGTTCTCATCTGTGTGAACTTTGTTAATGAGAATTTACCATCTTTGATAACCTCTCGAATATAGTGAAATCTCATTTGATAATGTAAGGCACCCATCACGATTCTCGGATCATCGGCGATGAAAGTTGTAGCAAAATTGTCTCATAACATTTCTACAGGTTCATTATTCGATGGCATGACTCCAACAAGTCCATCAATAAACTTTTTGTTAGAAATACGTTTTTAACGTATATTAGAAGTATCGGTCACTCCACAATATTGTTTATGTTGTAATAGCTCGTAGTTAATGTTGCTTATTAAGTTAAGTAAGAAACCGACCCATGGGCTTGTCATGGGTCGGCCCAAGCCCAAATAAAGGCCTTGGATATAAATACCCCTTTCCACCATGGAAAGGGGTTGGTTGTTGATCATTCCACATTTTCATTTGAATAAAAATACACATAGTTTCTCTCTCACTTTCTCTCTCTAGTTTCTCTCTCTAGGAATCTTAAACCCACTTCATAGATTCATAGGTTATCAATATTCTACATTTGGTATCAAGAGCTATGGGGTGATTTAAGGTAATGATTTGTGTTGTTTTTTAGTTTTTGATTGTATTAGTGTTCTTTAAGAAGATCCATCTTGATTCTTGGAGTTTTTGGTGTTTTTGTCATTGGGATTAGTAGATAAGTATTAGTTTTTACTTATTATTGTAGAAATCACAAAACTTTTTGGGTTATTTGGTAAAAATCTGGGTTTATTTCATCATTTTTTGATCGACTGTTACTCGAACAAACCTTCTGTTTCCCAGACAAAGTTCCGAACCAAAAAGTTCCGGATCAAAAAGTTCCGGATCAAGGAAAGTTCCGGATCAAAAAGTTCCGAACCAAAAGCTCCGGATCAAGGAAAGTTCCGGATCAAGGAAAGTTCCGGATCAAGACAAAGTTCCGGATCAAAAAAGTTCCGAACCAAAAGTTCCGGATCAAGGAAAGTTCCGGATCAAGGAAAGTTCCGGATCAAGACAAAGTTCCGAATCAAAAGTTCCGAACCAAAAGTTCCGGATCAAGGAAAGTTCCGGATCAAATCTTCCGAACCAAAAGTTCCGGATCAAGGATTTCCGAGCCAAAATCTTCCGAATCAACACTTCCAAATCAACAAGAGTTCCGAATGAAGGACTTCCGAATGAAGAGTTCCGAACGAAGAGTTCCGAATGAAGAGTTCCGAATGAAGGACTTCTGAATGAAGAGTTCTGAATGAAGAAGTTCCGAATGAACTTCCGAATGAAGAAGTTCCGAATGAACTTCCGAATGAACTTCCGAATGAAGAAGTTTCGGATGAACTTTCGAATGAAGAAGTTCCGGATGAACTTCCGAATGAAGAGTTTCGAATGAACTTCCGAATGAAGAGTTCTGAATGAAGGACTTCCGAATGAAGAGTTCCGAATGAAGAACTTCCGAATGAAGAGTTGTTGGATTGATAGTTGTTTGCCCATTATAATTACTTGTTGAAATATGTTATGCTTAGAAGTAATAATGATACATATCTATATATTTTTGTGCATCAACCTTTTATGTCTTATCTTAAGCAGATACGATGACTAATCCAACAGTACAAGCACTCCAAGATTCTAGAGCAGCCACAATTGCCGAAGCAAGAACCCTTGAACGAAGATTGATGAGGAGCTTAGAAAGGTTCGTTGGTGGTAGACCATATGGAGTGCACCACAAGTTACTGCAACGATCCATCTAATGGGTCGAACATTTTAGGTCCACTTTATATTGGTTTTTAATTGTGAATATGTACAATTGTGAATATTGTGCTTCTACGGCTTGATGTAGTGTTAAGGTATGATAATTTTTCAAGAATTTCTCACGAGATTCTAAATCTTTCAAAATATATCATACTAAAGCACTACAACTATCCCTTATTAATTTAAGGGGGGGCATTAACATGTTCTATGGCCAAACATCGATTTCATTTTTACCCAAAGACCGGTTAATCCATTCAATATCCCAAATATTAATGGTTAACATTTTGGATAAGGGGAGAAAATGGGATTAAGGAGACTTAAATGATACTTGGCTAAAAGATGAAAAAGACTTAACGATAATCCAACTTAATATGTGTAAAGCACGTGTTAAGGAGGAGCGTTTTTGATGAACAAAACACCTAAGGTACAAAACTTTTGATTTCAATATCACAAGTACCTTAAGTGATTTTCAAGGATTTTTCATGGTGGCTATACTTTCCCAAAACACGCTTAATTCACGACGAATGTGGTGACAAAAGGGTGGTAGGAATAGGTTTAGTCCAATGATTCATCAGAGCCGATGGAATCTTCCCAAGGACAATTCCCTAGATAGAATTAGAAGTCCTAGGAAAGTTGGAGAAAGATTGTGAACGTAGCTGAATGCCGACCAAGTACTTAAGCTAGCACTGGAACAATCACAACAAGGTGCTAGTTATGACGTATTGGTAAGCATTGAAGGGGTTGAAGAATGAAAAAGAATTGTAAAGATAAAGGGTGTAAAGAAAGAAGCCCTCCTTACAACTTTAGGCAGAAACCGGGTCAATACATATGCTATTGAGATCATTTTTGTTAATGATTCTCGATATTGAAGAAAGACATCATGGACCCAGTGATGCAATGCACAAACCTTCCCAGCTAACTCAAATATCTCTCAAAAGGTATTTGTTTTAATCACACGGAGATCAACACGTTATCTATTGGTTTATTCACTCCGCATAGACTAATATTGAAAAGGTGGCACTCCTCGCCAGCCATCGCTCACTAAATCAAAACGCACTATCGAGTCTAGAGCCACGAGATCATCAAAAGTCTCATTAGGACACTTTCCATTTATTCCTCGCTTTCTCACACACTGTGAAAAGTAAGAGATTTTTTATGAGTCCTACGCAGTATTCTTGTAATATTTCCAGAACATCCGAGTAATACGCAAGTATTACAATGAAGATGGAAATCCTGCTTGAGCCAACATCAAACAAGCTCATGGTAGGTTACACGTGCGGTTCTTTAAGAACCAATCTTGTGAAAAACTGGAAAGAAACAGTGGTTTAATTCTTAATTGAACTTAAACTCGTTCCAGGCCTCTACGCATTATCATACGATCTTGCCAGAACACTCAGAGTGACTCTTTATTGATCACAGTGACGAGTGGAAATCCTTCTAGTGTTAACATCAAATAGCACTTGGTAGGTGACGTGCAAGATTCTTTATGAATTGAGCTCGTGATAACTGGAAAGCAACGATGGTGAAAATCTTAATTGAAATTCACTTGTTCCAGGTTTCATGAATTGACGGCTTCAATCATAAGGATTTTTAATCCAAATGATTCACTCTTTATGTTCGCAGTCAGCTTTGGACGGTCGAATAAAGAGAACGGGTTTACCCGCGAAATCCTGTCAGGAAGTTACTTAATTGAAACTATCCGTCACGGGTACGATATCTAATATCGTCCAACGGTCTTCACCGACCGGAGGTAAAATGCTACCGAATTAGAATAAAATGTCAAAGCCATTTTATTCGTGTCGTTGCTGTGTACCTGTTAAAGACGGTGGCGTTGCTGTGTACCTGTTGAAGACGGTGGCGTTGCTGTGTACCAGTTGAAGACGGTGGCGTTGCGGTGTACCTGATGAAGTCGTTCCCACATGCTTATGTTTTTCTGCATCAATGTTCAGCAAAATTCAAGAAAGTGCAAAATGAAGTCTTCCGCTGTACCAAACTCTGAAGCTTTCGAGAATTTAACAAAAGACATAAGTGTGTGGAACATGGAGTCACGAGGAGGCAAGATTCACAGGAAGGCAAAGATCGCACGTGAAAGGCCAAAAGAACAATGCTCTCAAGCCAAAGCCTAAAAGATCAAATCAACATATTCACAACAAAAAGAAAGAAGAAAAGACTACGAGCTGAAGAACGAAGACTTAGTATAGTATGCAAGGTTTAGAACTTTGTAAACGTGGAGTGACCTTCCTTAGGGGGAGATTGTTAGAAATACGTTTTTAACGTATATTAGAAGTATCGGTCACTCCACAATATTGTTTATGTTGTAATAGCTCGTAGTTAATGTTGCTTATTAAGTTAAGTAAGAAACCGACCCATGGGCTTGTCATGGGTCGGCCCAAGCCCAAATAAAGGCCTTGGATATAAATACCCCTTTCCACCATGGAAAGGGGTTGGTTGTTGATCATTCCACATTTTCATTTGAATAAAAATACACATAGTTTCTCTCTCACTTTCTCTCTCTAGTTTCTCTCTCTAGGAATCTTCAACCCACTTCATAGATTCATAGGTTATCAATATTCTACACTTTTCTCAACTAGAAAGCTTCAATTGCAACATCAACAACAACAACATATTCATCTTCAGAAGAGGAAATTACAGTAATGCTTTGCTTACTACTCTTTCAGTCCACGTCTCTAACATTGAGAACGAACACATACTCAGTTTAGGATTTAGTATCATCATTGTCGGTCTAAAACTAGAATCAATGTAACATTTTACTCCAAGCTCAGTTTTTGGTTTAGCACCAAAAACAAGTTTCACATCTTTAATATTACTAAAATACTTAAGAATGGTATTAACAACAGTCCAGTGCTTCTCATCAGGATTCGGTTGGAATCGACTACACAAATTTTATGCAAAAGCAACATCAGGTGTAGTGCATCTTACCACATACATAATAGATCCAATTACCGAAGCATATGAAACTCTTAAGCTCTATGCATGGCTTCCTTTTACAAGAAACACTCTTTAGTTAACTATAAGCTTATAATTAAATATCTAAATATCAAATTGATAGCTACATCCTCGTGGGGTTTTGTTGGAAATACGTTTTTACGTATTTAGGAAGGATCGGTCACTCCAACGAGATACATCTAGTATGATCTCGTGATCCAGTATATAACAATATAACCCATAAAGCCCACATGTAGGGTGGGCTATATATACCCCATCCTAGCATGTTAGGAGGGGTTGGTTGAAATGGTGGCATAATACATTGTTGGAAATACGAAATTCTAAAGAAAGTCTCGGTCACATCATAGTTACCATAGATCACGAGCTATAGACTATTTAGGAATTTGTCTCTTGGAGCGACCTTCATTAGGGGGAAATTGTTGGAAATACTTTTTTTACGTATTTAGGAAGGATCTATCACTCCAACGAGATACATCTAATATGGGCTTGTGATCCAGTATGTAACAATATAACCCACAAAGCCTACATCTAGGGTGAGCTATATATACCCCCTCCCAACATGTTAGGAGGGGTTGGTTCTCACATTTCTCATTATTCAATGTAATATTTCTAATTTCTCTCCAACCTCTCTCTACTTTCTCTCTCTACATCTTCATCTATCTCTCTTTTGTAATCATTTCAAGGTTTAGATAATCCAAGGATTACGTAGACCTACATTTGGTATCAAGAGCCATCGGATGATTGCTTTGTTTTTGTGTTTGTTTCTTGTGATTTCGTGAGTTTTTTAGATCTATAACCTTGATCTCAAAAAGAAAATCGTGTTGTTGTGGTCTATATCTTGATACAAATCAACCACATAGTTGTGGTAGTGATTTAAGTTTTTTGTTGGGATAAAAAACACAAAATTTTGGGGCGTTTGACTTGATTTTGGAGAAAAACCACAGAATTTAGCGTTTTCCGAGATCCGCATAGTTATTCCGAAATCTTGTCATAGATTACGAAAATATAGTCATTTATAGATTCTGAGATCTTTGTTATAGCTTCGGAGATCTTTGTTATAGATTCCGAGATCTTTTTTGTACTTTCCGAGATCTTCAATCTATATTCCGAAATCTGCTTTCCGAGATCTTGGCTACGGATTCCGAAATCATTAACATATATTCCAAAATCTTTGATTCTGAAATTATAGACATATATTCCGAAAACATAGATTCCTAAATTATAGTCACACTTTCCGAAATCTTGGCATAATATATTCCTAAATCTTTGGATTCCGAATTCTTGGATATACATTCCGAAATCTTTGAATTCCGAAATCTTGGTCCACTTTCCGAAATTACACATACCGAAATCTTTGATAAATTCCGCAATATATATTCAGAGATTCATATATTCTGAGATTAACACTTCAACATATTACGACTTTGGAAAATTTTTCAAAAACGTGATTTTGAATTTTTTTAACTCGTGAGTTATTTGGTGTTGTAATTTTTTGGTTTCTCGAGAACATATTGTTAGGGGATTTAATCAACTTTTCTTCACTAATCAAGGAATCAAGAACGTTTACGGTTTATTCAGTGGTTTGTAAAATCCCGCGAATTTATTTCTCGGTTTCTCCACGAATTGTAAAACTCCGTGTTGTTCTTTCGACAACAACAAAAACAATTACTTTCTTTCATTGATCGATCGACAAGTATCCTTACCTTCAGTTTTCATCGAACTTCAATGGAACCGTTGAATTCGACATAGCAAGAAGGAGAATTGCATCAAACACAAGACAAAGCTAGAGAAAGTGGTATAACTTTATTTCGACTACTTCAGTCTCATCTAGTAACCCTTTTGTTAATGCAAAGCAATGCCTAAAAAAATTGTTAGTATTAGTTAATCTTTCTTAGTTTTGATCACGACAAATTACAAAGACATCTATTGTCAAACACAATCATAAAACGAATTATCTAACAAACACTATCATCAAGGTAATAATCATTACACTAACATATCTTAATCATGCTTAGTGACCATAAAAGGGATTAGCCTTACAACTCACTTTTGTCAAATGTAACAACAGATTTTTAATAAACTTTATTTTTAACAAAAAATGTTTTATTAAAATGAAAATGTAAATTTGAATATGGCATATTCCAAATGCCATAAGAATATCCTTTGAAGGTTTAAACAGTCTCAGATATTTCAAATTCACTAAAAGACAAAAAGGAGTGGAGTCTACTCTCCGCGGTTCCTTAAGTGCCTACGCGGTTCCCTATCGATAAGGAACCGCCTGGGTAGCTAAGGAACCGCCCCCAGATAGCCGTTGGCATTTGTCTTCTATAAACAGTGGATCAAATCTTCATTTTCATCAACCCTTTTTGGACATCTCTTTCAGCCTTCTTTCTCCTATCTAATCCTAATCATTTGTAAATGATCACTTAATGTGTTAAGGATGTTTACTCATGATTATCCTCTTGATCTCCTTCTTTACCTTGTACAAAGGGAAGATCACTCACACACTTGTGACGTGATTAAAGATGAAGTATTGATGAAGATCATCCTCTCTTAAAGATCTAGTCATGTTCATCATTTGCTTATTTGTGTCTTGTGTAGATCCAATGTATTTGTGAATACTTGGACTAGTTGTGTTCATCTAAGCTATGTGTAAATACTTGGATTAGAGTTGTGTAAATCCTTTGCATATGTGTGTTCATGGATTTGTGTTGTGTAGATCCAAGCTACATGTGTGTACTTGGATATGTTTAGTTGAGTTGTAATAAGTTGTGTTAGTTCTCACTAAACTATAAAGTGATGTGGTTGTGTCTTGTGAGTTCTAACTAAACTATAAAGTGATGTGTAGTTGTGTTGTGTGAAGTTCTCACTTAACTTCAAAGTGAAGAGTCGTGAAGATTGGTTCTAGCTTTCGATTAGAACTCGACATCTAGCCTTGTGTCGGAAAATGGTGAAGTAGGCAACGTTGTGAATATTGGTTCTAGCTTTGGATTAGAACTCGACATTTAGCCTTGTTTCGTAAAATGGTGAAGTGGGCGACGTTGTGTAGGTTGGTCCAAGCTAAGATTAGGTCTCGACATTTAGCTTAGTGTCGGAAAATAATGTAAGCGACGTTGTAAGGTTTTCTCCGCCAAGAAGGGAGCTTGTGGATATAGTGGAAATCTCGAGTAATGTGTACTCGAGGAGTGGAGTAGGAACGAGGATAGAGCCTCGTTGCCGAACCACTATAAATCTTGGTGTCTTCCTACTAGATTGTTTCTTTTCCTTACTCATTACTTACATTCTTTATCATTATACTTACTATATATTGTTAATGAATTAGAATTGAACCTAATCATTATGCAACTAGCTTTCAAGAAAAAGATAGTTTTTGCACTCACCTAATTGAAAGGAATTTTAATTAGGAGATAAACCGATGAGAAACTATTCACCCCCCTTCTAGTTTTTACACCTTTCATGGCTTCAAGGAGGAAGCGAATTTGTGACACTCTTTGGTCAAGATCGTCATCTATTCATCGACTCAATATTTCTCAACTTGAACCAACTAGCTGAGCAACTTCACAAAGAAGTCTTCAATCACTCTGCATCAGAATCTGCATATAAAGTTGTAACACCCCATTTGTTAAGATGGAATGCTACAGTAAATTATGGCGTGTCATCAAAGCATGCAAGGTTAATGTCTAAACATTCATGACCATTAATAGAAATCCCGGAATCAAACATCGGTAGTCTAGTAACTCACACACAAGCAATATTAAGTACAGTAAATGAAAGGACTAAACAATGTCCAAATGAAATAAAGTATGAGAAAGTAGGAATAAATGCATAAGGTAAAAGACGCTGGATAGCTTTCATCCGAATGCACATACTCTAGAGTTCCTACTTGCGACCTTGGGTACCTGCCGTTTGGGAACATGGAAATGGAAAACGGACGAGGATAACGCTCAGTGCACGGATATATAGCATATCGTAAAGACATAAAGGAGTGAAAGCATATAAAGCATATAAAGCATGAATTGCAGCGGAAATGAATAAGTCCTGGGATAGATGTATGTCATGTTTACTGGTTTTATTTCTGGAAACATAGCTTATGTTACTTATGAAAATCTGTATTAGTTTAATATACCAAAAGCCAATATAGGTGATTGTAGTGTTTTACTACTCTTTAGGAAAAGAGCGTAAATAGGGAAAGTATTAAGTACGAGGGTTTAGGAAAACCGTGTACTAATGACCCAAAGGTGAAATTTCGTTTCCCAAGGAGGTATATGTGTGTGATTAAAATGTAAATGATTTGAGATTAATATGAGAAAAAGAAGGCATGAGAAAATAGAATGACGGATACGTGAAAATTATTATTACGGCGACTAAATTAAAAACCGTAAAAGTGCTAAAATAAAAATTAACTCTAAAAATTCCCAAAAAATTACCAAAAATCAAATAAAATAAACTAAGAGTTTACAAATGATCAAAACTTTTTCAAACCTTTTAATTATTTAAATATTAATTTTTAAATGCTAATTAAAGCCCTAAAAATCCAATTAATTATTAAAAATCCAAATAAAGATTTTTCACTTTGTAAAACTCTAAAATGACTTAAAAAGATTGAAAACTATTTATATGAATTTTTAAACTAAGCAAAACTATTTTTAAAATATTAAAATAATTCTAGAATTTAAGAAAATGATGCTAAAATTAATCTAAAAGTTTTAAAAATCCTAATTTAATGTATTTAACCTAAGAAAAATATAAAAGTTGCAAAAATGTGAAAAATGAAATTTAATAATAAAATAATATTAAAATATTATTAAAAATCCAAAAATTATAAAAAAAATTCTAAAAACTTGCAAACTAGTTTATTTTAACCTAAATAATCAGAAAATGAAAGTGAAATTATCAAAATACCCTTATTGGGCCCCCAAATGGGTTAAAATAAAAAAACAATGCACTTAAATGGGCTTTTTGGCCCAATAAGATCCAACTCAACCAAATAAGCTGAAAATCACCAGTCTGACTCAAAATTTGATTTTAAGCACAAAGTCTAAAGGTCCAAAAGCTGAAAATGTGCTTATCACAGCTTAATAAGTCAACAGCTTATTCTTAATGGGCCTTTTGGCCCATTAAGCTATAAGCCAATGCCATAAGCTCTAATTCAACACACAACATCTTATTGAGATTCTAAACCAACCTGCAAAAAGGAATTTTGAAAAAGCTCAAGTAATAAGCCAGAACATTGAACAGAACTTTTTCACTAAACGACAAAATAGTCGGGTTTGAGTTCTAGAGGGTTTCAAAAGCTGATTCTTTTTGCAAAAGCTCACAAATAGCTTAACTAAGAATAATCAACAAGAAAATTACAAAAAGCTAAGTAGAATAAGCTGTGGAAGCCAATAAGCTGGCTGAAAAAGCAAAATAAGCTAGTTTCCTAGCAAAAGCTTAACCAAAAGACTTGTAACTTCTCAAATATGATATTAAGCTGAGAAAAATGACACCTATCACAAAATTAAAGTTGTTGCATGTACCAATAAGCAGTTCTAAAAAATAAGCCAAATTGTGCTTATTTGTCCAAAAGTCAAAGTCCACCAAATGTCTAAAAGTCAAAGTCCACCAAATGTTACCAAAAATAAGCCAAATTGATAATTCACAAACTAGGGCCCGGTTCTTTTTGCGGCTTCGTTTCCCGTGTTCGTTTTTCCTTGTTTCTTGTAATATTTTGTCTTTTTCATGACATCCATACCTAAAATACACAAGTAAACAAACACAAGCATATATATGGTATTTTATGACATTTTTATGCATTTAAAGCCCGAAAAGAACGATGAGATCATGTATAAATGCCATCTTATCACTCCCTCATACTAAACCATTGTCGTGCCCTCACGCAATGCTAGAATAAAGTATCTAAGCATCTCCAAAATTCAATTTTATTAACCTTTATCGAAAAGTAAAAGACTTGCAACAATACTACGAAGATGTGTAAAGACATAAGATATGGTTTTCATCACGTGTGTGACTTTTAGAGTTAATGAATAGAAACAAGTGAATGTCCCATAGAGTAAAGTTCGTCATCCTTGATTGTCACACACTCCATGCTAAGTGTAAAAACGAGATCATTGTTGGTACAAGTCATAATGTTAACACTACTCATACGTCCAAATTGTGTAATACTTTTTCTCTCCGCAATCCTAGTTATTATGAAAAGAAATGGGTTTCTAGAATTTTTTAACTATTTGTCATGGATCACAAGTGATTCATATTGAGTTATTTGAGTATTTATTAGTCCGAAAGTAAAGTAGCACGATTTAATCGATAGTTAGCCGAAGGAAAAAATCTTTTCAAACGGCTTCTTGTGTATCTCCTTAAGTCCATATCTTGGCATAACTTGTTTCAAGATTTGAGACCTTTCTCGGACCGATACTTGGCATGTACTTCATACTTCAAATCTCGGGAAGACGTTCTTGAAATTATGGTCTTCTCTTCATATTTTGGAATTTCTTCACTTGACATTTTTGAGAGATTCTTCATACTTGGACCACGACTTCATCATTTTTCTTCAATCTTTATTTTGGATTTTGATATACAACAATCCGCCTCCTTTTAGGACTTGGATATATTTATCCTCATACCTTGTAAGGGTCTTTTTGGATATACTTTCTCTATGATCTTTAGGGGAGTAATTGCTTTTCGTCGTGTGTCTCGATCCTTCATATAGATTTAGGAACAATGATACTTCACATTATCTTGGATCTTTAGCAATAAAATAGAGCTCCTCATGCCTTGTTAGGGCCTTTTTGGATCTTCACCAATCTTCACATCCCGCTTCAATAAGCTATGCCTTGGCTATGAACTCTATTCAACCCCGAGCAACTTTTAAACGATCTTGTGCTAGAAGCTAAGTAACCTTTCAAATCGTACGAACTTACTTATTGCAATTATTTTTATTCCTAATGCATTGATATTATGGGAGAAAAAGCCACAATTTAAAACATATGAGTTTTTGAAAGAACATTTTCATGTTCTACGTTTAGCATGATCACTTGTCTCACTCTATAATCTCTCGTTCTTCACTATTTAAAGACTTCTAATTAAAGAGACTCGTGAATACTTAGCCATGCAAGTCAAAATTAAGCCAAATTTGGATTAGCTTTCATTAACACTATATCAAATCGAAGTTTTGGGTTTTCAAGCCACCTATAGGATCTTGCACTTTCTTGGACTTTTTCAAGTTTAGAGAATACATTTTATAGTTCCCTTGATAAGTGACTTTCTAGTATCATTTATAGGAACTTGCGAAAAGTTCTTGTTCTTAACCCAAATGGGCTAAGACTTTCGCGTTTTAAAGTTCCCTATATAAAAGTCTAGCAAAACTTGATTTGAGCGGGTTAAGGAATGTAAAGGGCTCCAAATGCCCATCAAGTCAAAAATTAGCTCTTATTCTACCCATCGGAAAATATACATTCGTGTCTTAAAAACACTTATGAAAACTAAGATTTTTTTTAAAATTGGGCCATTTTTAGCCTTATTAGCAACAAAACAAAACATTGAAATTTGGAAAACGTGAGGGCGTAGCAAAGCAAGTATCTATTCACCCCCATCCTAAAATTAAACATTGTCCTCAATGTTTCGAGTCTAAAGGTGGAGCACCCCCATACTAGAGACGAAGAGTCGAATGCTTAGGATCTAGCATGGAAAGGGTGACCAACAATATATCTAAAGCCGTTTATTAATTATGCTAAAAGATAATTGTTAGAACAATAAAGGATATGTCATGGATTCGTGAAAAACTCTTCAAGCAAACGATCGAGGCTCACCTAAACGAACACGAGAGTCTTCAATCGTAGTGATGATGATAATCTAGATAACACATTCACAAACAACCACGAGACAACGAGTTGGAAGGGCACAAATCCCCTCTCATTATTCAATTAGAAAGCATAAAAGGATAAGCATTGGATCTCCCCCACGAGGCACCTCGTTTTTGATTACCGAGTCATGAGCTCGACTCGATCCCCTCAATGCTAATTATCATTGGGGAAGGTGACTTGGTCGAGGTCGTCCAACGAAGGGACTTCCCCACCAAAGTAGTGCTTAAGCCTATGTCCATTCACCTTGAAATTAGGACCATCATTTTGAGCTAGCTCGATGGTACCATAAGGAAACACTTGTGTTATGGTGAAAGGACCCGATCAACGAGATTTCAATTTCCTGGAAAATATCTTTAATCGAGAGTTAAAAAGTAACAGTTGATCACCAACGTTAAAAACCCGGTTTTTAATCTTTGCATCATGAAACTTTTTAATCTTTTTTTAAAATCAATGAATTTTCATAAGCATTGTCTCTTAATTCATCCAATTCATTTAATTGTATTTTCTGGTGATCTCCCGCGGTCTTCAAATCATAGTTTGCATGCTTAAGGGCCCAATATGCCTTATGCTCCAATTCAATGGGCAAATGACAATTCTTTCCATAAACCAACTTATATGGAGTACAACCGATAGATGTCTTATAAGTGGTCCTAAAGGACCATAAAGCATCATCGAGTTTGTCAGACCATGAAGCACGGTTTTCTCCAATCGACCTCTCTAAAATCCTCTTTAAAGCTCGGTTTGAAACCTCGACTTGCCCACTCGTTTGCGGGTGATAAGCCGTAGAAAGACGATGAGTAACTCCATATTTCTTTAAAACCTTCTCGAATTGGTCATTACAAAAATGGGTTCCACGATCGCTTATAATAGCACGAGGGGTTCCAAACCGAGAGAATATTTGCTTCAAAAACTTCACTACCACACGAGCATCATTAGTAGGTAAATCCTTAGCTTCCACCCACCTTGAAAGGTAGTCGACGGCGACGAGGATATACTTGTTACCATGAGACGATGGGAACGACCCCATAAAGTCTATGCCCCAAATGTCGAAAATCTCACACACTTGAATTATGTTTTACGGCATTTCATCACGTTGAGACGATTTTCCTTGACGTTGGCACGAATCACACGACTTCACAAGTGCGTGTGCATCACGATAGATCGCAGGCCAAAAGAAGTCGGCATCGAACACTTTCTTAGCCGTGAGATTAGCACCGTGGTGACCACCTGTGGGTCCCTCGTGGCAAGCTCTAAGGATGTTAGAAGCTTCGCTACCAAATACACAACGTCGAACGAGTTGATCCGCACAAACCCGAAAGAGATAAGGGTCGTCCCAAAAATAGAACTTGACGTCACGAAAGAATTTTCTCTTTTGTTGTGTCGTCATACCCTTGATTATGAAGTTCCCCGCATGGTAATTTGCAATGTCGGAAAACCATGGGGTGGTGTCTTTAGAATTCACTACACCAAGAGTCTCAAGAGGAAATGTTTCGGTGATTTCCTTATTCTCGAAGACATCTTTGTGAGGATCTTCTAGACGAGAGAGATGACCGGCCGCTAGATTCTCGGCTCCTTTTTTGTCAAGCACGGTGACATCAAATTCTTGAAGGAGGAGCATCCAACGAAGCAATCTCGGCTTAGCGTCTTGCTTAGCTAAGAGATACTTGATAGCTGAATGGTCGGTATACACGATGCTTTTAGTCAAGACGAGATAAGGTCGGAATTTCTCAAAAGCATATACCACAGCAAGGAATTCCTTTTCCGTTGTGGTGTACTTTAATTGAGCCTTGGTCATCGTCTTACTAGCATAATGGATAGGACGGAAATGCTTTTCATAATGTTGCCCTAAGACGACCCCTATAGCATAATCACTTGCATCGCACATGATTTCAAAGGGTAATTCCCAATTAGGAGCAACAAGAATGGGAGCTTCGGTAAGTTTCCTTTTAAGAGTTTCGAAATCTCTAACACAATCCTTATTGAAATTAAAAGGAGCATCCTTCTCGAGAAGGTGTGTCATAGGTCGAGAGATTTTCGAAAAGTCTTTGATGAAATGACAATAAAAGCCCGTGTGGCCTAGGAAACTCCTAACTTCCTTGACGGTTTTGGGATGAGGTAACTTGGCGATGACGTCTACCTTAGATTTATCGACCTCAATCCCCGCTTTCGAGACCTTGTGCCCTAAGACGATTCCTTGTTTACACATATAATGACATTTTTCCCAATTAAGCACAAGCTTGGTTTCTTCACAACATTTTAACATTTGCTCGAGATTAGATAAACACGACGTGAACGAATTGCCAAACACCGAAAAGTCATCCATAAACACTTCCATCGACTTCTCGATCATATCATAAAAAATAGCCATCATACACCGTTGAAACGTACCCGGTGCATTACAAAGTCCGAAAGGCATCCTACGATAAGCAAACGTTCCATAAGGACACTTAAACGTAGTTTTCTCTTGATCACGAGGGTCGATAGGGATTTGAAAGTAACCGGAAAACCATCTAAAAAGCAACAGAATTCATTTCCCGCGAGTCGCTCCAACATTTGATCCATGAAGGGCAAAGGAAAGTGGTCTTTACGAGTGGCGTCATTTAACTTTCGGTAGTCAATACACACCCTCCAACCGGTCACAACACGAGTGGGAATTAACTCGTTGTTTTCATTGGGTACAACGGTCATTCCTCCCTTTTTAGGGACACAATGGATTGGGCTCACCCATCGGCTATCAGAGATAGGATAAATCATTCCCTCGTCAAGGAGTTTTAAGACTTCCTTTTCGATGACATCGTGAATGTTGGGGTTTACCCTTCTTTGACTTTGAATTGCGGGTTTGTAGTCCTCTTCCATTAAAATCTTGTGAGTACAAAATTTTGGGTCAATACCCTTAATGTCGGAAATTTTCCACGCAATTGCCCCTTTATGAGCTTTAAGAACTTTTAAAAGTGCGGTTTTTTCATCATTGGCAAAATTTTTTGCAATAATAACCGGCAACTTGTCATCACCTTCCAAGAATGTGTATTCAAGGTGAGATGGAAGATCTTTCAATTCAAGGATAGGCGGTTCCTCGATCAAAGATTTTTGCTCAACACTCATAACTTCCATCGGCGGAAGAAATGGTGGAATAGAAGTATCATTACCAATAATCACCTCATCTTCATTGTCGATTTCATTTGAAGTAAAATCGCCTCCTTGGAATGGAGTGAGATTTGGTGTAGAATTAGCAAGAATCGGATCCAAAATAGTAGGATTTTCACTTGTGAAAACTCATCGCAAACCACATCAACTAAGTCGATGTGATTGATGGTAGCGATTGCATAAACATGAGAAGGTGTCGAGTTTTGAGTAGCGTTTATAACAAGTTCCTCTTTGTTGAATCTCAAAGTAATAGTTCTTGCATGAACGTCGATAAGCGATCTCGAGGTGTCTAAAAATGGACGACCTAAAATTCGAGGAACTTGAGGATCCGCGGGGATGTCAACTACTATAAAATCAACGGGATAGTAGAACTTTCCCACTTTCACGAAAACATCCTCGGCTACTCCAAATGCTAAAATCGTAGAATGATCGGCCATCTCGATAGACATGTTCGAAGGAGTAAGAGCCGGAAGCGAAAGCGATTTCCAAATGGAAAATGGCATCAAATTAATGCTTGCACCAAGATCGGCCAAGGCGAGGCATTCTTTCATATCTTGTATATCACAAGGAATGAGAAACTTCTCGGGGTCACCAACTTTTTCCGGTATGCGGTTAAGATAAACCGAAGAACAATTAGCAAGCTTTGAAAGCTTTTCCTTATCGTTCATCATACCTTTGAAAGTGGAAGCGAAAGAGGCATGTATAACAACGCGTCGGCTAAACTTACATCAAAATGAACTTGTTGAAACATTTTTATAAAAAGCTCGATTTGTTGTTTGTTACGTTCTTGCAATTTCTCTTTGTTTCGTCTCGAAGGGTAAGGTAAGGGTGGTGTGGGTTGGACATTAGGCAACGGCCTTGGAATCTCGGGTTCCATGATTGGTATTGGTTCAACCGTAGGTGTGGTATGAGCGGTACTTCGTGGGCTTGGATATGCTCCTTTTTCGACCATCACCTCGGGCTCTTTCTTGATATCCTTCTCACTAGAAGTACTTGGACGAGAGATTGGTTCCTTGAAAGTTTTACCACTACGAGTAGTAATAACCTTAATTTCTCCCTTCGGTTATGCAATGGTATCACTAGGAAGACCATCCGAGGAAGAGGGTTTACACATGATTGCTTCAAACATTTTTTCCATTCGGTCTTCAAATTTTGATTGCCTAGCATCCGCTTTTAACAATTCTTGCTTAATCTCATGTTGTCCTGTTCCAATTTTTGTTGATTTTGTTGAAGACGTTGAACGTTTCCTTCCATTTTATTAGCATGAGTCTTAAGTTCATTAGCAAGTTCGTTTTTAAGCTCGTTTTTAAACTCGGATCTTAAGCTCATCATCCCACGTTGCATATTATCAAACTTAGCATCGTTTGCTTTTGCATAATCCAAAAATTCTCCATTAAGATTTTTAGTGTGAGCATTTTGAAAACCTTGTGTAGTGTTTTGAGAATCACGGTTTTGGTTTTGATTTGAAACTTGTCCATTCCCACTTTGGTAATTCCCTTTGTTGTAATTACGTGAATTGCCTTGATAACCACCATTTTGATTGTTGTTTCGATAGTTGTTAGCATTTTGATTTGATGGAGCTTGATTTGGGCGGGAACCTTGGCCGTTTTGGTTGTAAGTTCCCGTTGCTACATAAGCACTCTAAGTGTTACCACCGGCGGTAATGCACTCGGAAAGATCATGAGCTCCACCACAAGATAAACAACTCTTTTCAACCGCTTTAACCGGTGCGGAATTCAAAGCATCTTGTGCTTTCCAATGTGTCATAAGCGTCGAAAACCTATCGAAAAACCGATTTTCCTCATTAGCTTCATCATGTAAGGCATTCATGTTACGAGACGACGACGATGAACCCATATTGGCAACACTTGGTGTGTTACGAGGGTTATAAACCTTAGATCTATTCTCGATAATCTTTAAAGCTTCATCGGTCGTTTTGCACAAAAAATTACCACCCGCGGCGGCATTCGAATAATCTCGTTCATGATCATTAAGCCCATTGTAAAAAGTATCTATTTGATGCAATTCCGAAAAATCATGGTGTGGACATTCATGTAACATTTCCTTAAATCGTTCCCATGCCATTGAAAAACTTTCATTATTACGTTGTGTAAACCTTGAAATATCATTTTTCAAATGTGTTGTTTTAGATGGTGGAAAAAATTGGTTCACAAACTTAGAGACGAGATCACCCCATGTCAAAATCGAATTTGGCGGTTCTTTCTTGAGCCAAATTTTATAGGGTCCATCCAACGAGTATGGAAACAACATCATTTTAATGGCGTCATGTGGAACATCCTTAAACTTGCTTGTTGCGGTGAGACGATTAAAATTCCTTATGTGGTAATACGGGTTGTCTTTCTCATGACCTCTAAAATTATTTGCTTGCAACATCGACATTAAACCCGTCTTAATCTCGAAATACTTTGCAAGGATATCGGGAATCACAATAGCTTCTCCAAAACCCTCGGTGGGTGCTTGAAGCAACTCCATCATAGTACGATTAGCCATGGTGACTATTGGTTCTACAACTGGTTCGACAATTGGAGTTTGTTCTTCAATCAAAGGCTCTTGATTTCCTTGACTTTGACGACGTTTACGAGCTCGTTTTGCTTGATACGAGTTAGCATAAACTTGACGTAAAATGGGAGGTGAGCAAAGAAGATTCTTTTTGGGTGTTTTGTGAATTTTCATTTTTTTTGTGTTTTTTATTGTTTTTAATTTTTTTGGATTTTGTGCGTATTTGTAGACAACAATCTACCAAGTCTCTTCTCGGATCAAATTCTTGATTAAAGAAGCCTCAAAAGAATAAAAACGATCACGTGGAGTGAACGCCTTCGAATGACTTTAGAACTTTGGTGAAAACCAAATTGTTCAAGAGGGTTTAATCACAAAGAAACCAAGCAAATATATATGATACGTAATAATACTTAGATGGCAAAACCCTCGATTAGCTTTCAATCTCAAAATACTCACAAGCAAGCGGAGAAACGAGGCGGCGCGAAGCACTTAAGAGCCTTTTTCTTTAGGGTATATTTTATAATACCCGCCTTATACCCACTTTATAGATTGTATTTTTCAAAATCGAGCTTCATGAAAGTATTTATCTATTTTTGCCTTTTTCTTTTTGTTTGAGATTCGAATACAATAATTAGGAGATCAAATCCCAATTAAGGTTGTGTTTGCACATTTTCGGAGATATTTTGTATTTGTTGTGATACTTATACAATATAGTAATAATAATTTCACAAGAAAAACGAAAAAACCGATAATACGTATTAATAGAGTTCTACTCATACAAATACTATTTATGGCTAATATTACAAACAAAATGACAAATTAATCACGACACACCTCCCCAGCAGCGGCGCCAAAATGATTGTAATGTTTTACTACACTTTAGGAAAAGCGCGTAAATAGGGAAAGTATTAAGTACGACGGTTTAGGAAAACCGTGTACTAATGATCCAAAGGTGAAAGTTCGTTTCCCAAGGAGGTATATGTGTGTGATTAAAATGTAAATAATTTGAGATTAATATGAGAAAAATAAGGGATGAGAAAATAGAGTGACGGATACGTGAAAATTATTATTACGACGACTAAATTAAAAACCGTAAAAAGTGCTAAAATAAAAATTAACTCTAAAAATTCCCAAAAATTATCAAAAATCAAATAAAATAAACTAAGAGTTTACAAATGATCAAAACTTTTTCAAACCTTTTAATTAATTAAATATTATTTTTTAAATGCTAATTAAAGCCCTAAAAATCCAATTAATTATTAAAAAGTCCAAATAAAGATTTTTCACTTTGTAAAACTTTAAAATGACTTAAAAGATAGAAAATTATTTTTATGAATTTTTAAACTAAGGAAAACTATTTTTAAATGATTAAAAACTATTAAAATATTAAAATAATTCTAGAAATTAAGAAAATGATGCTAAAATTAATCTAAGAGTTTTAAAAATCCTAATTTAATGTATTTAACCTAAGAAAAATATAAAAGTTGCAAAAATATGAAAAATGAAATTTAATAATAAAATAATATTAAAATATTATTAAAAAGGGAATTGATATTTACACATAACAATTTTGATTTATACACATAAATTGTTGTCTAAAAGACTATATACCCTAATTTATCTTTATACCCCTCTTTCTTCTAACCAAAGTTATTGTACGTTTATGTATCTATCCAGTTTCCGAATCTGGTCGATTCCGCTTTCACCCACTAATTCCTTACAAATATATATGCAATTAACTTATTTCTAACTTATTATTTTTTACATGGAGTAATCAATATGTCACGTATCATCAGCTAGGAATCAACTAAAATTGTAGTTAGCTTTTATTTGGAATATCATGGAAAACAATGATGCAATCTTGTTCATAAATCATAACTTGATAAAACTTTAAGAATAAAGTTGTTGTTTATACATGCAAATTTGGTTACGAGCATGATATAAACAATTCAAACCTTTAATGATCAGTAAGTGCATTATACGCAAGCAGATCACACAAATTGCATGATGGCTAGGAATGAAGTGACATTTAGAACGTATTTAACTTGTGACGGTTCGGAAATGGTGATAGCGAGATTAAGAACAACACAGAGAAATATGTCTAAATGTCAAGCATAACACATTTAAGATATAAAAAGTATACGATATATACATGGTTGAGGAAGAATGCGACGGAAGAAATATGTAATGGTGATTTACTGCAAAGCTTTCAAAAGAAAGAGTAAAATGAGAAGTATTTATGTGTATTGATCAAATTGGTATGTGTAAGTATCACTTCCCTATTAAAAATCCAAAAATTATAAAAAATTCTAAAAAATTCTAAAAACTTGCAAATTAGTTTATTTTAACCTAAATAATCAGAAAATGAAAGTGAAATTACCAAAATACCCCTATTGGGCCCCAAATGGGTTAAAATTAAAAACAGTGCACTTAAATGGGCGTTTTGGCCCAATAAGATCAAAGTCAACCAAATAAGCTGAAAATCACCAGTCTGAATCAAAATTTGATTTTAAGCACAAAAGTCTAAAGGCCCAAAAGCTGAAAATGTGCTTATCACAGCTTAATAAGTCAACAGCTTATTCTTAATAGGCATTTTGGCCCATTAAGCTATAAGCCAATGCCATAAGCTCTAATTGAACACACAACATCTTATTGAGATTCTAAACCAACCTGCAAAAAGAAATTTTGAAAAAGCTCAAGTAATAAGCCAGAACTTTGACCAGAACTTTTTCACTAAACGACAAAATAGTCGGGTTTGAGTTCTAGAGGGTTTCAAAAGCTGATTCTTTTTGTAAAAGCTCACAAATAGCTTAACTAAGAATAATCAACAAGAAAAATTACAAAAAGTCAAGTAGAATAAGCTGTAGAAGCCAATAAGCTGGCTGAAAAAGCAAAATAAGCTAGTTTCCTAGCAAAAGCTTAACCAAAAGACTTGTAACTTCTCAAATATGATATTAAGCTGAGAAAAATGACACCTATCACAAAATTAAAGTTGTTGCATCTACCAATAAGTAGTTCTGAAAAATAAGCCAAATTGTGGTTATTTGACCAAAAGTCAAAGTCCACCAAATGTTGCCAAATGACTAGGGATTGATTATAAGCTTCTTTTAAGCAACTTTTGTGAAGAACTCAAGGTTGAGTCCTTGTGAATCAAGTGGTCAGTTAACCAAAACTTGACAGATTTTGGCAAATTCAAGCCAATAAGCCAGTTGGCCTATAAGCCAACAAATAAGCAAACCAAATAGCAAGAAGCACTCACAAGCAGCACAATAACAAGATTCAAGCAGTTAAACAACAAGGCATACACTAGAATAGCAAATGCAAGCCTAAAATGAGGTGGTCACTTTACTGATGCAAATGACCACTTCAGCCAACTTTGATAAGATCTAGCACCCACAATAAGCCACCAAAATCAACAAACAAATATTGCACATATATCTTATCACCTAAACTCTTTCCAAATCAAATTTCAGACCCTAGATCCAACAAACAAAGATTTTATTGGATCTGATATGTTTGACCAATTTCAAACCAGTATTTCCAGATTTTTCCAAAACTTTGAAATCCTTTTCTAAACCTCTGGAGACTTTACCAAGGACCAAAACCAGTGACAAATGACTTGTTTAGGTTATTCAAACCCTAAGAACCAAGGGCACAAGGCCACAAGGCCTTATGATCCTAAAAACCAAACAACCTTGTTTTAGCCCCTTTTCAAACAAACTTTTGATTCCAACACACAACCTACTAATTTTTTGATTCAAATATCTTACCTAGGTGACAGCTAACATATACAACCAATAAAACACAAAGCACAAACACAAGAACAGTAAATCACATGGCAAACCTCATAACAGACATGAACATGATATTTTTTAGAGGAAACTAAAATAGAGCTTATACCTATCCCTACAACTTCCTAGGGAGATCAGCTATGCTCCTTGGACCACTCTCAACAGCTAGAGAGTGACCAAGGTCCTTGAAACAAGAAGGATCAAGGTCTCTTGATGGTTCAAAGTAGAACCAGACCTTGATATGTATGATCTTCAACACAAGGCAACAAACAGCCTAACCAAAGGCTCAAATCCCTTCACAAGCTTGGTGTCAACAAGCTTGTAAGAGCTTAGGGCTTATGGTTAAGGGTTAGTACAAGAAAAATAGGAAAACAGATTACTGATTTCAAGCTTATTTCAAACTTGAAAACCTTACCAAACATAAACGTGCTTTAACCAAAATATCAAAGCACCTTTATAACATCAAATAGAACTCATAATCACTCTTAAACAATACCACATTTTAAAAACATTAAAAGGAATAACAGTTTTCTTAAAAATACCAAACTTTTATAAATTAAAAAGGGATTACAATGTTTAAAGAGTAAAACTGGAACAAGGCTCTCTCACAAGTTGAGGAGTCCTTATATATGCCACAAAGGCTGAGTTTACAATGAGAAACCCTAGCTACAAAATCTCAAAATTGCCCTTGAGTCTTCTAGATGAATTTGTTGATGTGAGCTGTCCAAATGATCCTAGACGTCCATTTTAGCTTTGTGACCAAGGAAGGAGTGTGGGTTGTTGATTTGGCCACGTGGCATTCCTTGGAGGGGAAATTGTCACATGATTGGTGGACGGGTAAATGGGGGTGGGGTCCTTGGTGAGTGCGCGTGAGAATTTGGGCGTGGGAATGATTCGTGTGAGGGTTAATTATGTTTTGGTTAAGTCAATTTGGAATAACCCTTTGACTAGAAAAAGTAAAATCTGGGTGATGAATGGTGAATAGTAACTATTTTGATCCGGTTTTTTTGGATTGAGTTTGTGTTTGGTGCAAATTTTGTTTGAATGTTTCACTTGCACAACAATACCCCTCAGTCTTTGGTAAAAAGTGTTTAACAAGTTTATTTTTGTTGTAAACTCGTTTCCCTTTGATAATTAAGTTTCTGAATTTGGACTTTGGCCACAAAAAGTTTTGGAAAGAAGATTTAGGGCTTTTAACACTTTAGGTTAATTACAACTTCAGTCCTTATGATATTTTATCCATTTTAAAAGGACTAGAAGTGTAATTTTCTTGAACTTCAAGGGCTTCTTTGGATCTTGGACATTATGAAGGACCATTCTTGACATTTTGAATTTGTTGAAGGGCTAATCTTGCCAATTCTTCAAACTTGGAGGACCTTTTTGTAATTTTGAAAAACTTAAGGGACCAAACTTATAATTATGAATATACAAGGGTATTAAGTGTCATTTCTTCATAAATGAGGGATCAATCTTGTACATCTACAAGACTTCAAGGGTTTTCTATGATAATTCCCAAACTAGGGCCCGGTTCTTTGTGCGGCTTCATTTCTCGTGTTCGTTTTTCCTTGTTTCTTGTAATATTTTGTCTTTTTCGCGACATCCATACCTAAAATACACAAGTAAACAAACACAAGCATATATATGGTATTTTATGACATTTTTATGCATTTAAAGCCCGAAAAGAAAGATGAGATCATGTATAAATGCCATCTTATCAATAGGTCATGATGTCAACAACGTACATGAATACTTGGAGGGATGACCTCGTCATGCAAATTAGAGGGGATGCCTCTAATTAATTGGTAATGGGTAGGAGAGATCAGCTCCTTGTGAAGGATGTAAGGCAGACACCACATTCACTATGAAATCGTGACTGAAACTGAACCTAGGATGCACCCATACGCCCCACATGATAATAATAATATAATAATGGCCAAATAACTGAAAGGGACGCCACGAGGTATCACTCTGCCGTGGTAAAGTCATAATACTAGTGCCTCCAGTGTTATGGTTATGGTACCTCCATAACTAGGTGAAATTGGTCATACATGTATATGGCTAAGGTAACTAATAGAACATAAGCATTTAATCTGTAACTACTAGGGAAATAGTTGGCTGAAAATCCTAATAAAGGAAGAGGTTGTCCTTACTGAAGGAGGGGAAATCCGTACCTTATGTCCAGTAGAAGCTAACGAAAACAGTGAAGAAGCTACTCCGCCTTGACGGATAATACTACATAAGAATGAGCTCTTGTATGAGTTGTCTGAATTACATGTGTTTTATTGGTTCTATGTGTTATTAGCTTGTTGTAATTATTCTGTCATGTTTTAGTGTTTTACTGTGTTATCTGTAGTTATACTGATGTATATTATTCATGTAATAGTGTATTATAATACTTGTATTGTAATACTAAGTAATTTTTAAATAAATAGCAGGTTTCCATAAATAGTAAGTTTCTAAAAATAGAAAGTTTACAAAAATAGTAAGCTTCCATAATTAGAAATAAGTTGGATTACTAATAATAAGTAAAGTTTAATTAGTATAAGACAAGTCATGGTTATAGCTTATTAATTAAATAACTTGGTTAATTAATTAAACTATACGTTATAATAATTTAATTAAAAATACATGTTTTAATTAAATTAAGCTAAGTAAAATACTTTAGGTTATACATGAAATATTCATTTTAATATTTAACCTAAGTCATGAATTTAATTAAATTAAAAGTCTAGTAATTAATTTAATTAAACATATTTTCTGATTTTAATATTTTTCCCGAATCCCGAACCCGTGTTTTAAAAATTAACCCGAGCCCGAAACCCGGTTCACATATAAGCCGGAACATAACACCCTTGATAGTGGCTAACCCGGCCTAGCCGGTTGCCACTGTCCAAGTGGTTTTACCACTGCCCGAGCCACGGCTAGCCGCTGTCAGACCCGGTTCCCACCGGCGGTCTACCGGTTCAAACCGGTTCACAGCCGGTTCACACCGGTTGTGACCGGTTCCCCCTGCTTGTTATTCGGCACTCGGTTCAACACAAAACCACACCCCGACACGTGGTCGGGGTCCCTTTGTTGCGTTCGAACCACACGAACCCCAACACCGAGACCATGAGGTCTCGGTTGCGCACAACAAACACCACCGAGAGCCTTGGGGCTCTCGACTTGGGTCTCGTCCGAACGAAAGCACCACCAAACACCCCTTAAACCATGATTGAATTAATCCCACATGTTTTATTTACTTGTTTTTTTAAGATTAGTTAAATAATAACATGAATTCAATAAGAATTAAAAGAAAAAGAAAAGGTTTTTGATTTACCGAACACGTGGAAGAAATAATTATGATCACGATCATGTACACTACATAAATCAATAACCAAAATCGTCCGGTTTGTCCTTGTTCTTTGATGTGGCCGGTGGCAAGAGAGCAAAAGGGAGGCAAGGGAACTTTTTTCTGTAAACCAAAAACATTTTTATATTTTCCTAGAGTTTTGTTATTATGGGTTTTAAGTTGGATCATGGGCCAAAGCCCATCCCTTCCTTTATCTCTTGTTTAGCCGCGGCACATAGGGAGCTGACGGGGAAACCCGTAGTTTTCCCGAGCTAAATTATTTACGTGTATGTTCATGTTTAATTATCGTGATTTTTATATGTCGTGTACTTAACACATTTATAATATATACGTAATTACATGTTATTAAATATCGTGATACGTGAATTATATTATAAATGGAAAGTTTTATTTTTATCGTATTTTTTGATGTTCACTGCTCATGTGTACTGTTCATGGTATTTTAATACGGGTTTTACAACTCTTCCCCTCTAAAAGAACAATTCGTCCTCGAATTGGAGAAACATAAACTGAAAGAAAACATACTCGAACTAGAACTGGAAATGAGGGTAAGAAGTCCGTATAGACTCCTCCGTCTCCCAAGTGGCTTCCCGCTCAGGATGATCCCTCCAGATGATTTTGACGAAAGGAATCATCTTCCTCCGCATGACACGATCTTGTCGTTCAAGAACTCTCTCGGGTTCTTCGACATATGAAAGATCCTCTCGAATCTGATCAAGCGGATACTGGACAACATGAACTGGATGATAGTTGTATCCTCTGAGTAAGGACACATGGAACACGTTGTAAACGTGTGATAGCTGAGGCGGTACCGCTAAGCGATATGACACTTCACCAACGCGTTCTATGATGTCGAACGGTCCGATAAAGGGAGAACTGAGCTTCCCTCTGATTCCGAAACGTTTAACTCCTCGTGCAGGTGATACCTTGAGGAAAACGTGATCACCTACGTTGAAAGATACATCTCTACGACGTTTATCACCATAGCTCTTCTGACGAGAACGAGCTTTCTGAAGCTTCGCCTTGGCGACAGCGACCTTCTCATTGGTCATCTCAATCATCTATGGACCTTCAAGCAGTCGTTCGCCCACCTGATCCCAGCAGACTGGGGCGCGACACTTCCAACCATACAACATCTCAAAAGGATCACACTTGATGCTAGCGTGCCAGCTGTTGTTGTATGCAAACTCCACTAGGAATATATAATCATCCCAGCTTCCTGACCACTCTAGAGCACACGCCCGCAACATGTCCTCTATTGTCTGAATGGTACGTTTCGACTGTCCGTCAGTCTGAGGATGAAAGGCAGTGCTGAGCTTGAGTCTGGTGCCCCATGCTTTCTACAGAATTTTCCAGAAACGTGATGTGAAACGGGGATCTCTGTCAGAGATGATTTCTGATGGAGTACCATACAGTCTCATGATCTCCTTCTGAAAAGTGTTTGCTAATTTGCTGACCGGATGCTCCTTGCGGATCGGCAGAAAATGAGCAGATTTACTCAACCTATCAACAATAACCCAGATAGCGTCGTTCTTCCTTTGAGTCACAGGAATACCAGCAATAAAATCCATAGAGATTTTGTCCCACTTCCATGTTGGAATATCTAATGGTTGTAGTAAACCACTAGCTCTCTGGTGTTCGATCTTAACTTGCTAGCAGATCATACATTTAGAAACGAAGGTGGCAACATCCTGCTTCATACCACTCCACCAAAAATGTTGCTTGAAGTCGTGGTACATCTTGGTAGAATAAGGATGTATGGTAAATGGAGAGTCGTGAGCTTCATTCAGCACAGCTTCCCAGAGTGTAGAGTCATCAGGAACCACTAGTCTAGTGCCCTGCCATAAGATATTGTCGTTGTCAACACGAAACTCCATCTGCTGATCAAGATTCTGAATGATAGCCCAAATCTCACCATCGTCCTTCTGAGTTTCCTTGATCCTAGAATGTAAGTCTGGTTCCACTCTAAGATTAGCCCAGTAACCGTGCTGTCCTCGTACACAGAACTCAATATCAGTCATCTCTAGGTCACGAATGATCTCCTTTGCAATCCAGATGCCAGCAATAATACTTGACCTTCTTCTTAGAGCATCTTCCACCACATTCGCCTTACCAGGATGGTACTGAATATTGGTGTCGTAGTCCTTCAATAACTCAAACCATCTCCTTTATCTCATGTTCAGTTCCTTCTGGGTGAAGATGTACTTGAGACTCTTGTGGTCGGTGAATATGTCACATGATTCATAATATAGAAATTTGTTCTTTGAGTTTGGACTAATCGAATTGACAATGGTTAAAAGTGTGACTCAGTTGTTCTTGGTGAATAAAAGTAAAAGATGAATTATCTATTTTAAAATAAAAATGAAAGCTTTATAGTTTATAAACTAAAAATAAAGTCTTTTAAAGATAAATGACAAAAGATTTAAACTTAATGAAAAGTAAAATTGAAATTAAACTAAGACAAAACAATTTTAAACAAAACTTAAGAAAAATGGCGGAAAAATTAATTTTGAAAACAACTTGAAAATCAAAACAAAACAATAATTCGGAATGTGAAAACTTGACCTAATTCGGAATCCAATAAAATGACCTAAGTCAGAATATGCAATTCACAAGTAATTCGGAATGAACAAGTGTGGCTATAATTCGGAATAGGAAACAGTACACACTAATCCGGAATCCAAGAACTACACACAATCCGGAATATATTCCGGATAATAATCCGAAATGTGCAAAACAAGTGTAATCCGGAATGATAGAGAATCCGAACTTAGTTCGGAATAACAAAAACAGTGTCTAATCCGGAATAAGGATTCAGGATAGGAATCCGGAATATGAGAAACAAAGTAATCCGGATTAAAAATCCGAACTACATGCAATTCGGAATCAAGGAGTTGCTAATCTGGAATCAGTTAAAGAACGTAATCCGGAATCCTCCAAACATTAATCCGGAATATATGACAAAGCTACTAATCCGGAATAATGAGTTTTAAAGTAATTCGGAATGGCTTACTTGTTATCTAGTTCGGAATAAAAAGTTCGCTAACAGTTCGGAATAAGGGTTTTAAAACCCGGATTAAACAAAATAAGCAAAAACCAAATAAGCACATAACCAAAAACTTAACCAAAATAATTTTAAGAAAAAGCTAATAAGCCACAAATTTAAAACTCTAAAAACACCAAATAAACAAAATATTAAAAATCAACTTTTAAAAGATTTAAACTATAAAATCAACTTAAATGAAAATAAGCTAAACACTAATTAATCAAAAATCACAATAAGCTAAAACATCAAACACACCAAATCAATAAGAACAATCTAATAAGCAAATCAATCAAACAATCAATAAGATTAAACAAACTACATGATTAATCAAATCAACCACAAGATTAAGATTAAGAAAGGAAGAATGAGAAATATATAATAATCTTGAATTAATGAAGATTAAGATTCAAATACAAGATTTTAAATGAAAGATTAAGAAAACTTTGAAAGAGAAATCTAGAGAGAGAAAGTAACACCTACTCCTAATTACCTATTATGAAAAACTAAAAATTAACTAACTCCTAAAAATGAACTATTAGGAGACTATATATAGGGGAAGGGAAGTTGGTGTTGATGCTTCATCTTTCTCTTGTCTTCTCGTCTTTTTAAATAACTCGACTTTCTCGACTTTGTCTCGGGATTTGTCGAATGATAAAATGAACTTCGTCTTCTAATTTTCTTCTTTTATTAGACTTGGTTCTTCGACTTCGTTAAACTTCCGTCTTTAAACTTTTTATTCGATAAAAGCCCGTGTTTTCTTCCTTTTTCATATTTTTGTCCTAAAACACAATAAAAACACAAACCACGCATAATTCCGAATTTTACGACATTAAATACACGTTTTGGTCTCGTTTTTACTTGTTTTAAGTGGTGAAAGGATATGTGTTTTCACACTTATTAAATCCCTACACTTGACCATTGCAATGCCGTCGTGCAATGCATAATTTCAAAGCATAGTTTAACATTTTCCATCATAATTAACACATCTCGGCCTTTATTATAATATACTACTGCTACTATAATAAAAGAAACTTAACAACGATGAAAAGATAAATCTTATAAAAGATATAACTATTTCCTTTAATTTATTAACTTTGAAATTGTTTGATGGAAGAAACTTGTAAAGAAATCTAAGAATTAAATTAGGGCTTTGGTGTCATGAATATTAACCACCCTCAAGTTTTACGTTCCCCTTACCAAGCATAAAAATAAGATCATTGTCTACCATAAGTTCTCAAGTTAAGACCACTTATATAAGGTAATTGTGTAATACTCCTTCTCCAATTCCTAAGTTGTATCTCTAGATATTATATATTATCATTCACCCGTAGGCTCATTTGACTTATTAAATAATCATTAGTCCAAAAACGAAGGCAAAACGGTGCAAACCCGACACTCAGAACCTAACCTCTTCCTAAAAAACGTTGTCACTAAAGTAAGCCCACCTCAAGGATAATTTAACACGATTTGGGGAATAAATTCCCGGATCCGAAATTTGGCCAATAGTACTACTTATTATTTCCTCCAAAGTCATGTAGACTTTATGTGGAGTTTAGAAATTCACAACATATACCCTTTAGGATCTTTAAGATGTAAAAGTGCTCCTCATCCATGATCCATACCCTAAGGATCCTTGAACCATAAACGAGGGAATTGATTATTGATCAATTTTTATTCAACACTTACCATGCCATAGACCCTAAGGCTCTAATGACAAGGTTCGTGCTACATGCCCCACACCCTAAGGCTCCTTGAGGTCATGCTTTAATCTTATTCATTCTTTATTTATGATATATATATTAGGCCAAATTATGCGGTCCCATGGTCTGAATACCTCCTAAGTAGTGGTTATGAGCTACCTTAGTCGGAAGTCCACAACGCTGGCATCCTCAATATGTTCATGCTTTAATTACAAGGAGATAAAATATTTGGCTAAGAGCTAAGATATCGAATCTAAACCGCAAAAATCCTCATTTATTAAGCAATTAAATATACAAGCGGGAAGAAAGAGCCACAAAAACTCATATAAGCAAGAATTAACCCTTAAACTTATTATCAACTCTATCATCTCTCATTCTCTACAATTTAAAATCTCAAGTAATGAGACTCGTGGATGCTTAGCCTAATAAACCAATTAAGGTACATAAGGTAAGGATACTAGCTAGAGTAAACTTGGATAAGTAAACTCGGGTTGAGTCAAAATATTCACGACGGGCCTAATATATCAAAGACATCTAAACTTGTTAAAACCATTTTATTTATTGATTTTTTTCTCTTTTAACTTTATTCTTGAAATGGAATATATACATAAGATGCGATGACAAAAGGAAAGAACATAAAAGAAAATAAATGAAAAATACTACTAGACCAAAATAGATCAAAAATTTTGAAAAACGTTGAAAAATTAAATTTTCTGATTAAAATGAGGACATATTCTTGGAAAGCCCACTTATTACTTCGATAGAAGTCTCCCCTACACTTGATATAAACATTGTCCTCAATGTTTAAGCATGTGGAAGTAAACTCCATAATACAAAGGTTTTCGCCTAAGTATCAAAATTCGTAGTTCCAAATCTTTTCGAATTGATTATTGGTAGAAAGTGTGACTCAATTGTTCTTGGTGGAATAATAAATGAGTTTGATTATCTAGTTTTAAACTAATAGCAAATAAATAAAAATGTCGTTGAGTAAAGTAAAAGCTTTAAAGGTTAATCTAAAATGACGAGTTAAAAATAAATGCTAAAAACTTAAAGACAAAATTAGAAAATTACTTGAAAACTTAATAAGTCTAAAACTTGAAAATTTTATAAAAACAAGAAACTAATCCCACCGGAATGCCAAATCGGAATATACTGATCGGAATGTGTAACAGGAAGCGATCGGAATATACTGAAAAAGGGAAGTGATCGTAATGTATAAAAGGAGACTGATCGGAATATCAATAAAGACTTGTTGTCGGAATAAGGCAAAAATTACTTCAATCGGAATATATTTAAAACCATATAGTCGGAATACAAGGAATCAAATCCAATCGGAATGTTTAACAAGATACTCACGTCGGAATGTCAAAGAATCCCCTCGATCGGAATATTAAAACCTTAATCCGATCAAGTGATCGGAAAAACAAGGTGCAAATCGGAATGCGAAACCCTAATCCGATCAGAGTGATCGGAATAAAGGAGCAGTGGTCGGAATGTTTAATCGGAAAAGGGTTTAACCTTTTCCGACTATCTAGTGATTCAAAAATAAGCTAAGTGATAAGCTATGTTTGATAAGCTAACACTAAAACTTCACCAAATCAGCAATGAAATAAACTAAATAAGCTCGAATAACAACTTTCCCAACTTAAAATAAGCAATCTTTTAAATCAAACCATAAAAAAATGAAACTTTTTAAGAAAGCTTTTAAAAAGTAAATAAGCTAAAAATACAAATAAGCCAATAAGCACAAGGATCTTAAAGCTTAACCGTATGAAAGCTTAAGTATGATAAAAATATGAACTTTTTAATCCTTAAAACATCAAGATCAAACGCGGATCATCAACATTTCGGATCAAAATTAAACTAAAATCAAGAAAGGTAGAAAGAGATTAATGAACAAAAAGCTTAACTTGAACTTGAATAATGAAATCAAAATACAAAAAGGTTTAAACTTGAAAGATTAAAAGAAAGAAAAGATGAAAACTTAGTGAGAGAAAGTTTGGAACTTTCTCTCTCTAAAATCTAGAAAGGAAAAATGAAAAATTAAAACTAGCTAACTCTCCTCCTAATGTGATTAGGAGGGTATTTATATGGAAAATGGGAAGTGCATGTGTGGTGTGCTTCCTTCTTTCTTTACTTCTCGACTCGATTTAATTCTTTGTCTTTTCTCGACATCGTCTCGGGATTTGAACTTGTCTTAATAATTTTCTTCTTTAATTTAGACTTGAGTTCTTCGACTTCATTAAACTTCCGTCTTTAGACCTTTTCTTCAATAAATCTTCAGAATAGGTCTTGGACATCCGTTCTTTAAGCACTCTTGATCTTTTGACTTCGTCTTTTCTCGTTTTCTTCGATAAAAGCCCGTGAAAGCCCATGTTTTCTTCCTTTTTCATCTTTTGGTCCTAAAACACAATAAAAACACAAACCACGTATAATTCCGACTTTTACGACATAAAATACACGTTTTGGTCTTGTTATTATTGGAAATAAGTGGTAAAAGGATAAGTGTTTTCACACTTATTAAATCCCCTACACTTGACCATTGCAATGTCCTCATGCAATGCATTAATTTTAAAGCACAGTTTACAGTTTCCATCATAAATAACCCACCTTGGCCTTTATTAAATACTAAACATTTATGGAAAGTGAAAAGATAAAAACAAGTAAAGAAATCAAAGACTTACTTTGGGTTTTGGCTGCCATGAACGTTTATCATCCTCAAGTTTCACGTTCCCCATACCAAGCTTAAAAACGAGATCATTGTTATTATAAGTTAGCAAACTATCATGAATTCATGTGGGCCAATTATTTACTTAGACTCCCTTATTCCTAGGTGTATCTCTTATATTTTATTTTTGTCTTGAATGATCACGAGGATGCATTGTTTGACTTATTTCGATAGTTATTTTGGCCGAAAATAAAGTGAACGATTTAATCAATAGTTAGCTAAAGGAAAAAATCTTTTAAAACTGCTTCTCGGGACCTCATAAAGTTCATATCTTGGTATAACTCGCTTCACGATTTGAGACCTTTCTCGGACCGATATTTGGCAGCGACTTCATACTTCAAATCTTGAGAGACGTTCTTGAAATTATGGTCTTCTCTTCATAATAGGAATTTCTTCACTTGAAGTTTTGAGAGATTCTTCATCTTTGGACCACGACTTCTTCATTTTTCTCCAATCTTTATTTTGGACTTTGATATACAACGATCCGCCTCCTTTTAGGACTTGGATCTATTTATCCTCATACCTTGTTAGGGCCTTTTCGGATAGACTTCTCCATAATCTTTTGGGGAGTATTTGCTTTTCGTCTTGTGTCTCGATCCTTCATATTGATTTTTGATAAATGATTATTCACATCACTTTTGGATCTTTAGCAACAAAATGTAGCCCTCATGCCTGGTTAGGGCCTTTTCGGACTCGCCAATCTTCGCATCCCGCTTCAATAAGTTATGCCTTGGCTATGAACTCTAATTAATACCGAGCAACTTTTAAACGATCTTGGACTAGAAGCTAAGTAACTTTTCAAATCGTACAACCTTATTTATTGCAGATAAATTTATTAATAAGCGATGGGAGAATAGGCTCATAATTAACTCACATAAATTCACGAAAGAATACCAAACTTATAATTGACTCTATCATCTCTCGTCCTCCACAGTTTAAAATCTCAAGGAATGAGACTCGTGGATGCTTAGCCAATTAAATCAAAGTTTTGGGGTTTCGAGTCGCCTATAGGATCTTGCAACTTCTTAGACTTTTTCAAGTTTAGAAATCGCATTTTAAAGTCCCCTTGATAAACGACTCTCTAGGATCAATTATAGGAACTTGCGAAAAGTTCTTGTTCTTAACCCGTGAGAGTTAAGACTTTCGCGTTTTAAAGCTCCCTATATAAAAGCCTAGCAAAACTTGACTTAAACACGTTAAGGATACTAGCTAGAGTAAACTTAGATAAGTAAACTCGGGTTGAGTCAAAATGTTCACGACTTTGAAAAATTTAAAACCACTTTATTTTAGCAAGGAAAGAAAATAACCATAACAAAGGAACATACAACTATACAACTAGGCCAAAATAGATTAAAAATTTTGAAAAATGTCGAAAAATCAAATTTTTCGGTTAAAATGAGGACACATTCATGGAAAAGACCACTTACTTTGATAGAAGCCCCCCCTACACTTGATATAAACATTGTCCTTAATGTTTAAGCATGTGGGAGTAAACTCCCCTACACTTATGACATTGTGCACTTTGTTTAAATCTTGCTAAGGAAAGGACAACTATAGTGATTTCAATGTGAACATATAAGATATGAAATATTGAATCACGACAGTTTAGGATAGAACCAAGAAGACGGGTACACGGGATCACGGTTCGTCAAATGTCATCAAGAGTGGATCTTTGAAGCTTGAATCCCTGTAGAGAATAAGAAACAAGACAACAAACACATACGGGGCTCCCCCTACACTTATTATGAAAGCAGTAAAGGATAGATCACGGGTTGCCTCCCGAGAAGCGCTTGTTTTTGTTCACCGAGTCACGAGCCTGACTCGACCCAAAACTAGTTCATGGGAAACGTGGTGAGGGATGGAATCATCTCATGAGAGATGTCCTCACCAAAGTACAGCTTCAAACGCTGGCCATTCACCTTAAAATTGGGCCCATTTGGCTGAGAAAGCTCAATGGTGCCATATGGGAAGACTTTGGCGACGGTGAATGGACCAGACCAACGGCTCTTCAACTTGCCCGAGAAGATCTTCAACCGAGAGTTAAAAAGTAAGACTTGATCACCAACGTGGAACTCTCGGTTCTTAATTCTTGCATCATGGATGATCTTGGTCTTCTCTTTGTAGATCAGTGAGTTCTCGTAAGCTTCATTCCTCAGTTCATTAAGCTCGTTGAGTTGAATCTTGCGAAGATCACTGGCTTTGTTGATGTCGAAGTTAGCCCACTTCAAGGCCCAGTATGCCTTATGTTCCAGCTCGATAGGGAGGTGGCATGCTTTCCCGTACACAAGATGATAAGGTGTACAAACAATCGGGGTCTTATAAGCAGTACGGAAAGCCCACAAAGCATCATCTAACTTATCGGCCCACGAGGCACGATGCTCTCCCACAGTACGCTCTAGAATTCGCTTCAATCTACGGTTAGAAATCTCGGCTTGACCATTGGTTTGAGGATGATAAGCGGTGGAAAGACGGTGATTGACACCGTACTTAGCCATGACTATTGCAAATTGATCATTGCAAAAATGAGTCCCGCGGTCACTGATAATAGCACGAGGAACGCCGAATCGAGCAAAGAGCTGCTTCAAAAAGTTCAAAACCACCCTCGCATCGTTCGTAGGGAGAGCTTTGGCTTCAACCCATTTAGAAACGTAGTCAACGGCTACGAGGATGTACTTGTTCCCTTTAGAAGATGGAAATGGCCCCATAAAGTCGATGCCCCATACATCAAAGATTTCACATTCTTGTATGAAATTTTGAGGCATCTCATCTTTATGTGTGATCTTCCCTTGTCTTTGGCAAGCATCACAATGTTTAACCATGTCGTGAGCGTCACGATAAATGGTGGGCCAATAGAATCCAGAGTCGAATACTTTCTACGCGGTGTAATTCGGACCAAAGTGACCACCGGTGGGTCCTTTATGGCAAGCATCAAGGATTTGTACCACTGCCGGCCCATCAACACATCGATGAATAATCAGATCAGCACATTGTTTGAAAAGGTAAGGGTCGTCCCAGAAATAATGTTCAATATCTTTAAAGAACTTTTTCTTTTGTTGGGACGTTAACCCTTCCTTGAGAATTCCACCCGCTAAGTAGTTTGCAATGTCCGCAAACCACGGGGTGTCATCAAGATTGGAGTTGATAGACATTAAGGCCTCAAGGGGAAAAGAGTCATTGGTCTCTTGATTCGGATGATCCCCTTGATAAGGATCCTCAAGTCTACTTAGATGATCCGCTGTTAGGTTTTTGGCTCCCTTTTTGTCACGAATTTCAATGTTGATTTCTTGAAGGAGCAAAACCCAACGAAGAAGTCTTGGCTTAGAATCTTGCTTAGTCATCAAGTACTTCAACGCGGAATGATCGGTATACACGATGGTGGTAGAAAGGACAAGATAGGGGCGGAATTTTTCAAAAGCATACACTACAGCTAAAAGCTCTTTTTCGGTAGTGGTATAATGCAATTGAGCCCCCGTCATTGTCTTGATAGCATAATGGATTGGTTGGAAGTGTTTGTTCACTCTTTGGCCCAAAACCGCTCCAATAGCAAAGTCGCTAGCATCACACATCAACTCAAAAGGTAGCTCCCAATTAGGGGTAACCAAGACCGGTGCCTTAGTTAGCTTATCCTTAAGAAGATTGAAGGATTCAAGACACTCTTTGGAAAAGATGAAAGGAGTATCTTTTTCCAAGAGGTGGGTCATCGGGCGAGCGATTTTAGAAAAATCTTGAATGAATCGACGATAGAAGCCCGCATGACCGAGGAAACTTCTCACACCCTTCACGGTTGAAGGTGGAGGCAATTTTGCAATAACATCGACTTTAGCGCGGTCTACTTCAAGACCGGCTTTGGAGATTTTGTGTCCTAGCACGATGCCTTCTTTTACCATGAAATGGCATTTTTCCCAATTTAGAACAAGACGAGTGTCTTCACACCGCTTAAGCATACGTTCTAAATTGGCAAGGCAAGCAGAGAAAGAATCACCATAAACCGAGAAATCATCCATGAAGACTTCCATAATTTCTTCAACCATGTCATGGAAGATAGCCATCATACACCTTTGAAATGTCCCAGGAGCATTGCATAAGCCGAAAGGCATTCTTTTATAGGCAAATGTTCCGTAAGGACAAGTGAATGTGGTTTTCTCTTGGTCTTTGGGATCGATGGAATTTGAAATAACCCGGAGAAACCGTCTAAAAAGCAGTAATAGTCATTACCCGCTAGACGTTCAAGCATTTGGTCCATGAAAGGAAGGGGAAAATGATCCTTTCTTGTAGCATCATTGAGTTTGTGATAGTCTATACAAACTCTCCACCCTGTAACGAGACGAGTAGGAATCAACTCGTTGTTTTCATTGGGTACAACGGTGATTCCGCCTTTCTTAGGCACACAATGGACGGGACTAACCCACGGTGAATCCGAGATAGGATAGATCAAGCCCGCATCAAGAAGTTTGATAACCTCTTTTTTGATAACGTCATGGATCTTAGGATTCACCCTTCGTTGGCTTTGAATAGTGGGTTTAAAGTCGTCCTCCATGAGAATTTTGTGTGTGCAAAAGTGAGGATCAATTCCACGAATATCAGAGATCTTCCAAGCAATCGATTTCTTATGATTCTTCAATACGGCGATAAGTCGGGATTTTTCTTCCTCTTTCAAGTCCTTAGCGATGATGACGGGAGACTTCTTGTTGTCTTCAAGGAAAACGTACTCGAGATGAGACGGTAGGTCCTTAAGCTCTAAATCCGAAGGATTTTCGATAGAAGGCGTAGTCAAATTCGGTTCATCGATAGAGATATCCTTAGGAGATGGTGGAGAAGTATGGTCCTCATTGAGAAGTTTCTCAATGGTACGAATGTCTTCATCCCAATTGGAGGGAGAATCGTCATATTTTAAGTCCACATCTCCCAAAGTTGCTTCAAATTCTTTCAAGATGAAATCACTTTCTCCAAATGGAGTCAGTGATGGAGCAATAGAGGCAACGGTCTCAACAATGGGTAGAGAAGAAGAACCACTTTTACAAGCGTCTTTGAAATGTTCTTCACAAGCCTCATCAAGAACATCAATGAAATTAACACTCTCGTTTTCCGAAGGATGCTTAGAAAGTTTACCCATGTTGAAGACGATTTTATCGTCACCAACTCTCATGATTCATTCGCCCGCGGCTACATCGATAAGAGTGCGACCGGTCCTCAAGAACGGACGTCCAACGATTAATGGAACACGGGGGTCCATCTCGTAGTAAACGACAACAAAATCCGCCGGGAAGGTGAATTTGTCAACGCCAATGAAGACGTCTTCGGCTATCCCCACTGGATAAGCAACCGTACGGTTGGCTAATTCCAAAGTCATTCGTGTGGGACTAGCTCGGGGAGAGATAATTGCTTCCAAACACTTAAAGGCATTAAGTTTATACTAGCACCTAGATCGGCTAGGGCCATGCAATTCTCTACTCCTGGGAAGTTGCAAGGAATCAAGAAGCGACCCGGATCACCAAGTTTGGTTGGTAATTTCCTTAAGAGCACTGCGGAGCAATTCTCATTAAGTTGGGTCTGAGCAATATCGAGAAGTTTCTCCTTATCACTGAGAAGATCTTTAAACATTTTAACATATTTGGGCATGTGAGCGAGAGCCTCAGCAAAGGATATATTGAAATTCAGTTGTTTGAACATTTTAAGAAAGTTCGAAACCTGAATATCATCCTTGTTCTTCAATTTCTCTTTCCGCAACCTCGAAGGATAAGGTATATTGGGTTGAGATGAAGGCTTTGGGATAGAATTCGCACTCACATCCTTGGGTGGTGGAGGGGTAGAAGTAGAAGGTGGTGGAATTAGAGAAGTAGAAGTTGGAGGAATAGAAGATGGAGGATTTGGAGAAGGAGACTCGTTTTCCTTTGTCACAATCACCGGTGTAGGTGTAGGAAGCTCGGGTTCCTTTAAAGCTTTTCCACTGCGAGTGGTGATTGCTTTCATCTCCCCTCTTGGATTAGCAACGGTGTTACTCGGAAGAGAACCCGATCTAGAGGCTTGATTACTTGGGAAGAAACTAGCCATCATATTTCTCAAGTCATTCGTTTGACTTGCCAAAGTGTTTCGCATATCAGCTCGAAGATCATTCCCTTGCTTCACCATATCTGCTTTCATGTTGGCCATTTCCCGCTGAAGATTTTGCACGATCACATCATTAGTCCTCATGTAGGTTTCAACATCTTGGTGTAATGCGGTGGGTTGGTTGGGAGGAGGAGCATGGTAGGCGGGTGGTTGATAAGCAGGTTGTTGGTAAACTTGGTTTTTTCTTTGAGGTGGATATGGGTGTCTTTGGTTTTGATATGGAGTTGGAGCACGTGGTTGATTTTGATTGTTATGATTGAGGTTGTTTGGGTTTTGTGGGGGAAAACCGGGAGGTGAAAGAAAGTTGTTTGAGCGATAGCTGAGCAAGTTGCGGTCACCTTGAGGACGTGCTTGATAGCCTCCCGTAGAATAGGTACCGTTGGCGGCATACACATTTTCCGGATTGTCGTGAGTCGAAGGACAATCGGTGTATGAGTGAGATCCCCCGCATATATCACATGATTGAGTCATAGCATTGGATTGGGCAGTGATAGCTTTGGTGTTATTGGCGGCTTGGAGAGCAAGTGATTCAACAAGCGAAGTAAGCTTATCAAGTCTCTTGTCGCTCTCATTAGTGCTAGCACTAGCCACATTGGTCCGAACACTCTTGGTTTGCACTCTAGACTTGTTCTCAATAATATCCCAAGCGGCATTAGAAGACTTAACCAAAAGATTACTCCCCGAAGCACTATTTAGTGAATCTTGGTCATTCATGCTTAAACCATTGTAAAAAGTATTAATTTGGTGCACTTTGGTAAAACCATGTTGTGGGCACTTTCTTAAAAGTTCTTTAAAACGGTCCCAAGATTCACTAAAAGTCTCATCGTACTTTTGTTCAAAAATAATGATTTCATTCCGCAAAGCGGTAGTACGAGAGGGTGGGAAAAATTAGTTTATGAATTTGGTCTCTAAGTCCGTCCACGTAAGAATACTTTGTGGCGGTTCCTTATCAAGCCAATGCCGGGCTTGTCCCTCTAAGGAGAAAGGAAAAAGTTGCAAGCGAATTACCTCTTGTGAAACCCCATTGAATTTGACCGTATTTGTGAGTTGAAGAAACCTTTTGATGTGGTCATGAGGATCATCAATGGTACGCCCCAAGAATGGTTGAGCAGAGACCATTTGAATAAAGCCGGATTTGAGCTCAAAGTTGTTGGCTACTAATAAGTGTGAAAACACTTATCCTTTTGCCACTAAAATCAAGGTAAAACAAGACCTAATCATGTGTTTATTATCATAAATGTCGGAATTACGCGTGGTTTTGTGTTTTGTGTGATAAATAGGTACAAATGATCAAAAGAAGATAAAACATGGGATTTCACGGTCAAATGTCAAAGAAAAGTCCAAGAAGAAACGAAGACAAGATCAAAAGACCTAAAGTGCGCCGTAGATCACTAAAACCGACAAAGCCGACTCAATTTTCAAGAAATGATCAAGAAAACCGGGATCGAGCTCGACTTTAGCGGATTTCATTGTTTATCGATAAACGGGCCAAGTGGGTCCCACAGTGGATAAACGGGCCACAAAAGCCCATTTGTTTTTTATGGATTGAGTTAAGGTTGTCTTGGGCTTTTAAGCCAATTTGCACAAAAACGAAGGAGGTCATTTTGGGCCACAAGCCCATGAAATAAATTAGACGGATGGGATGGAGTATTGTTTGACCGGTCAACTCCTCACAAACCCTCATTTGCATTCAACATTTTTGTTTCACTCCACCTCACACTAATTTAATAAACCCACATTTTTATTCACTCAACCTGATCCCCACTTTAATCCCACACACACACACGTGCCCCAATACCCTCATCACACCAGCCCACTCTACCCTCACCATACGTTTTTACCTACCCCATTCCCCAATTAAAATAAACTTTCATTTCCCCACTCAACACAAACGCATAATAAACAAAGTTTACCCATTCCCCACTTTCGATAATAACAAAAACACTCTCACCCACCTTCTCTCACCCCATTTTTCTTCTCCATCATTCTTTTTTACACAGCCAAAAACCCTAAATTACCTAACCTAAATTAACTCAATGAAAATTGGGGGTTTTTACTTATATAAATTAATTCTCTCAAATCCACTCAAAAACCCCCAATTTTCGGATGAACACCCAACTGTGGTCCTCCCTCTACCTACGTGGCATCAATTGATTGGGTCTAACACATCATACTCCCATATCCACCAGTCAGAGATCTCCACATCAGCAAAGAAGAAACACAAAGAGCCACGAGGGCAATCCGAGGTTACATCCATTCCTCTCCACCGTTCGATTAAAGAAAGAGAAGAAAAGAAGAGATCAAAGGTCAGGATTTCACTCCGTAGCCACCAAGGAAGCCTAGAAGGTTCGGGGACCCTTATATAAACCCCCTTTCTATCATGTAATTTGATTATGCTTTTCCTTTATTTTTAATTTTAGAAATAGATTAATTAGGGTTATAATTTTGTAATCTCATTTTTCAGTATTGTAATTTGATTTTAAATTAATGAAAGCTGAAGTTTCGATTTAAATCTCTTTTCTGTTTTCGTATCATTTTTAATTCCGGTTTCTATTCTTTTTTTTTATCTGTTGAAAATTAGTCACGGTTCTCGTAGTATTATTATATAAAAAAAAAAAAAAAAAAAAAAAAAAAAAGAGAAAGATAAAGAAAAGTAATGAATAATCTCCCCACTGGGAGATTATAATAAAAGGATACTGTTCATTTGAAGATTTGGTTCGCAAGTTGGTTCGATTCAAGGCGTTTTTTTTTTGTTGATGTTGTTTCGGTTCTTAAGGTTGCTCAGCGCAAACCTTCGTCTCAAAGGAATCATCACAAGGTGTTAATTTCTAGCTTTGATTTTGATTTTAATCTGCTAGTTTAATTTTATTTGAGTTAAGTTTATTGTTAGATAATTGTTAATTGTTATCTGATTTCGAGGGTATTTGGTTCTGCTTATTTTATTTGCGTAGAATTTTGCTAGACGATAGAATTGTTAGCTTGGATTCTGCTTTGAGTTTTGCTAGAGTAATTTAAGTTGTTTAGATTTGCTTATTAAGTTTTCTGCTTATTTAGATAGCTTATTTAAGGTTGGCTTATTGTGTTATGCTTATTTGTGTTAAACTGTTTTGTTCTGCGTATTAGCTTATTTAGATATTTGGTTTATTATTAGTTCTCGTAGCTTTTTGATTTCCTGCTTATTTTAATTTTAGCTTATTTGGTAAACTGCTTGTTTAGTATAGCTTAATTGGATTCCTGCTTAGTCTTATTTTCATTCAGTTTTTTTTTATTTTGGTTATAGCTTATTTAGTATTCTGCTTATTTTGGCAAGCTGCTTATATTTGAGTCTGGATCTGCTTATTTGGTTTGCCTGCTTTCGTTTACTGCTATCACCTCAGACCCAATTGGTCTGAGGGTGTGTATCTGTCCAAAAAAGCAATTCCAAGTAAAGTTAAAAAGTAAAAAAAAATAATTAGCAAAAAATTGTCTCCAAAGGGACTCGAACCCCAGACCTCCTGCATACAAGTCGAACGTGTTAACCACCAGGCTAGCTAATCTTTTTGTTTAATTGTTTGCAACATTAAATTAATATAGGATATTTTATTAGTGGCAGATTTACTAGTTAATAATAAGTTTAAATTTAATTAGATTTTAATTAATAATTATTACTTAGTTTATTTAAATTCTGTTTTTATATATAAAAAAAAAAAAAAAAAAAAAAAGATAAAAAAATATATTTTATTTAATTTGTTTTTTAAAATTAGTTTTTTTTATTAGTTCAAAATTAATATAGGTTTTATTTTTAAAATAGTTTTAAATAGATTTATTTTAAAATTAGTTTTTTTTTTAGTCACATTAGAATTTGAATCAAAAGTTTTTAAGTTTTCTTTAGTATAAATTTATTAGTTTAAAAATAGTTAATTAATTTAGTTTTCATTTAATATTTTTCAATTAGTTTAAAAAATACCCAAAAAGAGATTGTACCAAAAACGAATTAAGTTGAAACGTAAAAACGGGAATCAAATTCGAGTGAGTCGAGGAACGAAAAAAAAAATAGACTTTTAAGAATTGTAAAATCCTAGTTTCAAAATGGCGCCGCTGCCGGGGAAACGTTTAATCGGATTTCAATTCGGGTGAGTCGAGGACGATAATAGTAATATAAAAAGGGATTCAAAATCTATAGTTTCAAAATGGCGCCGCTGCCGCTTCGCTCGTACGATTGACGATTTTTCGTGAAGACGTTTGGATTTTGGGATCCGTTCTTCTTGAACGTTAATTTTCTTGCACAAAAAAATCAAAAATAAAAAAAAAATCAAAAACTTAAAAATACAAAAAAATTAAAAAATCACAAAAGCAATTTCTTTCCTAAGAATTGCACAAAAAAATTAAAAAAATCAAAAGTAATACGTTTTCCCAAACGTATTACACCAAAAATATTACGTATTATTGTTATTTTTCTTATTCGATTTCTTTCGTTTTTATTGTGAATATATATTTTTCTTTAAAAAATACAAAAAGATTTTTCTTTTACTATAATATATTACGTAGCACAATAATTTACCTACTTTTCAAATAAGCCTTAGTTGGGATTTCATCACCTAACTATTGTAGTCGAATCCTAAACGAAATAAAAAGGCAAAATAGATAAATACTAGTAAGACGTTTGAACTCAAAATATACAAACTATAAGGTGGGTATAAGGCGACGCGCTATAAAAAGCCGTCTAAGGAAAAAGGTTTTTAAGTGCTTTGTGCCACCTCGTTTCCCCGCTTGCTTGTGCGTATATTAAGAGGGACGACCGATTATTGGTTTGCCGACTCAATTAGTATTTAAGTATATATTTTTGTAGCTTTTTACTATTGCTCCTCGAGAGGGAAAATCCTTTTCCTCTCAAAGTCGACCGAGGTCACCTACCTCATTCCAAAGTTTTAATTGTATGCGCACTCGCGCGCGTACATACATACCGAGTGGTGTACCAAATACTTCTAATTCTTCCAAAAAGAAGAAGAAGAAAAACAAAAAGACCGTCATTCAAGCCGATCCCGAGAATCGAGCTTTCGACATAACGATGGCAACGGATAATCGACCAATGATTGAGATTCTTCAATCTCACGTTGAAGGAAACGATGATGCGATTGTGGTGCCGACCATTGGAGCTAATCATTTTGAACTTAAACCGGATTTTATTCGAATGGTTTCCGCTACACCATTTTTAGGTCGTACTAATGATGACCCACACGCTCATATCAAACGTTTCATCCAATTAGCTAATACCGTCAAATACAATGGGGTGCCCCAAGAGGCCGTTCGCCTCCAACTTTTTCCTTTTTCCCTCGAGGGACAAGCCCGGATTTGGCTTGATAAGGAACCACCCCAAAGTATTACCACATGGATCGACTTAGAGACCAAGTTCATTAATTACTTTTTCCCACCATCATGGACCACCGCTTTAAGAAATGAAATAATCAATTTTGAGCAAAAATATGGAGAAACTTTTAGTGAGTCTTGGGATCGATTTAAAGAGCTTTTGAGAAAATGTCCACAACACGGTTTCACCAAAGTGCATCAAATTAATACGTTTTACAATGGTTTAACTCTAAATGACCAAGACTCACTTAATAGTGCCGCGGGGGGCAATATTCTTGTGAAAACCATGAACGAGGCTTGGGCCATTATTGAGAACAAGGCTAAAGTGCAAACAAAGAGTGTTAGGGCCACTATGGCAAGTGCTAGTTCTAGTGAGAGTGACAAGAAAATCGATCGACTTACTTCGCTTGTTGAAACACTCGCTCTAAAAACCGACGCCCTCACTACACATGTGCATGCCGTGAAAGAAAAAAGTGAAACATGTGAAACGTGTGGTGGACCACATTCATATTTCAATTGTGACAAGGTTTACAACGATCAACAACAAGTTTGTGCTTTTAATGCTAATGAGAGGGTTCAATTTAAACCTAATGTTGATGTTAACCATTTGTCTTATAAAAGTACTAATTATTTGGCTCCCCCGGGTTTTGTAGCACCTCAAAGACCACCCCCACCCGCCCAAAATACCCAATACCAAAATAGGAACCAAGGTCCTCAAATGGGTAATTTTCAAGGGAATGCTAATCAAGGGAATTTTAATGGTCAAAATCAAGGTTTTCAAAATAATAACCAAGGTTTTTATAATAACAACGGTTTTCAATCTCAATATCAAAACCAAGGTTTTCCTAATCAAGGGTTTAATCAAATGAACATGCAAAATCCTCAAATGGACTTGGTTCTACAAAAATTGACCGAACATGAGAAAATCATGCAAGCTATGCAAGCATCTACTAGACAAATGCAAGAGTCCAACGATAAGAGATTTTTGACTATGTTGCAAACCCTTCGACCCCAAGGTGCCTTACCATCCGATACCGAGATTAACCCTCGTGCTAATGTGAGTGCTATTAATACTCGAAGTGGAGCCACTTTAGTGGGACCTTCCATCTCTTCGCCCATAAAGGAGAGACAAGGCCCGGAGGTCATAATGAGTAATCCTACTCCCCCTCCGGTGATTCCCCCCACTACCACTCCTAGTTCTAGTCCTCCATTGCCGAAAGAGCCTATTCCTACGGTTGTTCAAGAAGCGAGTCCTTCTCCTTCTCAACCTAAGCCTAATATTCCTTACCCATCTAGGTTAGGCAAGACTAAAGTGCTCAACAAAGATGACATTCATGTCTCTAATTTTTTGAAAATGATTTCCAATGTGAATGTTAACGTAAGCCTTATTGAAGCACTCGCTCAAATGCCAAAATTTGTCAAAATGTTTAAAGATTTGCTTAATAAGAAGGAAAAAATGGTTGAGCTCGTTAACACCCGTTTAAATGAGAATTGTTCTGCGGTTCTTCTCAAAGAGCTTCCCGAAAAGCTAGGAGATCCCGGACGATTCGTGTTACCTTGCTCGTTTCCTCAAATCGATGATTGTATGGCTTTAGCGGATCTCGGCGCTAGCATCAATCTTATGCCACTTTCGGTTTGGAAACAATTATCATTACCCGACCTTGTACCGACTCGTATGACTTTAGAGTTAGCTAATCGAACTCTCGCATACCCCGTTGGTATTGCCGAAGATGTTTTTGTTCGAGTCGGTACATTCACTTTTCCCGTAGACTTTGTCGTCGTCGACTATGAAATGGATCCTCGTATTCCGTTAATACTTGGTAGACCATTCTTAAGGTCCGGAAGAGCCTTAGTTGATGTAGCCGAAGGGGAGTTAATTCTTAGGGTTCGGGATGAACAACAAGTTTTTAAAATGGGAAAAATCACAACAAAATCAAATGGAAAAGAGTCGGTCAATATGATTGATGTTCTTAATTATGATAACGATGAGATTTTTATTAATCCTTTTGGAATTGAAAAGTCTAATCAAAATGATTTTGTGATAAACTCATCCCTTCCCTTAGAGCCTCAATTTCTTGAAACTCCTATTTATGACACCGATAGTGATGACACTTCTTCAAGTGATCACACTATCTTCGGCTTAGACGACTCGTCTTTTGACCCACCCACTTTTGACCCACCCATTTATGATACCCCAATATTTGATACCTACGATGATGACACTTCTTTAAGTGATCTCATTAATTTTGATAAACCACTTCATGATCTTAATGCACCTCATATCTCTATGAGTGATTCTTCCATGGAGACTCCTTTTGACTTCTATACTCCAATTTTAGAGGTCATGACTATTGAGGAGGATCCTCCACTCTTAGAAATCATACCTACTTTAGAGGTTATTCCATTTGAGGAGGATTTAGATATCTTTCTAAATACCTATTTTCCTCATGAGGAAGAGTTTTCCTATGACTCCGACAATACTTATGTTTTCACATCAAGTTTGGAAGAGGATGACTTTCCCACTATGGATTTTGATGATATTTTGAGCTTAAATGTCGACACCTCTTGCTATTTTCCCGTCAAGGAATCGGTATTTGATCCCGACATAAAGACTTTTGTGCTTCCATTGCCATACCACCTTACCTTTACTTGTAAGAGACTTTTGCCTAAGGATACCCCACTTTTCTATGACTTGCGTGCCACCTCGGGGTTTATTTCCTTTTGTGATGGAAATTATGTGTTTGACCCAGGTGGATTTTCATAGGGTATGCCTTGTATGACTTTGTTTCACCTTAATCATGGAGGGATTTTCCTCCCTTGGAAATCTCGGTTGTTCCATGATTTTCCCATTTGAATGTTGACATTCGGGAAATCGAGTCGAGCTAGAGACTCGTGATAAATAAATCAAGCATCGTATAACTAGGTTAGTTTTTTAACTTTACCATCCTTTCCACCCTTTTTTCACCTTCTTCCATTGTCCACCAATAAGTGTAGGGGGGAGCCGAGTAGGTTGTTTGTTTGTGATTGTGCAGGGACGTGTGCTTAAATGATCCACTTTTGGTACTTTTGACGAGACCCGTGTTCCCGTGTTACCCGTGTACCCGGTTCCTTCGATAAGTTTTTGCTATTGTGATTCTATCTTAAAACGTATAAATGTAATCACTTTAGTTGTCTCTTCCTTAGCTCGATTTAAATAACGTACTCAATGTCCTAAGTGTAGGGGAGTTTATTCTCCCACATGCTTAAACATTGGGGACAATGTTTATATTAAGTGTAGGGGGGATTTCTATCGAAATTTTAGTGGCCTTTTCCATGAATTTGACCCCATTTTTACCGGAAAATTTTTAAAATTTTCAACGTTTTTCAAATTTTTGATCTATTTTGGCCTTGTAGTATTTTTCTTTTATTTTATCTCGTCTTATTTTTAATTTCCATTTCAAAAATAAAGTTAAAAAAATGAAATAAATAAATAAAATGGTTTTAACAAGTTTAGATGTCTTTGATATATTAGGCCCGTCGTGAATATTTTGACTCAACCCGAGTTTACTTATCCAAGTTTACTCTAGCTAGTATCCTTAACCATATGGACCTTAATTGGTTTATTAGGCTAAGCATCCACGAGTCTCATTCCTTGAGATTTTAAATTGTGGAGAACGAGAGATGATAGAGTTAATTATAAGTTTGGTATTCTTTCATTAACTTATGTGAGTTAGTTATGAGCTTTTTCTCCCATCACTTGTTAATAAATATATTTGCAATAAATAAGGTTGTACGATTTGAAAAGTTACTTAGCTTCTAGCACAAGATCGTTTAAAAGTTGCTCGGTATTAATTAGAGTTCATAGCCAAGGCATAACTTATTGAAACGGGACGCGAAGATTGGCTTATCCAAAAAGGCCCTAACAAGGCATGAGGATACCCGAGTCCAAAAAGGCACTAACAAGGCATGAGGATTCACTTTTTTTTGCTAAAGATCCTAAGATGATGTGAAGATCATTAATCCAAATCAATATGAAGGATCAAGACACACGACGAGAAGCAATTACTCCCCTAAAGATCATGGACAAGTCTATCCAAAAAGACCCTAACAAGGTATGAGGATAAATAGATCCAAGTCCGAAAAGGAGGCGGATCGTTGTATATCAAAATCCTAAATAAAGAAGAGGATAAATGAAGAAGTCGTGGTCAACGTTTGAAGCATCTTTCACTCCTTATGAAGATGTATACCTAAATGAAGAGAAGACCATAATTTCAAGAACGTCTCTCAAGATTTGAAGTTTGAAGTACAAGCCAAATATCGGTCCGAGAAAGGTCTCAAATCGTGAAACGAGTTATGCCAAGATATGAACTTTATGAGGTTTCGAGAAGCCGTTTTAAAAGATTTTGTCCTTTAGCTAAATATTGATTAAATCGTCCTACTTTATTTTCGGCTTAAATAAGTTATCGAAATAAGTCAAAAATGCATCCTCGTGATCATTCAAGACAAAAATAAAATATAAGAGATACACCGTAGGAATAAGGGAGTCTAAGTGAATAATTAAACCGCATGAGTAAGTGTTAGTTATGCTAACTTATATTAACAATGATCTCGTTTTTAAGCTTAGTTTGGGGAACGTGAAACTTGAGGATGATTAATATTCATGACACCAAAGCCCTAATCTAAGTCTTAGACTTCTTAACGAGTTTCTTCCTTCAATAACCTTCAAGTTCATAAGTATTTTAATTTTTGTTTCCTTTTAAGTTTTTATCTTTCCGTAGTAGTAATAATTAATAAAGGCCGGGATGGATTAATTATGAGAGAAATGTAAACTCTTTGCTTTCAAACTATGCATTGCATGGGGTCATTGCAATGGTCAAGTGTAGGGGATTTAATAAGTGTGAAAACACTTATCCTTTTGCCACTAAAATCAAGGTAAAACAAGACCTAATCATGTGTTTATTATCATAAATGTCGGAATTACGCGTGGTTTTGTGTTTTATGTGATAAATAGGTACAAATGATCAAAAGAAGATAAAACACGGGATTTCACGGTCAAATGTCAAAGAAAAGTCCAAGAAGAAACGAAGACAAGATCAAAAGACCTAAAGTGCGCCGTAGATCACGAAAACCGACAAAGCCGACTCAATTTTCAAGAAAAGATCAAGAAAACCGGGATCGAGCTCGACTTTAGCGGATTTCATTGTTTATCGATAAACGGGCCAAGTGGGTCCCACAGTGGATAAACGGGCCACAAAAGCCCATTTGTTTTTTATGGATTGAGTTAAGGTTGTCTTGGGCTTTTAAGCCAATTTGCACAAAAACGAAGGAGGTCATTTTGGGCCACAAGCCCATGAAATAAATTAGACGGATGGGATGGAGTATTGTTTGACCGGTCAACTCCTCACAAACCCTCATTTGCATTCAACATTTTTGTTTCACTTCACCTCACACTAATTTAATAAACCCACATTTTTATTCACTCAACCTGATCCCCACTTTAATCCCACACACACACACGTGCCCCAATACCCTCATCACACCAGCCCACTCTACCCTCACCATACGTTTTTACCTACCCCATTCCCCAATTAAAATAAACTTTCATTTCCCCACTCAACACAAACGCATAATAAACAAAGTTTACCCATTCCCCACTTTCGATAATAACAAAAACACTCTCACCCACCTTCTCTCACCCCATTTTTCTTCTCCATCATTCTTTTTTACACAGCCAAAAACCCTAAATTACCTAACCTAAATTAACTCAATGAAAATTGGGGGTTTTTACTTATATAAATTAATTCTCTCAAATCCACTCAAAAACCCCCAATTTTCGGATGAACACCCAACTGTGGTCCTCCCTCTACCTACGTGGCATCAATTGATTGGGTCTAACACATCATACTCCCATATCCACCAGTCAGAGATCTCCACATCAGCAAAGAAGAAACACAAAGAGCCACGAGGGCAATCCGAGGTTACATCCATTCCTCTCCACCGTTCGATTAAAGAAAGAGAAGAAAAGAAGAGATCAAAGGTCAGGATTTCACTCCGTAGCCACCAAGGAAGCCTAGAAGGTTCGGGGACCCTTATATAAACCCCCTTTCTATCATGTAATTTGATTATGCTTTTCCTTTATTTTTAATTTTAGAAATAGATTAATTAGGGTTATAATTTTGTAATCTCATTTTTCAGTATTGTAATTTGATTTTAAATTAATGAAAGCTGAAGTTTCGATTTAAATCTCTTTTCTGTTTTCGTATCATTTTTAATTCCGGTTTCTATTCTTTTTTTTTATCTGTTGAAAATTAGTCACGGTTCTCGTAGTATTATTATATAAAAAAAAAAAAAAAAAAAAAAAAGAGAAAGATAAAGAAAAGTAATGAATAATCTCCCCACTGGGAGATTATAATAAAAGGATACTGTTCATTTGAAGATTTGGTTCGCAAGTTGGTTCGATTCAAGGCGTTTTTTTTTTGTTGATGTTGTTTCGGTTCTTAAGGTTGCTCAGCGCAAACCTTCGTCTCAAAGGAATCATCACAAGGTGTTAATTTCTAGCTTTGATTTTGATTTTAATCTGCTAGTTTAATTTTATTTGAGTTAAGTTTATTGTTAGATAATTGTTAATTGTTATCTGATTTCGAGGGTATTTGGTTCTGCTTATTTTATTTGCGTAGAATTTTGCTAGACGATAGAATTGTTAGCTTGGATTCTGCTTTGAGTTTTGCTAGAGTAATTTAAGTTGTTTAGATTTGCTTATTAAGTTTTCTGCTTATTTAGATAGCTTATTTAAGGTTGGCTTATTGTGTTATGCTTATTTGTGTTAAACTGTTTTGTTCTGCGTATTAGCTTATTTAGATATTTGGTTTATTATTAGTTCTCGTAGCTTTTTGATTTCCTGCTTATTTTAATTTTAGCTTATTTGGTAAACTGCTTGTTTAGTATAGCTTAATTGGATTCCTGCTTAGTCTTATTTTCATTCAGTTTTTTTTTATTTTGGTTATAGCTTATTTAGTATTCTGCTTATTTTGGCAAGCTGCTTATATTTGAGTCTGGATCTGCTTATTTGGTTTGCCTGCTTTTCGTTTACTGCTATCACCTCAGACCCAATTGGTCTGAGGGTGTGTATCTGTCCAAAAAAGCAATTCCAAGTAAAGTTAAAAAGTAAAAAAAAATAATTAGCAAAAAATTGTCTCCAAAGGGACTCGAACCCCAGACCTCCTGCATACAAGTCGAACGTGTTAACCACCAGGCTAGCTAATCTTTTTGTTTAATTGTTTGCAACATTAAATTAATATAGGATATTTTATTAGTGGCAGATTTACTAGTTAATAATAAGTTTAAATTTAATTAGATTTTAATTAATAATTATTACTTAGTTTATTTAAATTCTGTTTTTATATATATAAAAAAAAAAAAAAAGATAAAAAAATATATTTTATTTAATTTGTTTTTTAAAATTAGTTTTTTTTATTAGTTCAAAATTAATATAGGTTTTATTTTTAAAATAGTTTTAAATAGATTTATTTTAAAATTAGTTTTTTTTTAGTCACATTAGAATTTGAATCAAAAGTTTTTAAGTTTTCTTTAGTATAAATTTATTAGTTTAAAAATAGTTAATTAATTTAGTTTTCATTTAATATTTTTCAATTAGTTTAAAAAATACCCAAAAAGAGATTGTACCAAAAACGAATTAAGTTGAAACGTAAAAACGGGAATCAAATTCGAGTGAGTCGAGGAACGAAAAAAAAATAGACTTTTAAGAATTGTAAAAATCCTAGTTTCAATCGCGGATTTGAGCTCAAAGTTGTTGGCTACAATCGCGGGTATGACAATAGCATCGTGGTTGCCCTCTACATGTGCTTGCAAAAGTTCGATCATAGGACGATTGCCCAATAGAGGTTCATTGTTGTTATTATTCATGTTGTTTTGAAGTGGATTATTATTATTGTTGTGTACACCGGCCATGTCTAAGTTATCGAGAGTCTCGGGCTCTTGATAAGACGTTGATCGAGTGTGCATACACCTGCAAAAGAACTAACAAAGCAGAAATATTTTTGGTTTTTTTATGTTTTTAAATTTTTTTGTATTTTTGAAAATTTTATATTTTTTAGGATTTTTGAAAATTTTAAAGCAAGGAAAATAAAGTTCAAAGATGAACGGATCCCAAAATCCAACGCGTCTCTCACTAAAAACCGTTAATCTTAACGAAAAGAGCCGGCAGCGGCGCCATTTAATACAAAGGTTTTGGCCTAAGTATCAAAATTCGTAGTTCCAAATCTTTTCGAATTGATTATTGGTAGAACGTGTGACTCAATTGTTCTTGGTGGAATAATAAATGAGTTTGATTATCTAGTTTTAAACTAATAGCAAATAAATGAAAATGCCGTTGAGTAAAGTAAAAGCTTTAAAGGTTAATCTAAAATGACGAGTTAAAAATAAATGCTAAAAACTTAAAGACAAAATTAGAAAATTACTTGAAAACTTAATAAGTCTAAAACTTGAAAATTTTATAAAAACAAGAAACTAATCCCATCGGAATGCCAAATCGGAATATACTGATCGGAATGTGTAACAGGAAGCGATCGGAATATACTCAAAAAGGGAAGTGATCGGAATGTATAAAAGGAGACTGATCGGAATATCAATAAAGACTTGTTGTCGGAATAAGGAAAAACTTACTTCAATCGGAATATATTTAAAACCATATAGTCGGAATACAAGGAATCAAATCCAATCGGAATGCTTAACAAGATACTCACGTCGGAATGTCAAAGAATCCCCTCGATCGGAATATTAAAACCTTAATCCGATCAAGTGATCGGAATAACAAGGTGCAAATCGGAATGCGAAACCCTAATCCGATCAGAGTGATCGGAATAAAGGAGCAGTGGTCAGAATGTTTAATCGGAAAAGGGTTTAACCTTTTCCGACTATCTAGTGATTCAAAAATAAGCTAAGTGATAAGCTATGTTTGATAAGCTAACACTAAAACTTCACCAAATCAGCAATGAAATAAACTAAATAAGCTCGAATAACAACTTTCCCAACTTAAAATAAGCAATCTTTTAAATCAAACCATAAAAAAAATGAAACTTTTTAGGAAAGCTTTTAAAAAGTAAATAAGCTAAAAATACAATAAGCCAATAAGCACAAGGATCTTAAAGCTGAACCGTATGAAAGCTTAAGTATGATAAAAATATGAACTTTTTAATCCTTAAAACATCAAGATCAAACACGGATCATCAACATTTCGGATCAGAATTAAAATAAAATCAAGAAAGGTAGAAAGAGATTAATGAACAAAAAGCTTAACTTGAACTTGATTAATGAAATCAAAATACAAAAAGGTTTAAACTTGAAAGATTAAAAGAAAGAAAAGATGAAAACTTAGTGAGAGAAAGTTTGGAACTTTCTCTCTCTAAAAACTAGAAAGGAAAAATGAAAAATTAAAACTAGCTAACTCCCCTCCTAATGTGATTAGGAGGGTATTTATATGGAAAATGGGAAGTGCATGTGTGGTGTGCTTCCTTCTTTCTTTACTTCTCGACTCGATTTAATTCTGTCTTTTCTCAACGTCGTCTTGGGATTTGAACTTGTCTTAATAATTTTCTTCTTTAATTTAGACTTGAGTTCTTCGACTTCATTAAACTTCCGTCTTTAGACTTTTTCTTCGATAAATCTTCAGAATAGGTCTTGGACATCCGTTCTTTAAGCACTCTTGATCTTTTGACTTCGTCTTTTCTCGTTTTTTTCGATAAAAGCCCGTGAAAGCCCGTGTTTTCTTCCTTTTTCATCTTTTGGTCCTAAAACACAATAAAAACACAAACCACGCAACGACATAAAATACACGTTTTGGTCTTGTTATTATTGGAAATAAGTGGTAAAAGAATAAGTGTTTTCACACTTATTACTCCCCTACACTTAGGACATTGTGCACTTTGTTTAAATCTTGCTAAGGAAGAGACAACTAAAGTGATTCCCATTTCGGAAATTTAGCGATAAAATATTGAATCACAAAAGTTTAGGATAGAACCGGGAAGACGGGTACACGGGATCACGGGTCGTCAAATATCATCAAAAGTGGATCTTTGAAAGCTTTAATCCCTGCACATCATAAGAAACAAGACAACAAACACCTACGTGGCTCCCCCTACACTTATTATGAAAAACGGGTAAAAAGGATAGATCATCGGGTTGCCTCCCGAGAAGCACTTGTTTTTGTTAACCGAGTCACGAGCCTGACTCGACCCATAACTAATTCAAGGGAAACGTGGAGAGGGATGGAATCATCTCGTGAGAGATATCCTCTCCAAAGTACAACTTAACACGTTGGCCATTCACATTAAAGTTAGGCACAGTTGGTTGAAATAACTCAATGGTGCCATAAGGGAAGATTTTGGCAACGGTGAATGGACCAGACCAACGGCTCTTAAGTTTTCCAGAAAAGATTTTCAACCGAGAGTTAAAGAGTAAAACTTGACCACCTATATGAAACTCTCGGTTCTTAATCCTTGAAGCATGAATGAGCTTAGTTTTCTCCTTGTAGATCAATGAATTCTCATAAGCCTCATTCCTAAGTTCATTAAGTTCATTGAGTTGGATTTTCCTAAGATCACCGGCTTTGTTTATGTCAAAATTAGCCCATTTCAAAGCCCAATAAGCCTTATGCTCCAACTCAATGGGGAGGTGGCACGCCTTTCCGTATACAAGGCGGTAAGGAATACAACCTATAGGTGTCTTATAAGCGGTACGGAAAGCCCACAAAGCATCATCTAACTTATCGGCCCATGAGGCACGATGCTCTCCCACGGTACGCTCTAAGATTCGCTTAAGTCCACGGTTTGAAATCTCGGCTTGACCATTAGTTTGTGGATGATACGCGGTGGAAAGTCGGTGATTGACAGCATACTTAGCCATGACACCTGCAAATTGATCATTGCGAAAATGAGTCCCTCGATCACTAATGATAGCACGAGGAACACCGAATCTAGCAAACAATTGCTTCAAAAAGTTAACAACCACCCTCGCATCGTTCGTAGGTAAAGCCTTTGCTTCAACCCATTTGGATACGTAGTCAACGGCTACGAGGATGTACTTGTTCCTTTTGGATGATGGAAATGGCCCCATAAAGTCGATGCCCCATACGTCAAAGATTTCACACTCTTGGATGAAATTTTGAGGCATCTCATCATTATGTGTGATCTTTCCTTGTCTTTGGCAAGCATCACAATGCTTAACCATTTCATGAGCGTCATGATGAATGGTGGGCCAATAGAATCCGGAGTCGAAAACTTTCTTCGCGGTATAATTAGGACCAAAATGACCACTGGTGGGTCCTTTGTGGCAAGCTTCAAGGATTAGTAAAGCTGCCGGCCCATCAACACACCTACGAATGACAAGATTCGCACATTGCTTGAAAAAGATAAGGGTCGTCCCAATAATAGTGTTTAATATCCTTAAAGAATTTTTTCTTTTGTTGGGACGTTAACCCTTCCATAAGAACACCACCCGCTAAATAGTTTGCAATGTCCGTAAACCATGGGGTATCGTCAAGATTGGAGTTAATAGACACTAAGTCCTCATGGGTAAATTATTCATTAATCTCTTGATTAGGAAGTTCCCCTTGATAAGGATCCTCGAGTCTACTAAGATGATCCGCGGCTAGGTTTTCCGCTCCTTTTTTATCACGAATTTCGATTTTAAATTCTTGGAGGAGCAAAACCCAACGATGGAGTCTCGGTTTAGCATCTTTCTTGGTCAACAAGTATTCCAAGGTGGAATGGTCGGTGTAAACGATAGTGGTGGAAAGCACAAGATAGGGGCGGAATTTCTCAAAAGCATACACTACGGCTAAAAGCTCTTTTTTGGTAGTGGTATAATGCAATTAAGCCCCCGTCATTGTCTTGCTAGCATAATGGATTGGTTGGAAGTGTTTGTTAACTCGTTGACCTAAAACGGCTCCTACCGCAAAATCACTAGCATCGCACATGAGCTCGAAAGGTAACTCCCAATTTGGAGAGACTAAGACGGGTGCCTAAGTTAATTTACCTTTAAGAAGTTCGAAAGAGTCGAGACATTCTTGAGAAAAGATGAAAGGAGCATCCTTTTCTAAGAGGTGAGTCATTGGTCGAGCTATCTTAGAGAAATCTTGGATGAAACGAAGATAAAATCCCGCATGACCTAAAAAACTCCTAACTCCTTTGACGGTGGTAGGTGGAGGCAACTTAGCAATGACGTCAACTTTAGCACGGTCGACTTTGATATCGGCTTTGGAAATTTTGTGACCTAGAACAATGCCTTGTTTTACCATGAAATGGCATTTTTCCCAATTAAGAACGAGACGAGTGTCTTCACACCGTTTAAGCATACATTCTAAAATGGCAAGGCAAGATGAGAAAGAATCACCATAGACCGAGAAATCTTCCATAAAGACTTCCATAGTTTCTTCAACCATGTCATGAAATATAGCCATCATACACCTTTGGAAAGTCCCAGGAGCATTGCATAAGCTGAAAGGCATTCTTTTGTAAGCAAATGTTCCATAAGGACAAGTGAATGTGGTTTTCTCTTGATCTTTTGGATCGATAGGAATTTGAAAATACCCGGAGAAACCGTCTAAGAAGCAATGGTAGTCATTACCCGCTAAACGCTCGAGCATTTGATCCATGAAAGGAAGAGGAAAATGATCCTTACAAGTGGCATCATTGAGCTTGTGATAGTCTATGCAAACTCGCCAACCCGTTACGAGTCGAGAAGGAATCAACTCGTTGTTCTCATTGGGAACAACGGTTATTCCGCCTTTCTTAGGCACACAATGGACGGGACTAACCCATGGCGAATCCGAAATAGGGTAAATCATTCCGGCATATAGAAGTTTTATAACTTCTTTCTTGATGACGTTGATAGTTGTAAAATTACACTTGTTTAGGAAAACAAGGTAAAAGCGGTAAGTATTAAGTGTATGTTTAGGAAAACGAAAACACTTATGACCCTTAATGGGATCGTTCTCTCGAGGAGGCTAGTGTGTTGTGAATTGAATTGATTTGATTGATTTGTTTTTGATTATTAACAAGAAAAAAGGAGAAGAGAAAATGACGAAGACGAAAAAATTAGAAAAATAGGCAAAAACAGTACTAGAAAGTTAAGACGTAGAAACGTAAAAACGACAAAATTTAAAATTTTAACCTAAAAATTCCTAAAAATTACTAAAAATCCACAATAAAATTATAAGAGTTTACAAAAAATCCAAACTTGCCAAAACCTTTTAATTAATTTAATAATGACTTTTTAATGCTAATTAAAGCCCTAAAAATCACTTTTAAATATTAAAAGGGTAAAAACTATACAATACCATCGTACTTATCAAAATGTACCGACTTTAAACACTTACAATTTAATCGCTAGACATTACCAATGAACTTTCAAATGGATTATTGACTTTACCAATATCACCCTAAAATGACGATATTACCCTTTTTCTTTTTTACATAATTACTAGAGGTGGCAATTTCAACCCATTCCACCAAAAGGTTAGTTTCTTTTTTTACATAATTACGTAAATTTTCGTTAGTAAATTTACGTTTTCGTCAGTAAATTTACGTATTCGTCAGTAAATTTACGTATTCGTCAGTAAATTTACGTTTTTGTCAGTAAATTTACGTATTCGTCAGTAAATTTACGTTTTCGTCAGTAAATTTACGTTTTCATCAGAAAATTTACGTTTTCGTCAGAAAATTTATGTATTCGTCAAAAAATTTACGTTTTCGTCAAAATATTTTCGTTTTCGTCCGTAAATTTACGTTTTCGTCTGTATATTTACGTTTTCGTCAGTAAATTTACATTTTCGTCGGTAAATTTACGTTTTCGTCAGAAAATTTTCGTTTTCGTCAGTAAATTTACGTTTTCGTCAGAAAATTTATGTTTTCGTCAGTAAATTTACGTTTTCGTCAGTATATTTACGTATTCGTCAATAAATTTACGTTTACGTCAGTAAATTTATGTTTTCGTCGGAAAATTTTCGTTTTCGTCTGTAAATTTACGTTTTCGTCAGTAGATTCACTTTTTCATCAAAAAATTTACGTTTTCATCAGGAAATTTATGTTTTCGTCAGAAATTTATGTTTTCGTAGTAAATTTACGTTTTCTTCAGTAAATTTACGTTTTCGTCAGTGAATTTACGTTTTCGTCAGTGAATTTACGTTTTCGTCAGTAAATTTACGTTTTTGTCAGTTAATTTACGTTTTCGTCAGTAAATTTACGTTTTCGTTAGAAAATTTACGTTTTCGTCAGTAAATTTATGTATTCATCAGTAAATTTTCGTTTTCGTCAGTAAATTTACGTTTTCTTCAGTAAATTTATGTTTTCGTCAGAAATTTAAGTTTTCGTCAGTAAATTTACGTTTTCGTACGAAAACGAAAATTTTTACTGACGAAAACGAAAATTTACTGACGAAAACGTAAATTTACTGACGAAAACGAAAATTTTCTGACGAATACGTAAATTTTTTGACGAAAACTTAAATTTACTGAATAAAACATAAATTTTCTGACGAAAACGTAAATTTTCTGACGAATACGTAAATTTACCGACGAAAACTTAAATTTACTGACGAAAACGAAAATTTCCTAACGAAAACGTGAATTTTCTGAAGAAAACGTGAATTTACTGACGAAAACGTAAATTTACTAACGAAAACGTAAACTTACTGACGAAAACGTAAATTTACTGACGAAAACAAAAATTTACTGATGAATACATAAATATACTGACGAAAACGTAAATTTTCTAACGAAAACGTAAATTTTCTAACGAAAATGTAAATTTACTGACGAAAACGTAAATTAACTGACGAAAACGTAAATTCACTGACGAAAACGTAAATTCACTGACGAAAACGTAAATTTTCTGACGAAAAAGTAAATTTTCTGACGAAAACGTAAATTTTCTGGCGAAAACGTAAATTTACTGACGAAAACGTCAATTTACTGACGAAAACGTAAATTTACTGACGAAAACGTAAATTTTCTAACTAAAACGTATATTTACAGACAAAAACGTATATTTTCTGTCGAAAACGTAAATTTACTGACAAAAACATAAAAATACTGATGAAAACGTAAAAAAATCGTTGAAAAACGTAAAACAAAAGTAACAAATTTATGTTTTCGTCAGTTAATTTTCAAATATCTTTTTACGATTGTGGGTTTGGCTACTCATCCTTTAGCTACTACGTTTAATGATTATGGTGTGAGAAAGAGTGAATGTGGCATTATTTGTAATTATGTAAAAGAAGACAAGGGTAATATTGTCATTTTAGGACAATATTGGTAATGTGTATAATCAATTTGAAAGTTTATTGGTAATGTCTAGCGATTAAATTGTAAGTGTTTAAAGTCGGTACATTTTGCTAAGTAAGATGTTATTGTATAACTTTTACCCATATTAAAAAGCCCTAAACAAGATTTAATAGTTTGTAAACCTCAAAAATGACCTAATTAAGCTAAAAACTATTTTTAAAAATTTTAAAACCAGATTAAACTATTTTTAAACTCCTAAAAACTATTAAAATCTATTAAATCTTAAATTAATTCTAAAAATTAATTGAAAAGCCTAAAAATTAATTGGAAAGTGACAAAGTTCCTAATTTAATGTCTAGAATCTAGGAAAAATGAAAAAAAGTTAAAAATAAAACTTTGATTTTTTCTTAATAAAATATTATTAAAATATTCCAAAAAATAAAAAGTTCCTAAATAAATTCTAAAAATTCTCAAAAATCCTAAATATTATAACTAAGATAAAAATGCAAGTTAAAGTTTCTAAAACCTTTTAGTTAATTTTATATTAATTTTTAAAGTTGTCTAAAAACCCTAAAATTAAATAAAATTAAAAATTAAAGTTTTTGAAAACTTTTTGATATGTAAACCTCAAAAATATAAAATAAAACCTAAAAACTATTTTTTTGGATTTTTAAAATACTGTTTACTATTTTTAATAGACTTTCTAAAAATAAAACTAAAAATAATCCTAATAATTAATTAAATAAAGAGAAAAATAATGTTTTTAAACAGAAAAATCCTAAAACCTAACACTATCCTAGGAAAAATGAAATAAGCCAAAAAATTACTTAAATAAGCTGAAAAAATGGGAATAAGCTACGGCTTATTTAAATAACAAGAAAACAAAATCACCTTAAGTAATTAATGAAATGAAACCTTAACGTAAAAACTCATCTAGATCACTGGTTAACACGTTTACTCCCCCAACGAGGGGTCGCGTGTTCGAGTCCAGGCAGGGTGTAGTTTTTAATTTTTATTTTCTTTTTTTTCTTCTTTTTTAACACTTAAACAGTAACACTAATTTACTCACAAAAACAAAAACAAAATCCAAATTCAACCAAGATTAAGCTATTTTATGACCAAAAACGTGGCCAGGTCTGCTTTGTTGACTGATGAACACAAGTGTGAGTTCACCACTTGTGCCAAGACCAAGAGGAGCTTGGTTTATGATGTAATTGGTGTTGTTTTTGATGGAACAAGGCACCCCTATACTCTTTGGAGTATAGGGAGTCACAAATAAGCAGAAAAACAACAAGCACTTAGCACAAGATTCACAAAAAAGATCAAATAGCACCCTTATAAGTTGCTGATATAAAAACTAGGTCTGGTGGTATTTTGAGCTCAAAACTTGCACAAAAATGATATTTCAATGCCTACAAATTTGCACACAATCCAAGTAACTAGCATACAAACAATCTTCACACCTTTAACTACCTCTAATCTAACAGCATACAAGATCCAAGCTCACAACTTCATAAAAATAAGCAGAAACATGTTCATACAGTTTTAAGCTAACTTTTTCACTTTTTATCACATGCAAATGCTTCAAAACTTTACCAAACTGAACCAAAACTAGTTTATAGCCTTAAACTACCCTACTGAATCTTTCTAACACGTTTTACTTGCACAAATTAGCCACAAACTCAGTTTAAAACATAAATCCAAACACTCCTTAAAAACCTGTTTTCAACTTTTTTCAAACAAAATGATTTAGAAACACACTCAAATTGATTCCTTAATCATCTAGCATGCATACAAATACCTAAGAACTCATATCAAACAATCTACACTAACAATCAACACCTTTCATGCAATTTTCTCACAAATCACATGATAAATAGAAAAATGAAAAAGGAAAAGGAATTTTTACCTAAGGGACTCACATCCAAGTCCCTTTGTGACAGCTTTGTCACCTCCTTTCAGGCTGGGGCCTGAGCTGCACTTAATCAACAACAATCAAACAATCAATCCTGCAAATAAGAACAAACACAAGAAAAACACACTTTCTGATTTTCTTAAAACTTCTTCCAAAAAACTTTGAAACCTTTAAAACACGTTTTAAAAACACTTTTAATCTCAGAAATTCAAGAGATTTGGTCCACTTTCAGTTTCCAAAACTTATTAATTTTCTGAAATCAAAACCTATTTTCAAAACCCTTTTTGAAACTGAAATATCAACACTCAAATCTTTCACACTTTTAAAATGGAACTCAGCCTTAGCATTTAACACAACACACAAACTTTTTAAACTTAATAAAAGGAATTACACTTGTATTTAACAAACACCAAACTTCATTAATTTAAAAAAGGAATTACAAGATGAAAAATGCTAAAAACTGGAACAAAAAAAAGGAGTCACAGGTCGACATCCTTTTATACTAGGTAATAGAAGAATCTAGATACAAAAATAAAAGGAAAACCCTAGCTATTGGAATTCCAGGAATGCCCTTGAGGAATCTTGAGTTTATGCTCCTTTGATGCCCTTTTTCAAATCGTCTCATGTGAATTTGTTGGAGTCTTGTGCATGCCAGCAGGTTACAAGTGATCATGGACGTCCAAAATAGCTTTGGGAGCAAGCCAATGCATCTAAATCGTTGATGTGGTCAAGCATGAACAGTGACACGTGAGTTGTGTAGCAGGGGAGGGGACAATGGAATGATAGGTCGTTTTCTGGGTTGTGGGGTATGTTGGGTGTGGGGTAAAGAGTAAAACCCCTATGGTTAATTAGGGTTTAGGTAAGAAATGAGGGTAATTAAATCTGGGGTGGTTAGGGTTCTTGGGGGATTTAGAAATGGATTTAATCCATTTTGGGTATTAACTGATTTTAAAAAATTGTTTTAGTGGGAAAAGAGATTAGTGGGGGGGTTTGACTGGGAAAGTTTGACTTGGGTTTATTTAATAAACCGGGTGTGATAGTGGGTAGGGTCGGGTTGTGTGGGTTGTTGGGTGGGTTGTGATGAGGTGGCAGGTGTTGGTTGGGTGGGAGAGTTTGTTTGGTTGGCAGGTTGACCCCCTCATATTTCACCATTCTTTCACTTTGTTATAAATGCTGTCAACGCCGAGTTTCCTTTTATCAACTTTTACCAAGTTGTCAAAAATGGCACAACAACTTCTAAAATTTTATCCAAGGGCCTTTAATGCATATTCTTGATATCTCAAGGGCTGATCTTGTAGTATCTTCAAACATCAAGGTCCATTCTTGTACAATTGACATTTGGAGGGTCAATTGTGACAAGTTCTTCAAAGATGAGGGACTAAAGTTGCCAATCTTCAATTCTTCAAGGGTCTTTTTGCAAATTCCAAACTTGGGCCCGGTTCATTGTGCGACTTCGTTTCCCATGTTCGTTTTTGATTGATTCTTGTGATCTTTTGCCATTTCCTCAATATCCGTACCTAGAAATACACAAGTAACAAACACGAGCATATATTTGGTATATTTGATGATATTTAATGCCCGTTTTGGACGATGAGACCATGTATAAAAGCAGTCTCATCACTCCCCCATACTAAACCATTATCGTGCCCTCACGCAATGCTAGAATAAAGTATCAAAGCATCTCCAAAATTCATTTTATTCACTTTATTGAACGATAAACTAGCTACATTACTACCATTACTACTACTTGCGTTATAGACATAATGTATGATTTTCATCGCAAAATGGGACGTTTAGGTTCATAGAATAAGAACACATGAATGCTTCGTTAGAAATAATTTCTTCGTCCTCGATTTTCACCCTAATTCCATGCTAAGCGTGCAACGAGATCATTGTCATTATAAGTTAGTAATGCTAACACTACTCATATGCCCTAATCACGTACTTATTCTCCCATTATTCCTAAGTTGTATCTCTTATATTTTATTATGTCTTAATGATCACGAGGATACATTATTGACTTATGTGATAATAGAGATTTAGGTCTAAAAATAGAGTCCTAACGGTGTAACTAAGACCATTAAATCAATAACCCCTCCTAATAGACAACGATGTTAAAAAATTAAGTTGACAAGAAGAATCGATAAACACGGTTTTATAACGGTTTTGAACATGAGACTTATTACCAAGACTTTTATACGCCCCCTAACGGAAGGACCTTATTATCTTTGGTTTACCTCCATCTTTTATTCAACTTCGCCATGAAGCTTTTATTATGACTTCGGTCTTGCCTTGCCTTTTATTATCCGCCTCATCGGTGGTTTTATTAGCCAAAGACGTATATCCTCACGCTAAAGCGAATTTTGGATCTTTAAAGCTTCGAAGATTAAGGCTTGATTCACTTTCAATTTTGCATAGATTTTAGGCCTTGTGGGGCTTCAAATTGTTTGCTTGATTTAGGTGAGCACTTGAAATCTTATTATTGGGTGAAGCTTTCGATTATTGGGGTGCCAATACTTCAAAACCGTGACGCTGGCGATACCTTAATGTCTTCCCAATTTAATTACACGGAAGCTACTAGAAAAGACTAGAAACCCAACAATCAAAACTAAACCGCTAAATCAATATTTATTAAGCAAAAAATATTTACAAGCGAAGGGAGAATAAGCAAACAACGAGAACACATGAGTTTTTGAAAGAATACGAGTACTCTACGTTTAGCATAGTAACTTATAATTAACCCTATCATTTCTCGTCCTCATTTAAGAGACTTAGCCTAATGTGTAGTTAAGGAATCAAAGCTAAGTGCTCAACACGCACGGTCGAGTCAAAAATTACTCTTATTCTCGCCATCGGAAAATCTACATTCGTGTCTTCAAACACTTATAAAACATGAGAAAAATTTTAAAATTTGGCCATTTTTAGCCTTATTTTGCAACAAAACGATAACAAAACGATAAACTTTGGAAAGCGTGAAGGTTTGGCAAGGCAAGTATCTATTCACCCCCCCATACTAAAGTTAAACATTGTCCTCAATGTTTCGAGTCTAGGGGTGCAAACACCCCCATACTAGAGACGTAGTTGAATGCCTAATCTAGCATGGAAAGGGTGTAACCAATAAGTAATAGCCGTTTATGAAGTGTGCTAAAAACCTAAGGTTAGAACATAAAAGGATATATCATATGGATATTAGGAAAGGCCTCCAAAGCAAACGATCGAGTGCTCCCATAAAACGAACACGAGAGGCTCCAATCGTGAAGATCATGATCTAAAAACCACAATTCACAAACAACCACGAAACAAAGGTTGGAAGGGCACAAATCCCCTCACATTAACTAATTAGAAAGCAATAATATGTACATGGATAAGCATGGGTCTCCCCCACGAGGCACCTTGTTTTTGATAACCGAGTCAAAAGCTCGACTCGAATCCCCATAAATGTGATCATTTAGGGATAATCATGGTGTGGTCAATTTTTGGTGGGGCTTACATGATAAACAAGGCCCAAAAGCACGTGGAGTACTTTAAAAATCCGATAAACGTATACCGGGGTCAAAGATAGCGTTCTCGTTTTCGGATGAAAGACGAAACAACGCTACTCCAACACAAACCCCAATGGGGTAGAAGAAAATAGGAGAGAAGAAATAGAAGGGTGGGACAATGGGTAAGTCTCTAAAAACATGAGCTACTCGAGGTAGACTCGCACCAATCAAATGAAAAGATTTTCCATTTATTGCAACGGTGGAAGACCGAGATTTCCCTATATAAGCAATTCCAGGATCAAATATCTCGTCCTCGGTGGAGAAAGGGGAGGGAACATAAGGGGCTTCCCCCACACTAAGTCCACACAAAGCATCGTCAAAAGGGGAAGACGAGCTTGTAGTACTCAATACTCGCGGTGATGACGGAGTTAGAATTGTAGAAAAATCTTTTAAATTAAATTCAAAATCTTTTCCTTTTTCGTCTTTAAAACTCTCTTTGTGAAAACCCGATTTGATTATGTCAAAAATATTTGGTGTATCTAAAACAATGTTAGTCACACTAAAAATTCTCACATTTTGAAATCTTTTTGGTTTAGGTGGTGGCAAGTTTTCAAATCTTTTGTCAACAAAGAAAACCTCCCCATCGGGATCAACGTATTCATCATCCGAAGATTCACTCGAGATTGGAATCATAGGCTTAACACTCTTAACCTCCACCGGCGGAGGGGACGGGACTTCATTTTTCTCAACAACTCCTAAAACTCTATTGGAAATTCTTTTGCAAATGTTTTTGGTGGAATTGACATTGTAAAAAGATGTGATAGAATACACATGAGAAAGAGTGGAGTTTTGGGTTGCATTAATGACGAGTTCTTCCTCATTGAAACGAAGAGTGATTTTTCTTGCATGCACATCGATAAGTGCTCTCGAGGTATCCAAAAAAGATCGACCTAAAATTAACGGAACTTTAGGATCGATGGGAATATCAACAACAATAAAGTCTACAGGATAGTAGAACTTTCCAAGTTTCACAAAGACATCCTCGGCAACTCCACAAGCTAGAATCATAGAATGATCGGCCATTTCGATTGACATTCTTGAAGGAGTGAGATTTGGAAGATTGAGTGATTTAAAAATCTCAAGAGGCATCAAATTAATACTAGCACCAAGATCGGCCAAGGCGTAGCATTCTTCCATGTCTTGGATAGCACATGGGATTAAAAACTTTCCAGGATCACCGACTTTTTGAGGTATGCGGCTTAGAAAAACCGATGAACAACTAGACGATTTTTGCAATTTCTCTTTGTTATTCAACATACTTTTGAAGTTCGCGGCAAATCGAGGCATCATGACTAAGGCGTCGGCAAAACTTATATTAAAATGCAAGTCACAAAACATTTTCATAAAAAGTTCAAATTGATAATTATTTCGTTCTTGTGCCTTTTCCTTATCTCGTCTTGATGGGTAGGGTAAAGGTGGTGTGGGTTGGGGCAAATTAGGCATAGGCATCGGCCTTGGAATCTCGGGTTCCATGATTGGTGTAGGTTCAACCGTAGGTGTGGTTTGAGCGGTACTTCGTGGGCTTGGAATTTGCTCCTTTTCAACCACAACCTCGGGTTCTTTCTCTTTTTCCTTCTCCATAGAAGTACTTGGACGAGAAATGGGTTCTTTGAAAGTTTTACCACTACGAGTGGTAACAACCTTCAATTCTCCTTTCGGGTTCACGATGGTATCACTAGGAAGACCACCCGAAGAAGAGGGCTTACACATGATAGCTTCAAACATTTTAGCCATACGGTCTTCAAACTTAGATTGCCTAGCATCCGCTTTTAACAACTCTTGCTTAATCTCATGTTGACCTTGCTCCATTTTTTGTTGATTTTGTTGGAGTCTTGTGACATTTCCTTCCATTTTATTAGCATGAGTTTTAAGTTCATTAGCAAGTTCGTTCTTAAGCTCGTTTTTCAACTCGGACCTTAAGCTCACCATTTCACGTTGCATATTATCAAACTTAGCATCATTAGCCTTAGCATAATTCAAAAACTCTCCTTGAAGATTTTTGGTGTGATCATTTTGAAAACCTTGGGCATTGTTTTGAAAATCACGGTTTTGGTTTTGGTTTGAAATTTGCCCATTTCCACTTTGGTAATTACCTTTGTTATAATTTATTTGATTTCCTTGGTAATTTCCACCTTGGTTGTTGTTGCGATAGTTATTAGCATTTTGATTTGGTGGAGCTTGATTTGAACGAGAACCTTGACCGATTTGGTTATAAGTTCCCGTGGCTACAAAAGCATTCGAAGTGTTACCATCCGCGGTAATGCACTCGGAAAGATCATGAGCTCCCCCACACGACAAACAACTTTTAGAAACCGCTTTGACCGAAGCGGTGTTGGAAGCTTCTTGAGCCTTCCAATGGGACATAAGAGTCGAAAACCTATCGAAGAACCGATTTTCTTCATTTGCCTCATCATGTAATGCATTGATACTTTGAGACGATGATGAGCCCCTTTTGGCAACACTCGGTGTGTGACGAGGGCTATAAACTTTAGACCTATTCTCAGTTATGACCAAAGCTTCTTCAACCGTTTTACACAAAAAATTACCACCCGCGGCAGCATTTAAATAATCTCTTTCATGATCGTTAAGTCCATTGTAAAACGTGTCGATTTGGTGCAAATCGGAAAAACCGTGATGAGTACATTCGTGTAACATCTCCTTAAACCTATTCCAATCCGTAGAAAAACTTTCATTTGATTCTTGTGAAAATTTAGAAATCTCATTTTTCAAATGCGTAGTTTTAGAGGGCGGAAAAAATTGGTTCACAAATTTTGAAACGAGATCCTTCCACGTCAATATAGAATTGGGTGGCTCTTTCTCTAACCAAATTTTAGCGGGCCCCGCTAAGGAATACGGAAAAAGCATCATCTTAATCGAGTCATTCGAGACATCCTTAAATTTGCACGTGGCGGTAAGACGATTAAATTGGCGGATATGGTTGTGGGGATTGTCCTTCTCATCACCACGGAATTTGTTGTTTTGGATCATCGACAACAAACCCATTTTCACCTCAAAATTCTCCGCAAGGATTGCGGGAATAACAATAGCTTCTCCATAACCCTCGGTGGGTGCTTGAAGTAACTCCATCATAGTTCGATTCGCCATGGTTGGTTCTTCTCGTACAATGGGTTCGTCAATAGGAGACTCCTCACTAGAATGAGTTGGAGTGGTAGTTTTGTTCTTTCGTTTACGTGCACGTTTTGCTTGATTACGAGTGAGCATAAACGTCACGTACAACATGGAGACGAGCAAAGAAGATTCTTTTTGGTATTTTGTGTTTTTCAATTTTTTTGTGGTTTTTGATTGTATTAACCTTTTTGGAAATTGGTGAATATATTAAGTAGACAATGAGTCCACAAATCTCCTCCTCAATCAAATCTCTTGATTAAAAAGGCCTCAAGGAATGAAAACGATCACGTGGAGTGAACGCCTTCCCTACCCTTCTCGAGCCTACAGCAATAGCTTACGCTTCTTACCAAGCCTAAAAATAGGGCTACAGCAAGCAAAGCAAGCTTTCCCCCTTCGTTTGTTGTGGGTCGCGCCTCACCCCGCGGTGATGACTTTAGAACGATGGTGGAACACCAAATCGTTCAAGAGGGTTTAATCAAATAGAAACCAAGAAAATATATATGATATGTAATAATACTTTGGGCGGCAAAACCCTCGATTCACTCTCAAAATCAAATACGCACAAGCAAGCGGAGGAAACGAGGCGGCGCGAAGCACTTAAGAGCCTTTTTCCTTTAGGTTGTGAAATACAACCGCCTTATACCCACCTTATAGTTTGTATTATCAAGATTAAGCTTCACGAAAGTATTTATCTATTTTTGCCTTTTTTTCTTTGGTTTGAGATTCGAATACAATGATCGAGTGATGAAATCCCGAATCAAGGTTGTGATTGCTCACGTATTTGGAGTACTTGTGTATTTATTGTTCTACGTATACAATATAGTAATAATATTCACACAAAAACCGAAAAACGACAATACGTATTAATAGAGTGCTATTAATACAAATACTATTATGGCTAATATAGAAAACAACAATTGTTCAATCAAAACACAACACGCCTCCCCGGCAGCGGTACCAAAAATGATAGTTGTAAAATTACACTTGTTTAGGAAAACAAGGTAAAAGCGGTAAGTATTAAGTGTATGTTTAGGAAAACGAAAACACTTATGACCCTTAATGGGATCGTTCTCTCGAGGAGGCTAGTGTGTTGTGAATTGAATTGATTTGATTGATTTGTTTTTGATTATTAACAAGAAAAAAGGAGAAGAGAAAATGACGAAGACGAAAAAAATAGAAAAATAGGCAAAAACACTACTAGAAAGTTAAGACGAAGAAACGTAAAAACGACAAAATTTAAAATTTTAACCTAAAAATTCCTAAAAATTACTAAAAATCCAAAATAAAATTATAAGAGTTTACAAAAAATCCAAACTTGCCAAAACCTTTTAATTAATTTAATAATGACTTTTTAATGCTAATTAAAGCCCTAAAAATCACTTTTAAATATTAAAAAGCCCTAAACAAGATTTAATAGTTTGTAAACCTCAAAAATGACCTAATTAAGCTAAAAACTATTTTTAAAAATTTTAAAACCAGATTAAACTATTTTTAAACTCCTAAAAAATATTAAAATCTATTAAATCTTAAATTAATTCTAAAAATTAATTGAAAAGCCTAAAAATTAATTGGAAAGTGACAAAGTTCCTAATTTAATGTCTAGAATCTAGGAAAAATGAAAAAAAGTTAAAAATAAAACTTTGAATTTTTCTTAATAAAATATTATTAAAATATTCCAAAAAATAAAAAGTTCCTAAATAAATTCTAAAAAATTCTCAAAAATCTTAATTATTATAACTAAGATAAAAATGCAAGTTAAAGTTTCTAAAACCTTTTAGTTAATTTTATATTAATTTTTAAAGTTGTCTAAAAACCCTAAAATTAAATAAAATTAAAAATTAAAGTTTTTGAAAACTTTTTGATATGTAAACCTCAAAAATATAAAATAAAACCTAAAAACTATTTTTTTGGATTTTTAAAATACTGTTTACTATTTTTAATAGACTTTCTAAAAATAAAACTAAAAATAATCCTAATAATTAATTAAATAAAGAGAAAAATAATGTTTTTAAACAGAAAAATCCTAAAACCTAACACTATCCTAGGAAAAATGAAATAAGCCAAAAAAATTACTTAAATAAGCTGAAAAAATGGGAATAAGCTACGGCTTATTTAAATAACAAGAAAACAAAATCACCTTAAGTAATTAATGAAATGAAACCTTAACGTAAAAACTCATCTAGATCACTGGTTAACACGTTTACTCCCCCAACGAGGGGTCGCGTGTTCGAGTCCAGGCAGGGTGTAGTTTTTAATTTTTATTTTCTTTTTTTTTCTTCTTTTTTAACACTTAAACAGTAACACTAATTTACTCACAAAAACAAAAACAAAATCCAAATTCAACCAAGATTAAGCTATTTTATGACCAAAAACGTGGCCAGGTCTGCTTTGTTGACTGATGAACACAAGTGTGAGTTCACCACTTGTGCCAAGACCAAGAGGAGCTTGGTTTATGATGTAATTGGTGTTGTTTTTGATGGAACAAGGCACCCCTATACTCTTTGGAGTATAGGGAGTCACAAATAAGCAGAAAAACAACAAGCACTTAGCACAAGATTCACAAAAAAGATCAAATAGCACCCTTATAAGTTGCTGATATAAAAACTAGGTCTGGTGGTATTTTGAGCTCAAAACTTGCACAAAAATGATATTTCAATGCCTACAAATTTGCACACAATCCAAGTAACTAGCATACAAACAATCTTCACACCTTTAACTACCTCTAATCTAACAGCATACAAGATCCAAGCTCACAACTTCATGAAAATAAGCAGAAACATGTTCATACAGTTTTAAGCTAACTTTTTCACTTTTTATCACATGCAAATGCTTCAAATCTTTACCAAACTGAACCAAAACTAGTTTATAGCCTTAAACTACCCTACTGAATCTTTCTAACACGTTTTACTTGCACAAATTAGCCACAAACTCAGTTTAAAACATAAATCCAAACACTCCTTAAAAACCTGTTTTCAACTTTTTTCAAACAAAATGATTTAGAAACACACTCAAATTGATTCCTTAATCATCTAGCATGCATACAAATACCTAAGAACTCATATCAAACAATCTACACTAACAATCAACACCTTTCATGCAATTTTCTCACAAATCACATGATAAATAGAAAAATGAAAAAGGAAAAGGAATTTTTACCTAAGGGACTCACATCCAAGTCCCTTTGTGACAGCTTTGTCACCTCCTTTCAGGCTGGGGCCTGAGCTGAACTTAATCAACAACAATCAAACAATCAATCCTGCAAATAAGAACAAACACAAGAAAAACACACTTTCTGATTTTCTTAAAACTTCTTCCAAAAAACTTTGAAACCTTTAAAACACGTTTTAAAAACACTTTTAATCTCAGAAATTCAAGAGCTTTGGTCCACTTTCACTTTCCAAAACTTATTAATTTTCTGAAATCAAAACCTATTTTCAAAACCCTTTTTGAAACTGAAATATCAACACTCAAATCTTTCACACTTTTAAAATGGAACTCAGCCTTAGCATTTAACACAACACACAAACTTTTTAAACTTAATAAAAGGAATTACACTTGTATTTAACAAACACCAAACTTCATTAATTTAAAAAAGGAATTACAAGATGAAAAATGCTAAAAACTGGAACAAAAAAAAGGAGTCACAGGTCGACATCCTTTTATACTAGGTAATAGAAGAATCTAGATACAAAAATAAAAGGAAAACCCTAGCTATTGGAATTCCAGGAATGCCCTTGAGGAATCTTGAGTTTATGCTCCTTTGATGCCCTTTTTCAAATCGTCTCATGTGAATTTGTTGGAGTCTTGTGCATGCCAGCAGGTTACAAGTGATCATGGACGTCCAAAATAGCTTTGGGAGCAAGCCAATGCATCTAAATCGTTGATGTGGTCAAGCATGAACAGTGACACATGAGTTGTGTAGCAGGGGAGGGGACAATGGAATGATAGGTCGTTTTCTGGGTTGTGGGGTATGTTGGGTGTGGGGTAAAGAGTAAAACCCCTATGGTTAATTAGGGTTTAGGTAAGAAATGAGGGTAATTAAATCTGGGGTGGTTAGGGTTCTTGGGGGATTTAGAAATGGATTTAATCCATTTTGGGTATTAACTGATTTTAAAAAAATGTTTTAGTGGGAAAAGAGATTAGTGGGGGGTTTGACTGGGAAAGTTTGACTTGGGTTTATTTAATAAACCGGGTGTGATAGTGGGTAGGGTCGGGTTTGTGGGTTGTTGGGTGGGTTGTGATGAGGTGGCAGGTGATGGTTGGGTGGGAGAGTTTGTTTGGTTGGCAGGTTGACCCCCTCATGTTTCACCATTCTTTCACTTTGTTATAAATGCTGTCAACGCCTAGTTTCCTTTTATCAACTTTTACCAAGTTGTCAAAAATGGCACAACAACTTCTAAAATTTTATCCAAGGGCCTTTAATGCATATTCTTGATATCTCAAGGGCTGATCTTGTAGTATCTTCAAACATCAAGGTCCATTCTTGTACAATTGACATTTAGAGAGTCAATTGTGACAAGTTCTTCAAAGATGAGGGACTAAAGTTGCCAATCTTCAATTCTTCAAGGGTCTTTTTGCAAAATTCCAAACTTGGGCCCGGTTCATTGTGCGACTTCGTTTCCCGTGTTCGTTTTTGATTGATTCTTGTGATCTTTTGCCATTTCCTCAATATCCGTACCTAGAAATACACAAGTAACAAACACGAGCATATATTTGGTATATTTGATGATATTTAATGCATTTTAAGCCCGTTTTGGACGATGAGACCATGTATAAAAGCAGTCTCATCAGACGCCGTGAATTTTTGGATTAACCCTTCTTTGGCTTTGGATTGCGGGTTTAAAGTCATCTTCCATGAGAATTTTATGAGTGCAAAAGTTAGGATCAATTCCGCGGATGTCGGAAATTTTCCAAGCAATTGCTTTCTTATGATTTTTGAGCACTTCGATAAGTCGAGATTTTTCATCCTCTTTTAAGTCCTTTGCAATGATGACGGGTAACTTCTTATTGACTTCTAGGAAAACGTATTCTAAATGAGACGGTAAATCCTTAAGCTCTAAATCCGGAGGATTGTCGGTGGAAGGCTTAATCAAATTCGGATCATCGTTTGTAACTTCCTTAGGAGTAGGTGGAGAAATATAGTCCTCATTGAGATATTTCTTAATGGTACGAATGTCTTCTTCCCAATCGGAGGGAGAATCGTCATATTTTAAGTCCACATCCCCTAAACTTGCTTCAAATTCTTTTAAAAGAAAGTCACTTTCTCCAAATAGAGTCAAGGATGGAGCAATAGAAGCAACGTTCGCAACATGAGGTAAAGGAGAAGTCCCGCGCTTATAAGCCTCATGAAAATGTTCTTCGCATGCTTCGTCGAGCACATCGATGAAATTCACGTATTCGGGCTCATCGGGACGTTTGGAAAGTTTACCCATGTTAAAGACGATTTTATCATCCCTGACCCTCATGATAAGTTCACCCGCGGCTACCTCAATCAATGTACGCCCAGTTCTTAAGAAGGGTCGTCCCACAATTAAGGGAACACGGGGATCCATTTCATAGTCGACGACAATGAAATCGGCGGGGAAAGTAAATTTTTCGACTCTAACGAATACATCCTCGGCTATCCCCACCGGATAAGCAACCGAATGGTTAGCTAATTCTAATGTCATACGAGTGGGGACTAGCTCGGGTAAATATAATTGCTTCCACACGGACAATGGCATAAGACTGATACTCGCACCGAGATCCGCCAAAGCCATACAATTCTCTACACCCGGAAAATTGCAAGGAATAAGGAATAGACCAGGATCTCCTAACTTAACCGGTAATTTTCTCAAAAGAACGGCGGAACAATTCTCATTCAATTGGGTATTGGAAATATCGAGCAACTTTTCCTTTTCACTTAAAAGATCCTTAAACATCTTAGCATATTTAGGCATGTGAGCGAGAGCCTCGGAAAAGGTGAGATTAAAATTCAATTGTTTGAACATTTTTAGGAAGTTCGAAACTTGAATATCATCCTTATTCTTCAATTTCTCTTTCCTCAACCTTGAGGGATAAGGTATATTAGGTTGAGATGAAGGCTTTGGAATGGATTGCTCACTCACATCCTTGGGTGGAGGAGGGGTAGAAGTGGAAGGTGAAAGAACCGTTTTGGGAACCGAAGGTGTGGTATAAGATTGAGGTAAAGGTGGAACATAAGGTGTAGACGAAGGCATAACGGGTGGTATCTCACACGTAGAAGGTGAAGGATGGTGGGTAGAAGTAGAAGGCATCTCGGGTCCTTGGTTAGGTGGGGAAAAAGAAGGTTCTTCAATGGTACCGCTCCTAGTAGTGATGACATTTACGTTGGCCCTAGGATTGGTCACGGTATTAGAAGGGAGGGCTCCTTGGGGACGAAGGGTTTGAATCATTTGCATAATTTTCCTATCGGTTGATTCTTGTATCTCTCTGGTCGATTCTTGCAGCGCTTTCATTGTTCTCCCATGTTCAGTCAACTTTTGTAGAACCAAGTCCATTGGATTATACCCTTGATTATTAAACCCTTGATTATTAAACCCTTGATTATTAAACCTTTGATTAGGAAAATCTAGTTTTTAAATTGTGGTTGAAAACCATTGTTGTTATGAAAACCTTGGTTAAAGTTGTTACTTTGAAACTCTTGGTTTGGCCCATTAAAATTCCCTTGATTTTGACCATTGAAATTTTCTTGGTTTGAATTAAAATTCCTTTGATTGTTGGAATAATTCCCTTGATAATTATTCCTTTGTTGGCCTTGGTTCCATGGTGGTTATTGGGCATTGGTCAATTGAGGAAGGGGTCTAGCATGAGGTTGAAAACCGGGAGGAGCCAAATAATTAGTAGACCTATAAGAAGATTATTAGCATCCACATTTGGTTTAAAATGCACCATCTCATTAGTGTTATAAGCATACACTTCTTGTTGAGAGGGGTCATGAACCTTATCACAATTTAGGTATGAATGTGGTCCACCATAAGTCTCACATGACTCACTCAGGGCATTTACTTGCACATTGTTCTTAACATGTAAAGCAATGTCTGTCATGATTGAAGTAAGCACGTCAATTTTCTTGTCTGTCTCACTAGTACTAGCACTAGCCATAGTAGCCCTAACACTCTTGGTTTGGACTTTAGCTTTGTTCTCAATAATTGCCCAAGCCTCATTCATAGTTTTCACAAGAATTGTACCCCCCGAGGCACTATTTAGTGAATCTTGGTCATTCAAACTTAATCCATTATAAAAAGTATTAATTTGATGCACCTTTGTAAAACCGTGTTGTGGACACTTTCTTAAAAGTTCCTTAAAACGATCCTAAGATTCACTAAATGTCTCACCGTACTTTTGTTCAAAATTAATGATGACATTTCGCAAAGCGGTAGTACGTGAGGGTGGAAAGAAATAATTTATGAACTTTTTCTCTAGGTCCGTCCATGTTGCAATACTTTGGGGGTGGTTCCTTATCAAGCCAAGTCCGGGCTTGTCCCTCGAGAGAGAAAGGAAAGAGGAGCAAACGAATTGCCTCTTGTGAAACCCCATTATATTTAATAGTATTGGATAAGTGTATAAACCTCTTGATGTGATCGTGAGGATCATCATGAGTGCGGCCCAGAAAAGGTGTTGCGGAAACCATTTGAATAAACCCGGTTTTGAGCTCGAAGTTGTTGGCGTCAATAGCTGGCACCACAATCTCATCATCGTTGCCTTCGACGTGTGATTGTAAGAGCTTAATCATTGGACGGTTCTCCATTGTATTGACAACAGGAGGCTCTACAACAGGAGGTTCAATAGTAGTGGCTTGAATGGATTTCCTACATCGCGAACGGGTACGTATACACCTACAAAAGAAAAAGATAGCAAAGAAATAGAAGAAATAAAGTTAACGTGAAAAAAAAATATTTTTGGTGTAAAAATTTTTGAAAAAGAAATGCTTTTTATGATTTTTTAAATTTTTATGGATTTTTGAAATTTGATTTTTATGATTTTTGAAAATTTTTAACACGAAAAATAACGTTAAAAAATGAACGGATCCCAAAATTCAACGCGTCTCTCACAAAAAACCGTTAATCTTCACGAAAAGAGCCGGCAGCGACGCCATTTTAATATAGAAATTTGTTCTTTGAGTTTGGTCTAATCGAATTAACAACGGTTAAAAGTGTGACTTAGTTGTTCTTGGTGAATAAAAGTAAAAGGTGAATTATCTATTTTAAATTAAAAATGAAAGCTTTAAAGTTTATAAACTAACAATAAAGACTTTTAAAGATAAATGAGAAAAGATTTAAACTTAATGATAAGTAAAACTGAAATTAAACTAAGACAAAACAATTTTAAACAAAACTTAAGAAAAATGGCGGGAAAAATTAATTTTAAAAACAACTTGAAAACCAAAACAAAACAATAATTCGGAATGTGAAAACTTGACCTAATTCGGAATCCAATAAAATGACCTATATCGGAATATGCAATTCACAAGTAATTCAGAATGAACAAGTATGGCTATAATTCGGAATAGGAAACAGTACACACTAATCCGGAAAACAAGAAATACACACAATCCGAAATAAATTTCGGATAATAATCCGGAATGTGCAAAACAAGTGTAATCCGGAATGATAGAGAATCTGAATTTAGTTCCGAATAACAAAAACAGTGTCTAATCTGGAATAAAGATTCCGGATAGGAATCCGGAATAAAGATTCCGGATAGGAATCCGGAATATGAGAAACAAAGTAATCCAGATTAAAAATCCGAACTACATGCAATTCGGAGTCAAGAAGTTGCTAATCCGGAATCTGTTAAAGAACGTAATCTGGAATCCTCCAAACCCTAATCCGGAATATATGACAAAGCTACTAATCCGGAATAATGAGTTTTAAAGTAATTCGGAATGGCTTACTTGTTATCTAGTTCGGAATAAAAAGTTTGCTAACAGTTCGGAATAAGGGTTCTAAAGCCCCGGTTAAACAAAATAAGCAAAAACCAAATAAGCACTTAACCAAAAACTTAACCAAACTAATTTAAAAAAAAAACTAATAAGCCACAAATTAAAACTCTAAAAACACCAAATAAACAAAATATTAAAAATCAACTTTTAAAAGATTTAAACTAAAAAATCAACTTAAATGAAAATAAGCTAAACACTAATTAATCAAAAAACACAATAAGCTAAAACATCAAACACACCAAATCAATAAGAACAATCTAATAAGCAAATCAATCAAACAATCAATAAGATTAAACAAACTACATGATTAATCAAATCAACCACAAGATTAAGATTAAGAAAGGAAGAATAAGAAATATATAATAAGCTTGATGTAATGAAGATTAAGATTCAAATACAAGATTTAAAATGAAAGATTAAGAAAACTTTGAAAGAGAGATCTAGAGAGAGAAAGTAACACCTACTCCTAATTACCTATTATGAAAAACTAAAAATTAACTAACTCCTAAAAATGAACTATTAGGAGACTATATATAGGGGAAGGGAAGTTGGTCTTGATGCTTCCTCTTTCTCTTGTCTTCTCGTCTTTTTAAATAACTCTACTTTCTCGACTTTGTGTCGGGATTTGTCGAATGATAAAATGAACTTCGTCTTCTAATTTTATTCTTTTATTAGACTTGGTTCTTCGACTTCGTTAAACTTTCGTCTTTAAACTTTTTCTTCGATAAAAGCCCGTGAAAGCCCGTGTTTTCTTCCTTTTTCATATTTTTGTCCTAAAACACAATAAAAACACAAACCACGCATAATTCTGACTTTTACGACACTAAATACACGTTTTGGTCTCGTTTTTACTTATTTTAAGTGGTGAAAGGATAAGTGTTTTCACACTTATTAATTCACCATTCAAATAATGTCTCCAGATCTTCAACGCGAAAGCAACTGCGGCAAGCTCTAAATCGTGAGTGGGATAGTTTCCTTCATAAGGTTTTAGCTGTCGTGATGCGTATGCAATAACCTTCCCATGTTGCATGAGAACGCAGCCTAAACCCTTTCCTGAAGCGTCACTATATATCTGAAATCCACCTGAGACAAATGGGAGAGTAAGAATAGGTGCAGTCACTAACTTCTGCTTAAGATCTTCAAAGCTCTTCTCTCGTCTTATGTCCAGACAAATTTCTCTCCTTCCTCATCATCTTAGTCAAAGGTAAGGCTGAACGTGAAAAGTTCTCTACAAACCTGCGGTAGTAGCCAGCTAAACCCATAAAACTTCTGACCTCTGTAGCAGATGTAGGTCTCGGCCATTTGGTGATAGCTTCAACCTTTGCAGGATCCATGGTGATCCCCTCTGCAGATACAATATGGCCCAGAAATGCCACCTTGCTTAACCAGAACTCACATTTGGAGAACTTGGCATACTACTGCTTCTAACGGAGAATCTGCAAGATTGTACGAAGGTGTTCCTCGTGTTCTTCCTTGGATTTGGAGAAAATCAGGATGTCATCAATGAACACGATAACGAACTTGTCCAGAAACTCATGGAAGACACGGTTCATCAAATCTATGAAGACAGTTGGAGCATTAATGAGTCCAAATGGCATGACTACGAACTCGTAGTGCTCATAACGTGTACGGAAAGCAGTCTTAGAGATATCCTGCTCCTTGACCCGTAACTGATGGTAGCCAGACCTCAGATCGATTTTGGAGAAATACTTGGCACCCTGAAAGTCGATCGAAAAGGTCATCAATTCACGGCAAAGGATAACGATTCCTGATCGTGATCTTGTTTAGCTCACGATAGTCTATACACAAACGCATGTTGCCGTCTTTCTTCTTCACGAACAGTACCGGTGCACCCCATGGCGATGCACTGGGACGGATGAAGCCTCACTCCAGAAGTTCCTGCAGCTGATCTTTTAGTTCTTTAAGCTCTATAGGAGCCATGCGATAAGGAGCCTTGGAAATTGGCTCTGCACCTGGGATGAGCTCAATTTCAAACTCGACTTCACAAACAGGTGGTATGCCCGGAAGTTCATCTGGAAAAATGTCAAGAAATTTTGACACAATAGGCTGATCTTTGATCGATGGAGACTCGGTATAAATGTCATGAATATTGTCTATGAAGCCCTGACAGCCGTGTGATAATAAAGCACGCGCCTCCATGGATGAGATAATTTGCACTGACCTCCCTGGCAGAAAACCATGGTGTATGTACTCTGGAGATTTAACATCACTGAAGATAACCCGATAAGTGTGGTAGTCAATCGTAGCCTGGTGTTTGGATAACCGGTCCATGCCCAAAATCAAGTCAAAATTGCACATGTCTAAAGGAAGTGTGTCAACTCTGCGGATCTTATCGTCAAATTCTAGGGGAAGATCTCTGTACACCTGAGTTATTCGTACAGAGTCCCTAAGTGGAGTGGAAATGCATAAGGCATTATCTAATGGCATAGGGGAAATCCTAACATGTACAGCAAAAGTAGTGGATATGATTGAATGAGTCGCTCCAGTATCAGATAGAACACATGCTGCCAAACCATTTATAAAGAGATTTTCAATGATGGTACCTGAAGTCTTGTTCGCCTGATCTCTAGTAGAAGTGAACACCCGACCAGATGCAGGAGGTGGCTTGGTGTCGGAATGTCTAGAAGTGCCTTATATCTCACCCTGGCGACAGTCCTTCTGCTGATGGCCTTATTGGCCACACTTGAAACAACCACCAGTACCTCGGCGACAAATACCAGAATGTCTGCGCGAACAAGTAAGACAGATAGGATGCGTGAATCCTCTAGCAGGCGTCCTAGTTATCTGAGAGCCTGTTTCAGGATTACATGCATGATACGTGGTCGTGGAACATAAACATGATTACATATAAGGTTTAATAATTACCAAATGAGGTAGAACGGTTAGGCTGTAAACCTCTACGGTCCTGATCCCTACCGTTGTTGTTGTTCCAGAATTAAAATCGTTGGAGTGTCAAAATACCATAACATAAGATAGTTTAACATTAAAGAAGGTTAACGTAGGGACCTGCTGTTGTTTGAGTTATTAGCGTTGTTACGGTAATTATCATTACCGCCACGCCTCTTAGAACCAGAACGGTCGATGGTCTGACCGTTTCCCTTGGATGCTTGCTGTTGAACGGCCGCAGGCTTACGGTCGTCAGTCTTCTGCCTGGAATATAAAGTTGAACAGAGAATGATATGAAAATGAAAATACTTATGGAAATGAATGGTTTACAATTGGTGACTGAAGATACCTCTTCACTGCTCTGTCATCACCAAACTCCTCACGTTCCTGAAGCATCTCAAGCTTACGGGCTGCATCGGCCACCTGTGCTACTGTAGTGAACGTAGCACAAACCAAACTGTTGGCAACCGAAGTGCAAAGAGCCCAGCGAAACTTCTCAACTTGCTCCTCAGCAGTACCAGCTGCTGCTCCCAAGAAACTAGCCAAACGGAGAAACCTCTGCATTAATTCGTTGCTATTCTCCCCAGTAACCTGTCGGATATTATGATAATCCTGCTTAAGCTTCTCCTGTTCAGCATGTGGAAAGTACTGGTTAAGGAAGAGCTCCTTAAACTGGTCCCATGTCAGCAATGCAACCCAATTATCACCACCATTGGCCTGCTTGACAGACTTCCACCACTGCAGCACATCACCTACAAACTTATAGCAACCCAGTCTTGCCTTAAAACACCATCACAACCCATCGCATCGAATATCTTCTCGATGTGAGAAATCCAAGCCTCAGCCTCATTGAGGTTGTGAGCCTGCTCAAACGAACGGGGTCGCTGTTTGTTGAATCGCTCCAACCAAGTCATGAGAGTAACGGATGGTGGTGGTGGAGGATTGTTGTTGTTGTAGTAGTTTTCAGGATGAGGGCCATACTGAACGCCCTGAGCTTGAACTTCAGCATGAACTTCGTCCCTGATTTCAATGCAAAGTTGGGGAAGGATGGCTTGCAGAGCTGTATTGACAGCTGCAGCCAACTCTTGAGCATTGTGTGTGTTCACCATCTGACAGTTTAAAAGAAAATGCAACATAAATCATAAATCTGAAATGAGATGACATAAAAATGCATGAACAATGTATAAATCAATGATGCAGTTTATAATGCATGAAACAGATTAAAATGCATGATGCAGTTTATAAAAGCTTTTATACGCGTGAGGGTAAACGCCTATGGTCAGTTCACCCAAAACAAAAGTGATAGCGAGGGGACGCCTATGGGTCGGTACCAAAGTTAAAAGTTTCGATAAAAGCACATGTGAATAAATAGGGCCAGTCCTGTACCAACCATTACTTAGTCATAAACCTGCGACAATGATATGAATGCATGAAATAAAATAAAAATGCATGAATGCATGAAAAGCAACTGTCAGTTTTAGGAAGATGCTGGTGACTACTCATAAGTCACAGGTCATGTTTTACAGAGCTACAGGTCGAAACCTTGGCTCTGATACCATAATTGTAACACCTCATTTGTTAAGATGGAATGCTATAGTAAATTATGGCGTGTCATCAAAGCATGCAAGTTAAATGTCTAAGCATTCATGACCATAAATAGAAATACCGGAATCAAACATCGGTAGTCTAGTAACTCGCACACAAGCAATATTAAGTACTGTAAATGAAAGGACTAAACAATGTCCAAATGAAATAAAGTATGAGAAAGTAGGAATAAATGTATAAAGTAAAAGAGGTCGGATAGCTTCCATCCGAATGCACATACTCTGGAGTTCCTACTTGCGACCTTGGGTATCTGCCCTTTGGGAACATGGAAATGAAAAACGGCTGAGCATAAGGCTCAGTGCACGGATATATAGCATATCGTAAATACATAAAGGAGTGAAAGCATATAAAGCATGAATTGTAGCGGAAATGAATAAGTCCTGGGAAAACCTAGATGTATGTCATTTATGATGGTTTTATTTCTGAAAACATAGCTCATGTTACTTATGAAAATCTGTATTAGTTTAATATACCAAAAGCCAATATAGGTCATGAGGTCAACAACGTGCATGAATACTTGGAGGGGTGACCTCGTCATGCAAATTAGAGGAGATGCCTCTAATTAATTGGTAATGGGTAGGAGGGATCAGCTCCTTGTGAAGGATGCAAGGCACACACCACATTCACCATGAAATCGTGACCAAAACTGAACCTAGGATGCACCCATACGCCCCACATGATAATAATAATATAATAATGGCCAAATAACTGAAATGGATGCCATGAGCTATCACTCCACCATGGTGAAGTCATAACACTAGTGCGTCTAGTGTTATGGTTATGGTACCTCCATAACTAGGTGAAACTTGTCATGCATGTATATGGCTAAGGTAACTAATAAAACATAAGCATTTAATCTGTAACTACTGGGGAAAACAGTTGGCTGCATACGGGAAATCCTAATAAAGGAAGAGGTTGTCCTTACTGAAGGACGGGAAATCCGTACCTTATGTCAAGTAGAAGCTAACGAAAACGCTGAAGAAACTACTCCGCCTTGACGGATAATACTACATAAGAATGGGAACTTGTATGAGTTGTCTGAATTACATGTGTTTTACTGGTTTCGTGTGTTATTAACTTGTTGTAATTATTCTGTCATGTTTTAGTGTTTTACTATGTTATCTGTAGTTACATTGATGTATATTATTCATGTAATAGTGTATTATAATACTTGTATTGTAATACTAAGTAACTTTAAAAAAAAGCAGGTTTCCATAAATATTAAGTTTCTAAAAATAGAAAGTTTAGTAAGCTTCCATAATAGAAATAAGTTGGATTATTAATAATAAGTAAAGTTTAATTAGTATAATACAAGTCATGGTTATAGCTTATCAATTAAATAACTTGGTTAATTAATTAAACTATACGTTATAAGAATTTAATTAAAAATACATGTTTTAATTAAATTAAGCTAAGTAAAATACATTAGGTTATAAATGAAATATTAATTTTAATATTTAACCTAAGTCATGAATTTAATTAAATTAAAATTGTAGTAATTAATTTAATTAAACTTATTATAACACATTTATAATATATACGTAATTACATGTTATTAAATATCGTGACACGTGAATTATATTATAAATGGAAAGTTTTAATTTACCGTATTTTTGGATGTTCACTGTTCATGTGTACTGTTCATGGTATTTTAATGCGGGTTATACAAAAGCTCTCGTGACACAACTTACGCACTTCTTCCAATTCAACATCGTTAAGTCTGAAAATCCAGGGATATCCCAGTCATTTCTTCAATGCACACATACCGAGGTTCAAGATTTTCGTGGTTAACTGTTGAAATTCATGACATCGGTCTCGTCTTCGATTTATGAAAGATCCCAACTTTAGCAAGCGTATGATAGTGGAGTGCAAGAATCTAGGATGCGGATGCAATAGGAGAATGGTCATACAGTTGACAAATTGGAGGCTGATAAAGCTTGCAAGGGCATGGAATCCACAGTAATGCATGATATCAGCAGCACGTCAGGAAATGTTACAGACATCTCTTATGATGACACCATAACCGTTTATGACGAAGAGCCTACAAACACGTTATAACAGAATGTTGCATATGATGTATATGTTGATGAAATATCGCATGCTGAGCATTCTGAACTTATTTATGACACACATGGGATGGAAAAGGGTGATAGTAATACTACTTCTGATTCGTCCAATGTGAGTCATAAAGGGGGAGAGATTGAACATAATGCTGTAAGTTATCATGATAAAGGTCGTACGACTACGTTTTTCTAAGATTAAAGAGCTCGAAACCATGTTAGCTCAACAATCTAAACATCTTGAGGATGCCCAATTTGAATTTTCGAAGAAAACGGACAAACTTGAAACATATTTTGAAAAACTTGAAAAGTCAAACATTGTTCTTGAACGAAAATTAGATCAAAAAATTCTAGATTCTAAAGCTGAAAAGGATAATCTTTTGAAACAAATTAAATTGCTAGAATCTAGGTTGGCATCCCAAGATAAATTGTTTACAGAGAATGAGACTTTATAGGCTCAAGTTCAGGAAAAGGTTTTTGCAATAGCTGCTCTGGAAAACGAGTTGAGGAAAACTAAAGGAACTAGTGTGGACATTAAGCTTGAAAAACCATCAATCTTAGGGAAAACGCCTAAAAATCTATCCGTCAAACAACCGACTGCATTCAGATCCGAGCAACCAAAACCCTCGAGACCGCGGTTTGCCTCCCAAGTTGATATGGTTCATGTTTCTAAACCAACCACTCCACCAACTAGGCCCAATGTGACTAAAACAACTTTTGCAAGACCTAATCACATGATTGCACCTAGCTTCTCTAGGAATAGTTCAAAGAACACGTCTCGAACTAGTTCAAATGACGTTCACCATAAATTTGGTCTAAGGAAAGCTAAGCAAAAGACACAAGTAAGAGATAGGAAATTCAAACCTACTCAGATGCCTTCTAGATCACCCAACACTGCTAACCATAGCATGTCATATCATAAGAGTATCAATCAATTATCAAGGAATTCTAGATCTTACTCGGACTTTAAAAATGCTACTTGTAAAACATGTAGGAAATGTGTCTTTAATGCAAATCATGATCCTTGTGTCAAGAAATTCCTTAATGAGGTGAACTCCCGTGCTAGAGTTAAATCCCAGTAGTTAGCTAGAATCAAACCCGTTGGTAAATTTTGGCGCCCCGCTGGTAGAACTTTCACTCTTGTAGGAAAGGAGTTCCCTTTAACTAGGATAGTCTCCATTACCACTAAGACCAATAAGGAGGAAACTCAAAAGGATGATAAATCACTTAAGCCTAGTGATCCATCTCCTCAGGTCACCTCTGGCACAAGAAAAGATAACTGTGAACCCCCACATGGTTCTAAAATAGATATCGCTAACCTATATAAAGGCATACAAACTTCAAATGAGAATGCATGTACCAAAGTTAACGTTCAACACGAACAAAGTGGTCCAATCGTTGTATACCATTCAACTAAGGACACTCTAAAAGTTTGGTTACTGCAGAAGCAGATATCAGAGAAACAAGTGTCTTAGGGGATTTGTAGTTAAGCTTACAATGACGGTTTGCAGTCACATGACAGATTGTAACCCGAGCTTCAAAGAAAGGAAATTTTATCGCCGATGATAAACTTATCCTCACAAACGAGAAATTAAATTTTCTCGGACACGAACTTACATTAAAATTATTCAAAGGTTTTAAGCTCGTGTAAATGGCTGATAGTCAAATTACAGTATGTGACCCGATCTTCAAAGAAAGGGAATTTTATCTCGTCAACGATAACTTACCCTCAAAACGAGAAATTAAACTTTCTCGAACTCGAGCTGGAATTATAACTATTTAAAAGTTTTAAGCTCGTGTATATGGCTCGTCGTTAAATGGCGGACGATGACCCGGACTTTAATTAAAGGAAACTTTACCGCCGATGATAAACTTATCCTCACAACGAGAAATTAATTTTTCTCGGGCATGAGCTTATATTAAAAACATTCGAATTTTTTAAGATCATGCACAATGACTTACAGTTAAATATCAGACTGTAACTCGGACTTCAATTAAAGGAAAGTTTATCACGGACGATAACTTATCCTTAGCAACGAGAAATTAAATTTTCTCGGTCATGAGCTTGTATTAAAACATTTTAGGTTTTAAGCTCAGAAAGGAAAGTGTATCTTTTAAATAAGAGAACTTTTCCTCATAACGAGAAATTCACCTTTCTCGGTCATGAGCTATACGTTAAAACATTCAAAAGTTTTCAAGCTCATGAAAACGACTTCTAAGTAAATGTCAGCTTAGAACTCGTTCTTCAGTTAAAAGGAAAGTGTATCTTTAATGATAACGTATCCTCACAACGGGAAGCTTACAACTTCTCGGACTTGAGCTCGTTTAGTAAGATATTCAAAATCTTAAGCTCAAGTAATTGGTTTTCAAAACCGTTGAACACAAATTTTCAAGAATTTTTTAAAAGTTTTTTCTAAATCTTTCAAAATTGTGTGTTCAACAATGTTTTGATAAGAAGAGCATGTCTTCTTGAATCGATAATATTTATGATCCCAGAAATGTCATTAAATAATGACACGGGGTTGTAAATAAAGTTCGAGCAAAAGTTTAAATGATTTAAAACATGCTCAATATGGCTTGCTATTATTTCAGATGGTAACCCCCTTTTATATTCAAGTCAAACATTTCATCGTAAAGCTTTGACTCAACAACGAGAATTAATTTTCTCAGGCATGGTTTACTTTATAACCATGTAAGGGATTGTGTTTACGTTATAACACAATCTAACACGAATATTTGTACGCATCAGTGCATTTATTTGTTAAAACAAGAGAAATCTTCTTTTTACGAAGTTATCATCTCTATAAATCGAAGTTCTTTACTATTGGTATCTACATACTCGACGATGCGACTATTCAAACGAAGATCGATAGAACACGGGTCAACAATTGAGGGGGAGAAATTGTCAAGCATTCAGATTCTTCGATGTCGATTCTTTGTGAATTACCTGTGTTAACTAGTGGTGCTAAGACGAAGTATTCATCTTTCAATTAGTGTCAAGACGTCATCACCAAGTTCACAATTGATATCAATACAACGATACCAATCGTATATGTGGTGTCAAGAGATAACTTCAGACGTTACGGGGAGACCAACATTTACCAACAAGAACCATGTGGTTCTATCATATGATGTTCTCATCATTCAGGTCCAACCTCGTAAATTATTAATCTTGTGAATACATTATCATATTTGATCTTTGCACGTGATAAGTACCTTACACTTGTGTTTAAACGGTATCTCATTTACGTATAAAGTACACCCTCATTAATTTGAGGGAGAGCTTGTGGAAATCATGAAGATAATTGAATTTGCATTTTTCTTCCCAAATTTTCTTAAAATTTCATTAAATCAATTGATATTAAAAACATCGATTGGGTTAATATTTTTAATATGGGGGAGAAAATGTAATTTAATATTGAGATCAATTAATTCAATGGTTTGACTTAATGTGTTGGCTCATCCCAACATGTGCGAAATATTTTCGAATATCATGACATATGTTAAGGGGGAGTAAAATGGATTTGGATATCAAAATGGATTTCATGGTGACATATACTTACCCATAAGGATGGTAGGATAGGTTAAGTCCAATGACGATTGTGACGATTGTGGTGACATAAGGATGGTAGGATAGGTTAAGTCCAATGATTCTTCTAGAACCGAAGGAATCTTCCCAAGGACATTCCATAGCTAGAAATAGTAGTCCTTAGGAAAGATGGAGAAAGTTTGTGAACGTAGCTGAAAACCGACCAAGTACTTAAGTTAACACTGGAACAATCACAACAAGGTGCTAGTTATGACGTATTGGTAAGCATTGAAGGAGTTGAAGAATGAAAACGAATTGTAAAGATAAAGGGTGAAAAGAAAGAATCCCTCCTTACAACTTAGGCAGAAACCGGGCTAACACATATGTTATTGAAGATAGACATCATAGACCCAGTGATGTGTACAACCCATCCCAGCTAACTCAGATATCTCTCAAAAGGTATTTGATTTAATCACACAAAGACAACGCATTATCTATCGATTTATTCACTCCAAATAAATTGGTATTGAAATGGTGGCACTCCTCTCCAGCCGCCGATCACTAAAATTCAAATTGCACGATCGAGTCTAGAGCCATTTGAGATCATCAAATATCTCACTAGGACACACTTCCATGTTTTCTTGCTTCTTCACACCCTGTGAAAAGTAAGAAAGATATTAAGAGTCCTACGCAAAATCTTCATGATCTTGCCTGAACATCCAAGTAATACGAAAGTATTTACAATGAAGATGGAAATCCTTCTTGAGTGAACATCAAAAAGCTCATGGTAGGTGACTTGTGCGATTCTTTATGAATCAAACTTGTGATAACTGGAAAGCAATAGTGGTTTAATTCTTAATTGAATTCAAACTCGTTCCATGCCTCTACACAAAATCTCAGTGATCTTACCAGAACATTCAGAGTAATACAATGTTGTATTTACAATGACGAATGGAAATCCTTCTAGTGTTAACATCAAACAACACTTGGTAGGTAACTTGCAAGAATCTATATGAATCAAGCTCGTGGCAACTGGAAAGCAACGATGGTGCGGTTCTTAACTGAATTTCACTTGTTCCAGGTATATGAATTGACGGCTTCAATCATAAGGATATTTATCCAAATGATTCACTGTTTATGTTCGCAGTCAACTTTAGACGGTCGAATAAAGAGAACGAGCTTACCCGCGAAATCTTGTAAATAAGGTTCTTAATTGAAACTACCTACCACAAGTATGTTTAATATCGTCCAACGATCTTCACCGGCCGGAGGTAAAATGCTACCTAATTAGGTTGAAATGTTCAAAGCCATTTCATCCGTGTACATGTTTTGTTGCTAACTGTCTTATGCAGCGTAACAAGACGGTGGCATTGTGGTGTTCGAAAAGAAGTCGTCCCCGCATGCTTGTACTTTCTGCACTTTATACTTCAACAAATTCAAGAAAGTCTAAAAGTCAAGTCTTCTGTTGTATCAAACTCTAAAGCTTTCAAGAATTTATAAAGGTATAAGTATTAAAACATGAAGTCACGAGGAGGCGAATATCACAAGTGATGAATGCACAAGGTCAAGGCAAGGAAACATGCTCAAGACTAAAGTCAAAGATCACATTAGCATATTCACAAGAACAAGATCGAAGAATCAAGCATAGTATGGTAGGTTTAAGATTTTGTAAAATGGTGTGACCTCCCTTCGGGGGAGATTGTTGGAAATACGAAATTTCAAATAAAGTCTCGGTCACATCATAGTTAGCATAGATCATGAGCTATAGACTATTTAGGACTTTGTCTCTTGGAGCGACCCCCTTAAGGGGAGATTGTTGGAAATACGTTTTACGTATTTAGGAAGGATCGATCACTCCAACGAGATACAACTAGTATGGGCTCGTGATCCAGTATGTAACAATATAACCCACAAAGCCCACATGTAGGGTGGCTATATATACCCCTCCTATCATGTTAGGAGGGGTTGGTTCTCACATTTATCATTATTCAATCTAATATTTCTTATTTCTCTCCAACCTCTCTCTACTTTCTCTCTCTACATTTTCATTTATCTCTCTCTTGTAATCATTCCAGTGTTTAGATAATCCAAGGATTACGTAAACCTACAGATTTTACCTAAAACAACACAAATTCATCCGTGGTTGCGCGTATGCACAAGCAATGATATATCTGTATTTAATAAAAAGAATTGATTGATATACTCTATTTTTTTATTAATACATTCAAATGTAAAAAATTTAAAACATAATATACATACAATATATTTGTTTAATACTACATGTTTTAGAACGTTCCAATCAAATTTTAAAATAGACAAATCAATAGCCTAAAACAAACTAACAAAGTAACGTCCTATCCATAAAAATATATTTTCTTTTGCTTAAGAGCATCTAGTATGGTTTTTCAAAAAGGGTTAATATACAAAAAAGTTACTAAACTTTTCGAGAAATTTGTCCTAAGGTAACGAACGTTCATTTTGTGTTTCTAAGTTACTAAACTTTACTAAACTATACATCATTATAATTTAGTGTTAATTTTAGTAACCTGAATGCATGTTTTTTTGATAAGTAAAGTAACATAAATGGCTTGTTTTTTTATGTTAAGTAACATAAATATAACGTTTTTTATAAGTGGGTAACTTAATCAACCAGTCATATGAACATTAGTAACTTAGAAACACAAAATGAACGTTGGTTACCTTAGGACAAATTTCTTAGAAAGTTTAGTAACTTCTTTGTATATTAACCCTTTCAAAAATAAGTTTAAACTTTTATGAAGAGGTTTAAACTTTTTTTTTATCATAATAAATAATTATTTTATGCTTAGGTGTCATGAAAAGACATAAGATTTTGTCATAGTAAATAAAAAATTTTATGTACATTTAATTCAAATTAGAAACTAAACAATCTATAAATTTCTAAAAATTTAACCCATAATAAAAATAAGTTTATAATATAATTTTTTTATAAATTAATAACATTATATGATAGTGACAATTTTATAAACCTTAAAATAATTTACATAGTAGACGCGTTAAAAAATATTACAAAAATGATAAACACATCACATGGTACTTAAGCAACCCATATGAAAACTAGCACATGGTTTAAGACTTGAACCCATATGTGCATTATTTATTTCATTTGTATACAACATTTTCTATGATTATGAGTTATTGTGATGCATTTAAAAATCATGAAATTGAATGTCCATAGTTAAGGGCCGCATATAGGTATGTATCATCATCCATAGTTGTAGCTATTATTTCACTTTCTTTTGCTTTGAAGATTAAAGTGTTACTATAATACTTTCAACAACTTTCTTTTACCATTGAGTTTTACTTTACAGTCATGTTTAATTTCTTCTGACAATGGCATAAAAAACATGAGATAGGATAATAGGAACAGGTCCAGCATAGGATGCTTTGTGCTTTGATGCATCTCCTATAGTCTCATTCCCACCCAGCCTAGAGAGACAAATGGGTGTACCAATTTGCTACCATAAATGTTTTCCCAACATTCTATTAAATACTAACAGTTATAATCCAATATCAGAGTAAAAACACAACTCTATGTGTTTTTTATACCTAAAAAGGCGAAAACAACATGTATATTATGTGTCGGAAGCAAATGGAAGCAAATATAAGGCTAGGCGCAACGCTGTCTGATTTTCTCGGTCGTGAGTCGGTCGTGACTGAGTCGTCATGTTGTGGCGATTCGGTCGCCGAATTCGGTCGAAGGGTATTCGGTCTTAGGCACGATCCATTTGGAAAAAATGATAAAGTGGGCTGTGTTTGTGTATAAAAAAAAACTTTTCTTTTTAAAATTTAAAATTATGTTTGCATGTTTGTGTGTTTTATATAAAAAAAATTTTTTTCTAAATTTAACATGTTTTAATCATGTTTTAATTATATAAACTTTATAAAAAAAATTCTAAATTTTAATATATTGAGCTTTGTTTAATTCCTTCCTCACAATATATATTACTTTGACAATTTTTGGAATTAGTTTTAGCTAATGCATTATACCCTCTTTACTTCTAATGTTTCGTAATGTTTTTTAGTTTATGTAATGTTTTTTTTAGTGTAATGTGTGTTGTATGGAATAAAATATTTTTTTTGGAATAAAATGTTATTTTTATTGAATATAAAATGCTATTATTAATATATTGAGCTTTGTTTAATTCCTCACAACATATATTAATTTAACAATTTTTGGAATTAGTTTTACCTAATGCATTATACCCTCTTTACTTCTAATGTTTCGTAATGTTTTTTAGTTTATGTAATGTTTTTTTTAGTGTAATGTGTGTTGTATGAAATAAAATATTTTTTTTTGAAATAAAATGTTATTTTTATTGAATATAAAATGTTATTTTTATTGAATATAAAATGTTATTTTTATTAAATATAAAAAAATTGAAATAGGTCGCACTAAGTCGTCGGATTGTGGCAAATAAGTCGCACTAAATCGCCGACTGAAAAAACTAGATCGCGACCTAGTAACGTTGTGCCTAGCCTAAGAATGCTGGATCTACGAGTTCGGGAAAAACTAGAAGTTCGAGATATTTTAGTTTGTCAAATATTGTTCTTGTGTAATAAAATCTATTAGAAGTGGTCAAATGTAGCTTTGCCTAAGTAGAAAGGTTGTAGTTCTTCTTCATATACATGTATCACTTATGTATTATAAGGCTAGGCACAACGCAGCCGGATTATTTTGGTCATGAGTCAGTCACGATCGAGTTGTCTCGTTGCGGTGATTCGGTCGCCAGAATCGATCAAGAGTAAATCGACCTTGAACGAATTGAAATTTCTATCCGTTTGAAAGTTTATGTCTTGTTTGTTTGTATAAAAAAAATTAAATTTTCTACCCTCTACTTATATAAATACCCTATTTATTCTATCATTTTTCACACACATTAAACTTTCAATTCTCCAAATTCAGTTTTTATATCATCTAAAATAATGAGTTCTCAAATGGCGTGGACTACCAAAGAGACGGTAGCTTTGTGTAAAGCTTGGGTGGACGTTACGGAGAATTCATTTCGTCGATCTCATAAGATGAAAGCGTTTTGGGAGAGGGTACGTGAGTCATTTTATCAAGATATGTGTGAGCGAAAAAGAGGCTGTGACTCAATTATCAGCAAATGAAAAAATTCTATTTGTCCTAAAGTTGGTCAATTTAATGCTATTTACAATGGTGTCGTACGTAAGCACCCGGCTGGGACTTCTGAAGATACTTTTTATCAAGAAGCCGCACTTGAATATCACACTATTAGTCATATGGATTTTTCATACTATGAATGTTGAAAAGTTTTGAAACAGAGTCCCTAATGGAACTTCATTGAAATGTCATAGTTCGATAATCAAGGAGTTTAAAGTTTTTATGTAATTTTTTTAATTTAATGTAATGTGTGTTGTATGGAATAAAATGTTTTTTATGGAATAAAATGTTATTTTTATTAAATATAAAATGTTATTTTTATTGAATTTTTTTTAAAAATAAAATTCAACTAGGTCGCACTAGATCACCGGGTTATGACAAATAGGTCGCACTAGGTCGCCGGATAAAAAAACTAGGTCGCGACCTATTAGCGTTGTGGCTAGCGTTCTTTAGTGTATATGATGGATGGATCGAATGTCTCTAAGTTCTCGGATTGAGTCGACATTTGTTTGGTTATCATTTATTTCAGTCCATTTTAGTTCCTAACTTTCTATGGAAAAAATGTAATATAAAAAAGCTTTTGCTAACAATTCTAAAGGTTATGGTTAATCAAATAACTTTCATTACAATACCACCTTCAAATGATTCTGGTTGTATGGTAATATCGGAGAAAATATAATATTTCTATTATTATAAACAATTGTACGTAGTAATAAAATAAAATTTGTTAGCCACAATCCTTAGAAGATATTGTTACAAAAACTTATTAAAAATATACAAACATATTACTAGTATTAGCTTAGAAGGTGTTTGAAATTGCTTATTGAAAATAGATTATGCGTTATGAAAATAAATAATTAGATAATTAACAATTAGAAAACGTAATTTTAAGAAATAGTGTTTGAATTTAATTATGTTGTTTGAAATCACAATAATCAAATGATCAATTTTTTTTAGTGTTTGTCAAATCAGATTATTTATTTAGTTGATAAGTAAAATGACTAAACTCGAGCCTATAATGCGAGCTCGACACCTGACCTCGTTGTCCTAAAATGCAAGCCTATAACACGAGCTCGACACCTGACCTCACGTCATATATAGGCCCTGTCGCCGAAACTAACACCCTAGCTATGTGTCCGCCAAGATGTATCTTATAACTCGAGTGATGGACGAATAATGTTTTATTTATTTATTTATAGATACCGCCGAGTTATAAAAGAGAAGTGTTTAAATCCCTGCAACATTGCTATTAGTGTTTTTCATGCTTGTTGTTTCAATCACTGCACGTTGTATTTTTTAACTTTGGAATAAAAATTCGGTTCTCATTTAGTTTGCTTCAACACATGTAAATCAGAAGCAGAAAATAACGAACGAGTACTCTTTTGTTTTAAATGTATGAAATCTGGTCTCTTTTATTTGACTGAAAGCAAAATCCAAAATGATCTATGCATGTTATAGTTTGACATCACATTCTTACCATGATCACTTATTGTTCGAACTAGTCTATCAAAACACATTAAATCCTCTATACAAGATGCGACAGGATAGACAGGTTTCACACACGACATAACATGTTAAAAATCAGTGTTGGCCGTGTTTAGTTGACTTGTATAGTTGTATCCATCTAAGAAAGACTTAATCAGTAAAACACCATTTAAGAAAGACTGCCTCGTCGATGTTACATCACCACTTAATCGACTTATGTGCAGTGGCGGTCCATAAATATGTGCGCCTTTGCATCACGAATGAATTCACCTATGCATGTGCATACCCTCTGCTGCCACGTTAGTATGTCCCCCGCGCCCACGCTTGTGTGAGTAGTAGGTATCTAAGGCCAAAGGTGACTAACAAGATGGATCTTATTGGAGCATGAATCAACAAAATGGACATACAGTAAGCCATGTAACATGTAAGGTCAAGAAAAGAGGTGTGTTATTTTGGTCTTACTAGATGAAAATTTCACGACTGTGGTAAAGCTTATATGAACTCAACTCAAATTCTGATTAAGCTTTTTGACGTATGCTAAGCTGAATCCTGCTCAAGATTGCATTATGAAGCTCATCGAGCTATCAAATTGATTTTGAGCTTAGGCTAAGGTGGCCAAGTCTGACTTGTTTGCAGCCCGGGTAAAACTCAGCAATTGCAATATTATTCAGTAATCAAGAAAATATTTCTACATATTAATTCATCTTTCTATTACCATTAACAGATGTAATCCTTTCAATGCATGTGAAACTGTACTAACTCTTGACAAATCTACATTCCACCGTGCTTACGTATTATATAAATTGCATACAACAATGAGTGAAGTTTATAAACCAATTCTATTACCTGCAGATTGGTTGTTCCTCGGTACATAGCCACCAGATTCAAAATTAACCTTGGTGGTAAACCGATTCCACAAATCAGTTTTGTGTAGCCCTAACTATATAGCAATCAGCCTCAACTTGGTTTTGGTTTAACCGATGGCTGCAACATAGGAAAGAAAGTCCAGTTGTTTTGGGAGCCTTCAACAACTCCCTCATTTATGTTGTCAAAATTGAAATCCCTGCTTACAGATTGTCGTTTACAATAACATTGCTTATCCTTTCCCTCTTCAGCTGATGGTGTCTCAAGTATTTCACAATTTTTCCTTTTGACACAATATTCGCAAAGACTCTCGATCTTCTTTGGATCCCTTTTTTCGGTGCCTAATGAATCCCAGTGACGTCCTGATGAGGTTCTAAAAGACGATTCTAGATGGTTTGTGATGTCTAAATGAGTCAACTCAAATGAGACTCGGTGATCAATTAAGGTTTCTCCTTTTGGGGAATTTGTTGCCGAGTTGGCAAGCGATGCCACCTCAGAGATTTGACTCTCCATTAGGTACGTTTCACCTCCATTTGGGGTCAACGTACCAGAATCTAACCTTGAACCCCAATTGTTTCCATTTGGGGTCAAGGATCCAGAACCTACTCTTGAACCTAACGCATATCCGTACGGGGTTGCTGACCCTGAATCCATTGCTGAAGCCACACCATTTGGTGTTGCAGTTCCAGAACCTAATCTTGAACCCCATTTATTAGTCGAGTATTCGTACCCGATGAATTTTGGGTCGTCCCCCATGCGTAACTTCAGAACGCGTTGTTTATCAGGGAAAGGTGAAGATGTACCAGAATTTGGGATTGTTGAACCTGCTGACATCACCCCACCTCCTGGGCTCCCTGTGTAAGGTTGGTATTCATACTGTGACAATGGAAACTTGTGGTGTGACCCCATACTGTGTCTCCGTGCGCGTGCAAGAGATGATGTCAAAAGTTGAGCAAATGGCACTTCCGGAGATGAAGGTGTGGTAATTTGTCTTGATTCAGGAGGGGGAGTAAAGGAAGCAGTAGATGGTTCGGTATTGTAAGTAGAAAACACAGGCGGTGAAACTAACTGAGTCTCGTAAGCATAAGGACCAACGGTGAAACTAACTGAGGATAGTCCTTCGGAGTGGGGATTCTGAGAAAGAGATTTAAATGATAGTAAACCAACAGGTGTATATGAGGCGGATGGAGGATCTGATTGGAGAAAAGATGCGGGAGATGAAGGTGGAGCAATAAAGGGAAATATTATACTGTTCGAGTTGATCATGTTTTGTGACACCGGTGCTGATGATCCAGGTGCCGCTGACTCAGGAGTCAAGAGGGCGTGACTAATCTGTTTGCTTTGCTTATATGAACCGAAACACCAGTATAAACTCCAGAAGCTGCCCCATCTTCTCTTCTAATGAAGAATACAAAAACAATGTAAATTTACCAACACATCATGCGACATAGTATAAATCTTAGCACAAAAATAACCCAACAGCTAACAGTTCTTTTACTGGTTAGTGGTTTAGTTTATGTTCACGTTTAGTTCATCAAGTAGAAACTAATAGCGAGTACTTGAGTAGTTGAGTATTCAGGTGAATGTTGCAGCATAAAAAACTGATAACGGATCCACTTTTTTTTAGGTATGACAAGTAACCTATGTGAGAATTTTTCAGAACATTTGAAATTAGTAAATCCTCTAACACCTAACGACTATAAATAGCATAGTTCTTTTTCACCGCAGTAAACAGATATCTGTTGCACCGTTAGCTAACCCATTTACTGAATAGTGTACTTTGGTGTAGAGGAAATCAAATTTACACACGCAATTTTTTTCTTTTACTAATAACCTGTCATATAAACACTCTATTCCGTATATACTGGATCAAGAGAGCCAGCCATGTGAGGTTGACATAAGAGGTCCCTAAAACATACACACAAAAAACCTTGATTACATTTTAGGTGAAATATGTTTATAGGACGTCATTGTTCCTCCCGACATCCCTCATGGTCTCTCTTTTAAAAGATCATTACTCAAATTTCTTATACTTAACTCGATGTCCTAATCTAAACTTCAGGACCAAAAGTTTTGTCTCAACTTGTTATGTAAATACCACAAAAGTCAGTCCCGAAAATAACGCGTTCATGCCAACTTTCAATTTACTCTCAACCAAAATCCCCTTATCTAAAAATGGTGGGACACAAGGACGACATTCATTATGATAGTTACAATCTTGGATAGCATTCATGACCAATATCTACTATCTGAGTGAGGATGCACTCGTGCCACATATGCAAAAAAAGAAGTTCATACAGCTTTACAACAACGATACACAATCCCGCTAACACTACAAAGAAGATATAACCTCTACTCGAAGTTATCAACTGCGTCCAAAAAGACCTGCGCCTTATAATAATAGTTCATATAAACTTGTAAAGCAAATTAACATAGTGACAATCTGTATATCTATAGATAATTATTCTAAAATCAAGCCTAAAATATACTTAACATGAATGGTCCAGGCATACTTTACTACATGCACCGGACAAACAATAGAAACAAAAATTTACATTATTCATATTGAGCTTAGTGGTCCATCAATAATAAACTCAAATATCTTCCAAAAAAATCACAAAAGAAATCCCCTTCTGAATTTCACTTTCTAGTCTAAACTGATAACCACCTTGCAATAATATGTTAAATAAAATACTAAGAGGCGGCTACAAAGTCAAAATAATTAACTTTTCATTTTTGTAAAGTGTTATCACAGACATATATTTACCTCTTAATTTCTAAGAGGCAGGGGTGGACTCAGGGTTCCACGAACCCGATGGTAGTTTGCCGCGTACTGTAAATGTTCTCTAAAAAATTCTAATTTATTCAAAATGAATCCGGCCAAATATAAAAAAATGTGTGTTATGTAAAAGAAAATTGTGCACCTAATGACTTAGTGTTCTGGGATCGCCGTGAAAAAAAAAAAAAAAAAAAGTCCAAATCTTGTAAAAAACTGTTTGCTTTTGTAAGACATCAAAACTAACATATACTCCACTAGTACCGATTTAACAAGAGTTTTTGAGTCCGAATCTGATTAACAACTTTACACTACTAGCATTATAATTTTAAATATTTAACAAGTGGCTAATATTTTTCTTGAATCTTGAAATCTTAAAAACTATAACAAAATTCACTACTAAATTAATAGTTTAAATATTGTTTAATCCTCAAAATCCTAAATTTTTATCATTTGACGTTTATAACTCATAAATTATTAAGACATGTATTATTATTTGTTGCATCGTAAACGTGAAAACAAAAACTTACATAATAATAATCATAAATCATAATCTAGGTCAGAAAGCACAATATAACTTAGAAAGCACGCAATATATATATATATAAGGCAAGGAACGGAAAGGAAAGGAAGGAACCTGAACAGAAGTAGGCTGGACTCGGGTTTCAGCAGAAACAATGGCAGTTGCAGCAGCGTTAACCGTGTCAACGGTATTAGAAGTACTCATAACGAATTAAACAACACTTCAACGAAAAACAATTGAAGTAAACATCATAGTCAAGATTACATCATAATAGTAATCAGAGACAGAGAGAGAGAGATTATATAAAAAAGTTGTGATGATTAAAGGAGGATGTGCACGACTTAGTTTTTTAAAGCTATATATTTTTTCTTCTCTTTCACGTACTAGTGATTGAGTGGGTGTGTTTTGGGTTTCTCTCTCTAGAAGAGAGATGTATATAGCTGTGATTTTGTAATTATGTCGCACGTAACGTTGTTGATTATGATGGATGGATATAAAGGGGTGCATATTAATAAATGATATTAATACTCTTTTAGTTTTAAAATGATTAACTTGATAAAAAAGCATATTGTTAAAAACAATGAATTTATATATAGATTTATCTTCTTATTTTTTAGTATAATCATTATTTGACTTTTAATTAATTAATTAAGTTTACATTTAAATTTTCTAATAATAATTTAAATAAAAATAATATGTTAAACATGATCAATTTTTTTATGCATTTTTAATAATAGATAATATTTTTGACCAATAAAAATGAAAAGAGAATATAAATTTAGAACGAATTAAGTATATCTTTTTACTAATTTTTCTTACATATATTTTTAGTGATGACAAAAGTTAAAGAGATAATGGATGAAGATATAATATAAAATAGGAAAAACTGCAAAAAGAGCTCGTCAAGGGCGCCTCTTGTAAAACTATAACTATCTTTGTCCTATACTAAGTGTCTATTATGGAATATTCCAAATCTTTGTTCTTAAACTTTGATAAAAAATAATTGTATTTGTGTTATGTAATAATTGATAAAAGTTATACGGATAAATTCGGTTTTAAAATGTATTTTCATTAGTATAAAATTCATCTAGTATTATATAACACAAATAAAAATATTTACCGTTAAAATAAGACAAAAAAAGTCTTTGAAAATGTCAAACTGGACACTTATTATGGGACGGAGGGAGTATTATTTTTTTTGTTTTGGCAGATAAAATTCATGGCAACTAGGGCAACTGGACAAACGTGTAAGAATGGGTGAAGAGGTTGACAAGTGTCTATTTGTGTAAGGTATTTATACTCTAATGTTTTATGGACAACTTATACCTTTAGGACAACAAAGTGTTTACGCAACTGAGTTTTTTGGTAATTTTACCCTTTTTAGTTAACATTTTACTTACAAAAAAGTACAATGTATAATTGGCAATTAGTAATACTCCGTATGAAGCAACTAATGTCATGAAAATTGCACAATTGTAACAATTTATGTAAACATCCTTATACCCTTTAACCAAGTTTATATACGGTACATTCAATTTACAATAAACTCTTTCTTCTTCTATCCTGCCTCTTTCCGCTCATCTCCTCATTCGGCAATATAAGTTTACTTTCAATAATGTGGTCTACCAGGATACACATACTTACTAATTTTATTCATAAATGGTATTAATTTTATAGCTTATGTCATTCAATTGATTGATATGTTATAGCTGTCAAATAGTTTATTGTTCATTCAGTTTTTTCCAAAAAGTTATTGAAATTTTGTACTGTATAATTTTTCTTTTAGTGGTTATTTTTTGATTCAATGTGTTAGTGACATCAATCGATTGTAACATGTATTTAGTTTGATTCGATGTTTTAGTGACATCTACCGATTGATGTTAATTATGTATTTAATTTTGTTTCAAGAATATAAATCGAAAGTTATGACTAAGAGTAAACTGAACTACTTTTGAGTTATAAATCAAAAGTTATGTGTGAATCGTTGAACCTTGTTTAAGAAATGTTGTTTTGGTTGTTGGTTGGATCTAATGTGTTGAACATAAACGAGTCATCATAGATTATATTCTACGAAAATAACATAAGGTTGATGAATCACATTATGACACGCCACTAATTTTTTATACCAAAGGTAATAGTTTGCATTTTGGTTGTCGAGACTTTGCTCTGATTACCAGTTTGCGATTTGGGAAACTGATTTTTGCTTTGTATAACTCAGGTGAGCTCAAATATCGTAATCGTGTATTCTTCTATAAGCTAGGAGCACTAGTTACCAACTTAGATATTATTGGTGTTATTGAGGATGAAGAGACGTTTTCCTATCAAAGTGATGAAGGTGTGGTCCGTCTTTGCCTTATTTAGCTTTAGAAGTAATCTTTTTGGTTCGGTTTTTTACCTACGAGGTAGATGATGCGTTGTTTCAGTTGGTTGAAAATTTAAACAATTAGAATGATTTTCCTTAGAGTGAGCACATATGGACGAATTTTTATGCTAAAAATTCAACGGAATACAGAAGCATAGTGAGGAGCACTATTATGGAGTGAAGAAGAACTTGAAATATGTTCCTACATAACTTTGATCGGCTTTGTTTTTTATTTCCAAGTATGCAATGATATGTGTTTTGTAGTGTATTCGTGTTAGAATGTAACATTATATAAGTTTTCTTTATTTTCTTATCTATGCTTGTAAATTCTATAGATTTGGATTCTTGAAGCATTTGAAAAGTCTAATCGCTGGTAGATGAAAGACCCCAAAAGTTATACCCAGAGTAATCGCCTGGTCTAAAAAGTTGAATTCTCAAAGGTCTAATTGTTCTTATCTTTTTTCAAAGGTTATTGTTAATACTTTCCTATTACCGTAATCAATAAGTAACACCTATTTTTCATTTCTACATCTCACTATGGTGCCTGATACAATGTAGTTTATAGGGTCTAGTATATAAATTCCAAGGATCACAGATTTAGGAAAATCGGATTGAATTTAAAAACCGACGAATTCGTTCTTCGAGGAGTGATAATATTAGGCCAATTATCGTTGTTTGGATTAGTTGACGTTTTTAGAAGAGAAAGGTTTGAAAAGTAAAAGACGAGTTACACTAAGACGGATTAAACTACGACGAATCGCGTTCTCAAGCAAACCGAGATGAAAAATATTGAAATAATCAAAAATTCTAAAAAATTCTAAAAAAAATGCAAGATACTTTCTAAAAGTCTAACAAGTAATAAAAAATCAGAAAAAAATATTTAAAAACTTCTAATTCATTATTATTTAATTTTTAAAATCTATTTAAAGACTTCAAAATAAAAATAAATAAGAAAAAGTCCAAAATCTAGTTTTTTTTATTTGTAAACCTCAAACTAATTTAATAAAAGCTAAAAATATTTTTTTGAAATTTAAAAATAATTTTTCTATTTTTAAATTACTTAAAACAAAAACAGAAATAAAATGATTAAAAATATTAGATGAAAAGAGAAAAATATGAAAAAAATCATTTCTAAGACCTAAATTAAGTCTACTATCTATGAAAAATAAGCTGGTGATACCAACTTATCTTAATAAGCTACAAATAAGAAAATAAGTCACGACTTTTATTTATCTAAGGAGAACAAAACGTGTTTAAATAAAAGAAAAGGGAAAGCTATGACAAGTAACAAGCACTAGCACACTGGTACAACACTCACTCTCCCATCGAAGGGCTAGGTGTTCGAGCTAAGCTAGATGCTTTTTGCTAAAAAATTCTTTTCTTTTTTGGATAAGCAACCCCCAATAAGCAGTTGGCTTATTGGGTTAAAAATAAGCAATAAAATGTACCAAATAAGCACAAAAAGCTCAAAAAGCACAGCTAAGATGAAAAGCTGGCAGTGAAAAATACAACTAGTAGTAGAAACCCGCCTATAACTAACAATGGTAAAAACTTTACCACTGCTAGTTCAAACTAAGTTTGCTGATGTAGTTGACACACAAGCCACTTTTGGCTTATCAAGACTACAAGAAAAACAGAGTAAACACAAAATCAACCTTAAACACGCCTAAAGCATTACTAGACCTAATAAAATCCCAGGTTGCTAAAGCTGAAAATAAAAACAAGACAAGAATAATCTCTGATGTGTTTTACCAAGTTTTAGCACAAGTTTAAGCAGATTTCAGTAACAAATTACACAACTAAACTTCCACACTACCACTAGGTATATCATAAATAATGAGCACTCATCAACATATATCAGAAAAACGTAAAGAAAAGGAAATCAGGCAATTTACAGAACAACTTGAAATCATGCAGTTCAAAGATTTTACACTAAAACTTTCAAACAAATCATTGATTTAAGTTACAACTAACCTAATAAAGGTGCACAAGCAGAAATAGGGGTCAATTGCAATTGTCAAATTTAGTTGAACCTATAATCCCAAACACCCCTATAAACAGGGACAAAGGAAATCCAGATTTTAAACAAGAACAAGCATAAATCTACATGTTCATCAACTTATAAGCATAAATAATCAATCTAAACTATCAAAGTATCACTTTAAGCACAGATACCACAGAAGCACAAAAAATTACAAAGTAAGGTCAAAAGAGTGGGTTCAAGCTATACCTTACTTGATTTACATCTAAATCAAGTGGATGGCTAATGCCATCACTCCTTTAGCTTATTTCAACCTTTGGGCTTATAGAGTTAGGTGTTGTGCAAGTGATGAGGACTACAACAGTCCACTCATAGACTACAACAGTCTATAGGGTTGTTGAACACAATAAAAAAACAAGAACTTTAAGCACAAAAGCTAGACAATAAACTCATTGTTAAGTTATTGGTCAGCTTTTGTACAGTGAGATGAGCTTAAATAGAAAAACTAATTTTTTTTTTCTCAAACTTGGAACAAGAATTTACAAAGTAAGAAAGGAGTAACCAAATAGAAATAAAACAAGGTTTATGTCTTTTACATATAATTGAGTGTCAATAAACTATATGCAAACAGATACAAACATTTGGGTCCCAAAATTCTTAACCAAGATTTTAAAAAAGGATTTTGGTAAACTTGAAAGTAAAAGTTTGGAATAATTAAAAGACGAATTCAAACAATAGATTACACTACTTGGAACTCAAAAAATTTTGCAAGGCCAAAAATCATACTTTAACTATTCATAAAATTTAGGTTTACAAGAAAATCTAGAACAAAGTAAAATGCTAACTATGTTATGCTTTATATATTTGCTTACAAATTGTTTTAAGAACTACTAAGAGACTCAAAACCCTAATGTATACAATTCCTTTCTTGCCCTTGAAGATTCGAATCAAGTTTAGAATCTTTGAAGTTTTTAAAATGGTCAATATGTATCATGTGAACTATTCTGCCATACCATGTGTGTTGCCAGGCTATTGAGTGACCTCAGCTCTTGATTTGGGTGTGGGGAGCAAGAAAATGATATCCACCATTGATTTAATGTGCCACATTTGTCTCATTGTGCAAAATGTGAGCAGGGGAGGACTAGGTGAGGTCCATGGATGATGATGTAGATAAATTACTCATGTGGGGATGTTGCAAAAACGTCCAATTAAAGATCTGGATAGTTATAGCTAATTGACCTATGGTATGAATAATATTTAGATTAGTGTTCTTAAGTGAACACTGTTCGCTTTTGATGTGTGGGGACAGGTTAAGGGGTGTTTAGCGCTAAAAAGTATTGATATTAAACCACGTTAAAATAGTTAATATTAAAATGGTTTAAGGCTTTGGGCATGGGACGTGTTTATTTGTTTGGGGTTGGACTGGGTAAGGTTTGGGTTGTTGGGTAAATGGGTTTATTTCGGCCAGATCTCTCCCGTGATCTTTATAGAAACTTGCAAATCATCCCCTTTCATATAGCAAATGTTTTGGCAGATTTTCCTATGATAAATAGTTTCCTTTTAGGCCAAATTCAGCCCTGTATTTTCATAAATCACGAAAAAGGACTAAATGTGAACTCCTTGCAATCTTTAAGGTTATTTCTTGATAAGTCTTCAAACTTTAGAGACCCTTTGTGGATTTTTGAGATTTACAAGGGTATAAAGTGTCAATTCTTCAAAGTTGAGGGATCAAACTTATACATATTTAATTCTTTAAGGTCTTTTGTGGAAATTCAACATTCGGATCCGGTTCTTTTATGCGGCTTCGTTTCTCGTGTTTGTTGTTACTTGTTTCTTGTGATCTTTTGGCAATTTCACGATATCCAAACCTACAATCACACAATGAATAAAACAATGGGTTTTTGCAAAGTTTTATGATATTTTTCCGTATTTTAAGCCCGATTTAGGCGATGAGACTATGTATAATTAGAGTCTCATCAGTGAATCACATTCCTGTTGCCCTTCATCATAGATCGTGTTGCCCGTTGACATGGAGTGGTACTATTTTGTTGCTCAAAAAGTGATTTTAGCGCAGTTGACAACCTCTTATACATCTTCTTTCTTTCTTATAATATCCTTAAGACGTAGTTGGTTTTAAGACCACACTTCTTTGACTTTGCTTTTACTTAGGCAAAAACATTTGACAAGGATGGTGTTGGATCTCTTACCATGTTGATACAAAAATTGGATGGACCAAGCTTGACCCGAATTAGGCCTAATTCGGGGTCTTGTGGACTCCGGCTCTTACACCAAGTGAAACTTTCTTTTAAGACCCTGCGCACTAAACAGACACCGTTAGGTTTACCGTGGGTTTGTGACCCACGATTAGACTCCAGTGTGAGAGTAAGTAACTGATTTGAGTGTGTTAGGGTTTTGGGTATTGTGTGTATCGTACCTTTGTGGAACCATGGGGGTTCCTTTTATACTCGAGAGAGTCCTAGCTGGGCTCCTTGTTCTTGTAGCTTAAGGATTAAGGAAGAGATAATGATCCAGAATAGCTTGATCCTTATCACATAACCAAGGCAAGTGTATATCTTCTTCTCTTAGGCGAATATATCTATATGATAGATTATATCTTGCTTGATCCTGTCGCAGTGCGATGAGGACACGGTTTAAGCAATGAACCCTATGTGCGATAGCGACTTACCGGGCCTCCTGGGTTGTGCGCACATCGCATAAGCATTAATCCATTTCTGATGGATACGGGTAGTACTCGCGAGTCGAACTATCCAGCCCGACTAGGGACTATACGTCATCATGTCCCCCCCCCCCCCCCCCCCCCCCCCCGCAGCTACTAGACTACAATCGTTTAAGTGCTCTAAAAAACAAGACGCGCATAAACAACACATGAGGAATTAATTCAAACACTCCCGCCAAGAAGACATTCATCCCCCCTTTCACCTAACCTCCTTGAAACCCAGGAAAAGTGTCTGCCACGTCATAGGTACTTCTTCACATTCCACCGTTGGATTTAGCAAGTGGGTAACACGTGGCACTCATCTAGGCGGGGAACAGTAACATAAGAGGGCTATATATATACCCTCTACGCCTCCTTTTGACTGTTTATTCACTATCAAACTCTCAAGCTTCCATTATCGTCTTCAAAAACATACTACCGTTACCAGACTTCTGCTAAGGTAACCTTTGCGACCACCTCACTCTACACACGCCATCATGGTGAGACAATTATCCGATGTCACATCGGTCCTGACCATAGGGTAGTTAGACAAATTCACGACAGATTACTTCATACCAAATTATCTACACCTATAAATTCCCAACCCTCGACATAATATAAGCCAAACTCTAGTACGAAATATAGGAGTGTACACCCGGTTTTTTGACTACGCAAATCAGCGCATACCCATGTCGCGTTTTCTCGTCAGTGTACTGATGCATTATGAGACCCATGTCTCCCAATTACACTGTATAGGGGCGGCCAAAATTTCGAATTTCGAAATTAATTGTCATACCCTAGATATAGAGCCCACCGTAGACCTATTTCGTGTCTTCTACCAACGAAAACTAGCCAATGGTTGGGTTTCCTTTGCTAAGCGAAAGGGTGGGATGCAATGCTATGATGGAAAGATAGATTCCCTAAAGGACTGGAATGATAGGTTCTTTTGGGTTGACGAAGCCGCCTTTCCTTTTTACTTCCCCTTTTGACCCCCAGAACGGTGGGGAAGGACCCAATGCCTGGCCCAGATACCTACAACTCTAAGGACGCGGAGACCTTGAACAACAACCGTATCCCCGTGCAACCGTATCCTGAGAAGTTGTTGGTAATTCTTGGTCTGAGTCACGCAGTTATCTGCGGCGCACATCAAGTACCATTCTTCCGCACTCATAGTGGACGATTAGTGGTTCTTCCCGCGCCCTACGTATCATTCTGTAAGTACCACCTTGTGCCAAAAAACTAAAAGATTTTTTCCTTCTTGTTTGTTTGTTTTCTTCGCAACTATGGATATTCTTAACCTCGTTCGTGGTGCCTTCCCCGAAGATCTGATAGTTTACTCCCGCCCTGAGAGGGAGAATAAGGAGACGATCCAGGAACTAGCGCAGAAGAATAGCATGGACTTGGAAGTTGGGGAGGCGTCCGCCGCACAAGAGAATGAGGATACTGGCGCAGACCAGCCATTACCACCACCAGTACAACAACCACAACAACAACCACCAGCACAACAACATTCTCCTCTCTTCGTTGTCGTCGGATAATCTTACCGAGGACGCTGAGAAAGCCGCGGAAGTGTTTGAAGAAGAGGATAACTCTGCATTGGGGAAGAGTCAAAGAAGCCCCCCCAGCATCGTCGCACAAAGTCGCTCGCACGGGGGCCGGCCCCGCATGGAGAGAGGCGCGTGCGATCGAGGAAGAATTTGAGGAGAATCTTGCGAGGACTCCTCCCCGTACTCCTCCTGCCACCATCAGTTTAAGGTAAACACTTTTTCCTTGTACTATGGTTGTCATCCATTGTGACACCCCACTTGGACAAGTAGACCGTTATGTGTATTTATGGCGTGTCATTAAAGCATAAGGTAAATGTTCTAAAACATTAACTGACCATAAAGGAAATACCGGAATCAAACATCGGTAATCTAAACATAAGCTCAAAACATGAAAAGTAAATACTAAAGGAAAGGACTAAACAATGTCCAAATAAGCAAAATAATGTAAGAAGTACATAAAGTAAGAAGTCCGGATAGCTTCCATCCAATGCACATGCTCTCAGAATCCTAAGAGCGTCCTGGTGTACCTACCGTTAGAACATGAAAGGAACTACGGCTGAGCATAACGCTCAGTGAACATATACAAAGCATGATAAGAAATACTGAAATGAAGCAAATGATGAAATACTGAAGCTGTAAGACTGATAAGTAAAGTTGCAGCGGAAATCTGTGTATAATCTGAAAAGTCTGATTTATAAATAATAAAGCTGAACTGTTATATATTAAATCTGAAAACATGCATTTACTGTATTATAATTGCCAAGAGCTTATATAGATCATGTGCTGAAACAACTGTTGCATGAATAACTGGAGGGGTGACCTCGTCATGCTGTAGAGGGATGACCTCTAAATAATGTGCTGGGTGGAGGGATCAGCTCCAATGTGAAGGATGTAGAGCACACATCACATTCACCTGATAACTGTAAACTGATAAGCCTAGGATGCATCCATACGCCCCACTAATAATACTGATAAAATGGTGAAGCTGAACTGAGTGGAACGCTGCGGAATATCACTCTCCCGCGGGTGAGTCATGACACCGGTGCCTCTAGTGTCATGGTTACGGTACCTCCGTAACTAGTACTACTGCTGGTCATGCTTGTATATAAGGCTCATGCAATATCTTAGTTATTAAAATAATTAGTGATAGTGTAAAACATATACTGGGGAAAACATTTGGCTGCAGACGGGAAATCCTAATCATGCGTAAAGATAAGTCCATACTAAAGGACGGAAAATCCGTACCTCTTGTCCAGTAACTGACTGATGGAAGACTGAACGAATACTACTCGGGCTTCACGTAAGCTACAATAATAATAGACGTGGATAAGTGATATGATTCTTTATTTATTTATTTCTGAAATTTTGTACGTATTTTAACTGATAAGTCTGAACTTATATTAATTCTTCCTAATATATTAACGACTTGTTATTAATTACGATACAAACGAATTCGGATGTTAAATAAAATACTATAATAAATAACTTGTTAAAATGTGAGGTTTTCTAATTTATAAAGTTTTAAAAATCATTTAATTTCTTTAATAAAATTATACCCTTTAACTATTATAAAACTATTTTAGTTTAATCTATATAAACGTACAATTAAATTATTTATAAAATAAATAAGAAAAGGTATAACGTAAAATATTTATTTTTATAATAATCATGCCCCGAGCCTACCGATATTCCCCTTATCGGTCGCCCTAAACAATTAACAATGTATATAAAAATCTGCCTATATAAAAGTAGTGACATAATTTGAGTCACTAAAAAGTATCACTAAAAACTGGATTTCAAAACTGTCTGAAAACATTTCTGCGACAGAAAATAGTGTCGCAGAACTGTCGCTAACCTTAAAATAAAAACTTCATTTTTTGTCTAATTTTCTTCCCCCCCCCCCCCCCCCCCCCCCCTTTTTTTAAAACAAAACCGGCTCAAAGAGCCCTTTTACTTTCTTTATCTTTTTTTATATAAATCGGCCCTTGTATAAGACATATATACTTTTCATTTTTTTAAACGTAATCGTATGCTTGTATTTAATTCCCGCATTTATTATTGTCTGTTAATTAATACATAAATAGTTTATTACGATTAAACTGCGTATTTAATCTTCAGATTTAAAATACGGGTTTTACAATTCTTCCCCTCTAAAAGAAATTAAAGATACGACTATACCAGGTTTTATAATTATTCCCCTCTAAAAAGGATAATTCGTCCTCGAATTATAAGGTATTTAAGCTGGTTGGGGAAAAAGCTAAAAGTATACGTAAGCTGAAAGACGTATAAGCTGAAAGAACACATATACTGAAAGAACATGAAAGCTAGAAAGGTCTATGAGCTGAAAGGATAATTCGTCTTCTAATTAAGACATAATGCTGCTGAAAGGTATAAACATAACATGACTGGAGTGAACATGTAACGTGACGCGACTGAAGAGAACATGGAACGTAGCCTGACTGGAAGAACCTAACTGATTTATTGAAGGAAATGATGAGAAGTCCGGATGGACTCCTCTGTTCCGGGTGGATTCCCGCTCGAAACGACTCCTTCAAAGGTCTTAACAAAATGAAAAATCTTGGTCCTGATGACCCTGACCTGATGAATACTGAATAGTTTCTGGTTCCATACTTAAGATGGATTTTCTGAATCTGATAGAATGAACAAGCTATAGCATGTGGATACATGAAACGGTACGTATAAATATCCTGAAAGATAACATTTACATATCTGAGCAAGCTGCTGAAAATATATAGGGACGAACTACGTGAAAAATTATGAACGTGCTACGTGAGCAATTGTGAATGTGACAATCCGTCAATTTATGGTCAATATTTTATTCTCAATATTTATTTGAAAACATTATTTTAATGTTACAATATGAACTCACTTATTTTTGGGAAGAAATTTGGATTTACGTCTTGAAGTAGCATCGACTACGTCTAAACCGGAGGATTCAACGTTACGTGCTTACGTTTACATACACCGTCTTTGGTGACAGTCCGACAATTCAGAAAATAAATTTATCCGTGAATATTATTTTGGAGTTTTAAATTTGTGTTGGTTCATAAACTCACAAATTTACGAGAAGAGATTAGGACTTACGATTTTATTTTAACGTCCTTTACGACTAAACCGGAAACCTTAGGATTTCGTATTTACGTTTTCTAACTCCGTTTTTGATGAGATAATTTTTATTGGATTCGTTTTGTGACAATGATTCATAATTTATAAAAACGTTTTTCGTAAAACGACCCGAGGGCACGCAAATCGAGGAAACTAGAATCGAGGAGTACCCGTAAATAATTGGGGATGAGACAAAACAAGTTTTGCCCCACCCCCAATATGGGACGGCAACATTAAGCTACAACACTCCACCACATCAATGATGTGTCAAGTTGTAAACTATGAAGCTTACACATGTCTTAAGCTTAAAGTATAAGCTAACCAAACATCAAAACCACCAAACCAAAACCACACACTCATTTGCAACTCACGCAAACAACTAAAAACCTCTCTCACCCTCCATTCCTTGCCGTCCCAAAAACATGAAGAAACACCCATTTGATCTAAATTTAACCACAAATCTTATGTTATTCTTGCATAAGATGAAGCCCTTTTGAAACCTTATTGATTGGTGGTGCTTATGACATCCATGGAGGAGTTTCCTTAGAGTCTTGAGGCTGATTTTCCACAAGGAGTATATGAAGATTGGTGGTCTTGAAGATGGTCATGGTTATTCACAAGCTTCTCCATCAAAAACCATGTCCAAATCACAACCTACATCAACTTGGTGGTATAAAGATTGTCCTCCTCATCTTCTTGTTATTTTGATTATGTAAACATGTATTTTATTTCCTATTGTATATGTATATGATGATTATATGATGATAAAAATGTTATGTGGGGATTTGGTGTTGATAAACATGATTAAAAAGGTGAAAAACCATAAGAAACAAGGTTAAAATCTTGGTTAAATTTGTTGGCTGTATAAAACAGTAAAGAAACATGTTATGAACTGATAAAATGATGAAGTAGAATCCATTTACAATAAGCTATGAGTCTTGTACACATGTGAGAGTTGGCCATGCAATGGAATCAAAATAATGAGTGAGATATGATCAAAACAAGTTAGGTGGTCTAATCTGAATAAGCAGTTTTGTAGGGACTGTTAAGGTATGATAAACTCAAATTGGGCAGTAGCTATAACTAAGTTAAATGTAGAACATAATATGAAGAACTTGTCACCCAAAAATGAGCTTCTAATTCATTATAGAACTCTAGATATGGTAAAAATGGTGAACATGAAGATAAAAATCAGATTTTTGGAATTAATGTTTATTATTATTATATAAGCACTCACATTTTAATGTATAAAATGTAAAATAAAAACCCACTAACTTATAAAACTTATTTATATAAATATATAAAAGGTTAATTAAATGGATAAATTATATAAATGGTGGTGAAATAATATTTATAAGTAATAAAAACTATAAACTTGATTTTTACGACTTTTTCGGCTATCGCCGTAAAATTAATGTTTTTCGCCAAATAAAACTTAGACGACCAAACCCGTCTAATGTAAAGTTTATAAAAGTCATATACTGATATATAAGTATCTAATACAAGTAAAAACCGATAAAACCCGAACTATAAGAAATACGGACATTTACGAGCTAATTAAGCATATTGGACTAATAATTGGACTAAATAAGATAAAAACTTGTAAAAAGAACTTATTGGGCTTAACCCATTTGGGCCCAACATGGAAAGTAAACATACTGATAATATAGGTATAAAAGGGATTAAAACAAGTTAAAGAACTTATAATAAGTTTATCGGACTTAAAACACGTAAATGGGTAAAACTAGTAAGCTAGTATAAAAGTTATCGACATATAACACTAAAAATGAGTAAACGAGAATATGTAAACCCACTTGATCATCATATATATATAATCATCATATGTATACATAATTGTTATTTTTATAAAGTCATTGGACATAAGTCTAAGACCGAGTATTATTTGTCTAGGTTTCCGTGATTGAAGCACGTACCGTACGTCCGAATTGCCGATAACCCGCCTTCCCACATCAACGTGAGTTCATAGCCTCGCACTCCTTTAAATGTTTTTATAAATGTTTTATAAACCCGCAAGGGAGATAACATGTTAGTTTTTATAAAATAGGACACCATTTGTCCCGATTGTTTGTTTATTGATTTTGGACCCGAATGAATGAATGACCCGATTGTATGACCCGATAAATGATTAAAGGACCCGATAGATGAAATTAAATGGATTATTAAAGTTAGGTTATGTCACTAAAAGTCCCATTAGCATGAATTGTGAACTACCGGGATTTGGTAGACGCTTATGCATTTAATAGTACTATTTGGGGACGATCACCCCAGTTCGCGCCTTGACGGTTGATCCCCGTCGTGCCACATTGATTGGTAAGCGAATTTATGTATGAGAAGATTTCCATAGCGTGACCTTTGTGACGACACGCTACTTTAGATGGGCAAAATTGGTATCGGGTTAGCTACCCGTTGTTGGTTTAGTAAGGTAACAATGTCATGCGGCTTATAATAATCCAAAACTAACGAAATACTATTAGACGCTTCAAATTACGATGTATTGCCTGACTAGCAATACAGGGTCTACTATTGATATTATGTTTGTGTTTTGGTTTTGGTTTTTATAACCATATTCATATAACGGTTTTTATTTTCATACAACGTTATAAGACGTATTGTATGATGTTTTTGCGACATTGGCTCGTATAATGATTTTTAAGGCAAATGCCTATATTATGATTTTCGATAAGAATTTGTATAAAACGACTTTGGCTATTTTATGGCCTAGTAAAATGATTTGTACAAAATGATTTTCAGTAAAAATTTCATACTGATATTATATTGATGGAATTTATTAAACTCTATGAATTCACTCGGCGTTATCGCTGACCTTTTCTTTTAACATGTTTTATCTCAGGTACTTGATGGTAATTCTCGGGAAGACGACAAGAATTCATGGCCCGCACTTAAACAATATTTTCCATTCAAATATTTTGTAAAACCTGTATTAAATCAAATGACTTGGGACCGATGTAACTTTAATATTTATGAATGGAAATGCTTTATTAATAAACGACGCGATTTTTATGCGTTGTCTATGATGTGAGTAATGTGCTATCTCGTAACACCAACTAGTCTTCCGCTGTACTGAGTTGTATAAATTTGGGGGTGTTACAGTTTGGTACCAGAGCTCTCGTTATAGAGAACGAAAGATTTTTAAAATCATGGTTTTGAATAAAACATTTCAAAATCTTTTAACTATAAACATTTTTCTAAAAATGTCTAAAAATCTTTTGACTATAACGGTGCCGAAGAATTCCCGAGTTACCGACAAGGCCAAGACTGAGAAGTGTTATTTTAATATATATATAACTTGGATTATATATATATATATATATTTGATGTAATTTTATTACATGATTGTTTGATGATTATTTGATATTTATACGAGGTATTTATACGACGTAGATTGTCACAAGAAACCCTAACTCCCCTAGTAAATTAATCGAAGCTATTCTCGTAGGATTTCTAGCTATCCTAGATCTAAACCAAGTTGTGGATATTTATGATCCCAACAAATGGTTGATATTCGTAGAAATTTAAATATTAGTTGATTTTGATATTGAAGAAGAATTGGCGAGATTAAATCTGATATCGATGTCATGACGATCTTTCCTTATAGAGTGGAGTTTGACAAAACGTTACCACCTGGAAAGATGTCATCTGATTCGTTGTCATCCAATTCTTAAATTGAAATCGAAAGGGTGAATGTTGCACTCGAGGCTGTCATTGGAACCATTACCCAAAAGCCTCATGGCACTAGTACCTTTCCGAGAATTCTAGTTGAATGATCAAGTCATTTCATGCTAGTGACTTATTTGATAATTATTGATAAAGGAGATATAGGATTGGAAATTAAGTGTTGATTCATATCGAGCTTTTATTGCCCTATTAAGGTGTAAGAATAAGGATGAAAGTATTGGAGAATGCGGTAGGATATCAAACTGAGTATAAAATTGGTTGAAACTTGAATAAAGTAAAATTTAACCCGTATGGAATATGAGACTGTTAAGAGGAAGTCGTTAAGTTTTGTGATTGAATTATAAGGTTTTAATTGATTGTTGATTCGTGTTAAGTGTTGTTCCTAGGCCATTGTCCAATGATGAGGATGCCCAGTGTCCAAGAAATAAAGTGAAGAAATCTTCTTCTAAATTGGGACCTATGGATCTTCCGAGACAGGTGGAACCCCCATAACTCTTGTAGATTAGTATTCATTGTGGTATCTTTTAAAAATAATCCCTAACTTAACTGTGACATCAGTTGGTAGGATGAGTTCTGAGAATTGTATGACATAGTGACACGTAATGTGTTACGGTACAATTTTGACTTGTTTGTGATTAATGAAAAGACTACCTCTGATTGCTAAATTCTACATGTATCGATGTTATCTATCCTTTATTGCTTCATCCTAATGTTCGCATTAGTGATGCAACCGTTGAACAAGTACTCATCTCAAATTGAGTTACGTTGTGGATTATTCTTGTTGAGTGCCATCAAGGTCATGAACCTCATGATTATTTGGCTAAAGCTCATTTCCTATCATATTGTAGTTAGTTCTTGGTGAACAACTCTTCGTCACTCTTTTGCAGATCACTCATTCTTTTTATAAGATGAAACAGTATGCCTTGAGAAAAATTGAATTTTCATCACTATAAGGTTTATTCATAGTGAGATTTATAAGTGATTGTTATTGAAATGAGGTTGTTTATAAAACGCTTTGGAAACTTAATTGTTTTCATAACAAGGAAAATCTTTGTAAATTTATTTTGATTCTTATTTAAGAATTAAGCATGTAAATGTTTTTATTATAAACATGATGATAAAGTTTTGCCGAACTGAGTATTGCATCGTTAATCTTGAAATTGTATATAGTTGCGCGCCTACATACAATTTGGAATGGACCATGCAAGGCTGATTAGTAGTCACCATAAAACTGATTAATAAACACTACATTTTCTTTGAAGATTGTGAAAGATAAAATTTTTATGAGATCTGCAAGAAGTGAAAAATAGGGACATAATGTTAGGGACACCTACATATGTGCCTGTAGCATCTATTCTTCTGATTTGAATTTACTCATCTGTGGAAATTGTCTTATTTGACAATTGACAATTCTTTGTTGTCCAGTTCTCCCGTAGTAAGATTCTTAGGAAAAGTATTTGATTACCGAGTGTTGGTACCCGACTGGATGTATCGACGTTCCTATCATTTCTTTTGATTTGATTTCATTTGAATGACCTGGGTAACGATCCGAGGAGCTTTCGAATGCGTACTCAAATTATGAAAACATGGGATATATTCATATTCGTTAAATGTTTTCGTCTGTATCTGATTTGAAATTCTCTCGCGTAGATTAGGCGTTAACCTTACTCTTTTAAGGTTAGTTATGTATCCAGATATCCTTGAATTATGAAGGATTATGAATTATTATTAGTCTTTTGAGAAGTTCACATCTTATCGACGACAATGCAACTGGAAAGTTGATAGTGCCCGTAGAATGGATTGATTGATTATGACATGACGACATTGTCTTAATTGATGGGAACTCGAATAGAATTCCCCTAAATGATAAGATGTTGATTATCAAAAGTGATCTAAATAATTCTTGATGGATGACCATATCCTGCATTTAGACTTGAGATTATATTGTGATTGGTTGTGAATTAGTCATAGATATTATAATCTAGAAAGAACCTAATACGAATTTATTAAAAGATGTTTCGATTATCTGAAACTTTAGGAAGTATTTGTTGATGAATTACCTAGACTTTCGCCATTAAGGCAAGTAGAATTTGGTATTTGATTATATTCTCGGTGCTGCACCTATGGCTTGTGCACTGTACGTCAGCACCATCTAAATTAAAGGAATTACCGTACAACTGAGAGTTGTCGGAGAAAGATTTTATTATACCAAGCCTGTCATCCTGAAGAGCTATGGTGTTATCATTCCTTATATATATAGATTACTGTGACTGAGTAAATTGACAATCGAAAACGATATCCATAACTCGAAATGGAAGAATTGTTCGATCATTTACAAGGTTCTAGCAAATTTGATCCATAGCATGGTTATCATCAACTTCGAATCCGCGAAGAAGATTATTTATTCCAATCACTACATCCGGTACTTGTAATGAATATTATGAGTTTCACGTGGTGACGTTTGTATTGACTAATACTCATGTAGCATTCATAATTTGGTGAATCACGTGTGTAGGCTGTAATTTGATAAATTCGTGCTCGTGATCATTAAGGACTATTTGTTCGACTATAAGAATAAGAAGGAGTTAATAATTAGTTATAAATTGCCCTGAATTGGCTAAACAAGGAAAACCTATACCTTAAATATTTAAAATGTGATTAAGGACTTAATCCTTTATATGATTTAACCGTGTGATTAATAGATAATGGAAGCTATATTGACTTTTCAAAAATTAGAACCATTAACGCTTAGGGATTAAAAACTTAATCCTTTACATAAAATGACCGTTGCATTAATAATGGTAAGATGTATGCATATAGACTCTTCAAAAATTAAGAGCCCTTTTAAGACTTTGGATTTTACCAAAAAGAAATGGAAATATGTTTTGACAAATGTTTTAACAAAGGATTTTTAAAGGGATTATTCCCTTATACACAAACCATTTAACTAAACTTCTGTTTAGGGGTAAATGTTTGTGTATACCTCAAGATAACTTAAGAAGGATTGAGTAAAACCATTTATACCATAACCTTAAAAATTGAAACGACCATTTTTTCTTTTCAACTAAGAAAATTTTGACAAAAGTATAGCCAAAGATTTTTCGAACATTTACAAATCTTATTAATTATTTTCAATAAATCAACAAAAATTGTGTTAACTAAATTCAAATTTATTTTGAACATTTTATATAATAAGTTGAACTAAGAAATTTAAAAACTTTTTGTGTTTACGTTTCATAAAAATTAAATATTTATTTAATTAGTTGTAATAATTATCGACGCTTTAAAACGTCGGATTGAGAAAAACTGATAAAAATGATAGATGAGACGAGACTAAAACAGAGAAAATATGAAGAAAGAATTTTGAATAAGTACGGTTGTGATATTTATTTCATCAGGAAGGTGAACGTAATTACTGACGCATAATATAGAAAGAATATCTGAGTGAATTATGGACATGATAATTATATTATCATGAGAAGTAAATATAGATACTGACACATTATGTATAAAGGATAATATAAATAATAAAAAGTGGTTCATGGCTAATGTGAACCATTAGAATTTTGAAGCCGATGGCGTTAAATGTATAAAAGACCACATGTGATTGCCTAAATATGGAGATTGTAAGATATAGTTATGTTGGAATTTGTAAGTATAAGTATTTTATTTATCTCATTTATGACTAAAAGTATCTTTGTCTGAAGAAGTTGTACTGATGGCAAATTATGAAGGCAGACGTCGCCTCATACATTAGTAAACGTCTAGCTATTGCAAAGGTCATCATCTGAATTTGATTCGATTTGGGTCATTGTCGACAGACTGACCAAATCTGCTAATATCATTCCCGTTAATGATAAATGCAAAAGAGTTATGTAAACATAGTTTGCTTGTATCAAACATCTTTATCAAGATCCTCGCTTCGCATCGAATTTCTAGAGATTTGCTCAGAAATCATTGAGAACGAACCTTGATGAGAATACTATGTACCACCCCAATCGAAGGGACGAGGTAAAGTAACGATACAAAGTAAAATAAGTGCTGTTTTATGTTTGAATGAATGACCTTTGGTAATAGACCGAATAATCGTTTTCCTTTGGAGAGATTATCATTGATAATTATCGTATTAGGATCGAGATTGAATCTTGTTAGGATCTAAATATTAGAGCATCTGTAAGCAAGAGTTGAGATGAAGACACCCGACATACACCCATTGTGGGTTGGACATGTCTTTTAGGTTTAAGGTTTCCTATGATGGCGAACCTAACCTTGCAAAATACCCAACCCGCGAGACCTGAAATGATTGTTGAAATTAGGATTTGATTATTGAATGCCGATAGTGGGCAGGAGGTTATGTGAATATGAAATGTAGATCTTGAAGTGACAAATGTGTAACGAAGCTATGCCACAATTTTTAACCTTGGAAAAATGAATTCATGATCTGACAAATCATGGGATATAAGTCCCCGTTGTATGGGACCATTGAGATGATGTAAAAGTTGGGATTGAAAGGCATATAAGCTGGATCTACCCTAGGACTTCAAGAGCTGCGTAAATTATGTTTCGTATATCGAACTTGATGGAATATCTATCAAGTGAGAATCTGATTATTCTTAGTAGAGCTTAGATCGGCGAAAAGTTGCATTCATCAAAAACCCGTGAACATCATGGATAGAGAAAGTAAGCCAACATTTAGCCTGATCTTATTCCCGTAGTTATGTTTGATGAAACTCGCGTATTATAATGGACTACACTTGTGAGAAAAGACCGAATGTGGAGGAAATACCCACATGGCTTTAACTCTATAAGAGGCGAGTAGTAAGATGATCTTTGAGGACAAAGATCCTGTTTAGGGGTAAATGCTGTGACAATCCGTCAATTTATGGTCAATATTTTATTCTCAATTTTTATTTGAAAACATTATTTTAATGTTACAATATGAACTCACTTATTTTTGGGAAGAAATTTGGATTTACGTCTTGAAGTAGCATCGACTACGTCTAAACCGGAGGATTCAACGTTACGTGCTTACGTTTACATACACCGTCTTTGGTGACAGTCCGACAATTCAGAAAATAAATTTATCCGTGAATATTATTTTGGAGTTTTAAATTTGTGTTGGTTCATAAACTCATAAATTTACGAGAAGAGATTAGGACTTACGATTTTATTTTAACGTCCTTTACGAATAAACCGGAAACCTTAGGATTTCGTATTTACGTTTTCTAACTCCGTTTTTGATGAGATAATTTTTATTGGATTCGTTTTGTGACAATGATTCATAATTTATAAAAACGTTTTTCGTAAAACGACCCGAGGGCACGCAAATCGAGGAAACTAGAATCCAGGAGTACCCGTAAATAATTGGGGATGAGACAAAACAAGTTTTGCCCCACCCTCAATATGGGATGGCAACATTAAGCTACAACACTCCACCACATCAATGATGTGTCAAGTTGTAAACTATGAAGCTTACACATGTCTTAAGCTTAAAGTATAAGCTAACCAAACATCAAAACCACCAAACCAAAACCACACACTCATTTGCAACTCATGCAAACAACTAAAAACCTCTCTCACCCTCCATTCCTTTCCGTCTCAAAAACATGAAGAAACACCCATTTGATCTAAATTTAACCACAAATCTTATGTTATTCTTGCATAAGATGAAGCCCTTTTGAAACCTTATTGATTGGTGGTGCTTATAACATCCATGGAGGAGTTTCCTTGGAGTCTTGAGGCTGATTTTCCACAAGGAGTATATGAAGATTGGTGGTCTTGAAGATGGTCATGGTTATTCACAAGCTTCTCCATCAAAAACCATGTCCAAATCACAACCTACATCAACTTGGTGGTATAAAGATTGTCCTCCTCATCTTCTTGTTATTTTGATTATGTAAACATGTATTTTGTTTCCTATTGTATATGTATATGATGATTATATGATGATAAAAATGTTATGTGGGGATTTGGTGTTGATAAACATGATTAAAAAGGTGAAAAACCATAAGAAACAAGGTTAAAATCTTGGTTAAATTTGTTGGCTGTATAAAACAGTAAAGAAACATGTTATGAACTGATAAAATGCTGAAGTAAAATCCATTTACAGTAAGCTATAAGTCTTGTACACATGTGAGAGTTGGCCATGCAATGGAATCAAAATAATGAGTGAGATATGATCAAAACAAGTTAGGTGGTCTAATCTGAATAAGCAGTTTTGTAGGGACTGTTAAGTTATGATAAACTCAAAATGGGCAGTAGCTATAACTAAGTTAAATGTAGCACATAATATGAAGAACTTGTCACCCAAAAATGAGCTTCTAATTCATTATAGAACTCTAGATATGGTAAAAATGGTGAACATGAAGATAAAAATCAGATTTTTGGAATTAATGTTTATTATTATTATATAAGCACTCACATTTTAATGTATAAAATGTAAAATAAAAACCCACTAACTTATAAAACTTATTTATATAAATATATAAAAGGTTAATTAAATGGATAAATTATATAAATGGTGGTGAAATAATATTTATAAGTAATAAAAACTATAAACTTGATTTTTACGACTTTTTCGGCTATCGCCGTAAAATTAACGTTTTTCGCCAAATAAAACTTAGACGACCAAACCCGTCTAATGTAAAGTTTATAAAAGTCATATACTGATATATAAGTATCTAATACAAGTAAAAACCGATAAAACCCGAACTATAAGAAATACGGACATTTACGAGCTAATTAAGCATATTGGACTAATAATTGGACTAAATAAGATAAAAACTTGTAAAAAGAACTTATTGGGCTTAACCCATTTGGGCCCAACATGGAAAGTAAACATACTGATAATATAGGTATAAAAGGGATTAAAACAAGTTAAAGAACTTATAATAAGTTTATCGGACTTAAAACACGTAAATGGGTAAAACTAGTAAGCTAGTATAAAAGTTATCGACATATAACACTAAAAATGAGTAAACGAGAATATGTAAACCCACTTGATCATCATATATATATAATCATCATATGTATACATAATTGTTAATTTTATAAAGTCATTGGACATAAGTCTAAGACCGAGTATTATTTGTCTAGGTTTCCGTGATTGAAGCACGTACCGTACGTCCGAATTGCCGATAACCCGCCTTCCCATATCAACGTGAGTTCATAGCCTCGCACTCCTTTAAATGTTTTTATAAATGTTTTATAAACCCGCGAGGGAGATAACATGTTAGTTTTTATAAAATAGGACACCATTTGTCCCGATTGTTTGTTTATTGATTTTGGACCCGAATGAATGAATGACCCGATTGTATGACCCGATAAATGATTAAAGGACCCGATAGATGAAATTAAATGGATTATTAAAGTTAGGTTATGTCACTAAAAGTCCCATTAGCATGAATTGTGAACTACCGGGATTTGGTAGACGCTTATGCATTTAATAGTACTATTTGGGGACGATCACCCCAGTTCGCGCCTTGACGGTTGATCCCCGTCGTGCCACATTGATTGGTAAGCGAATTTATGTATGAGAAGATTTCCATAGCGTGACCTTTGTGACGACACGCTACTTTAGATGGGCAAAATTGGTATCGGGTTAGCTACCTGTTGTTGGTTTAGTAAGGTAACAATGTCATGCGGCTTATAATAATCCAAAACTAACGAAATACTATTAGACGCTTCGAATTACGATGTATTGCCTGACTAGCAATACAGGGTCATACTATTGATATTATGTTTGTGTTTTGGTTTTTATAACCATATTCATATAACGGTTTTTATTTTCATACAACGTTATAAGACGTATTGTATGATGTTTTTGTGACATTGGCTCGTATAATGATTTTTAAGGCAAATGCCTATATTATGATTTTCGATAAGAATTTGTATAAAACGACTTTGGCTATTTTATGGCCTAGTAAAATGATTTGTACAAAATGATTTTCAGTAAAAATTTTATACTGATATTATATTGATGGAATTTATTAAACTCTATGAATTCACTCGGCGTTATCGCTGACCTTTTCTTTTAACATGTTTTATCTCAGGTACTTGAAGGTAATTCTCGGGAAGACGACAAGAATTCATGGCCCGCACTTAAACAATATTTTCCATTCAAATATTTTGTAAAACCTGTATTAAATCAAATGACTTGGGACCGATGTAACTTTAATATTTATGAATGGAAATGCTTTATTAATAAACGACGCGATTTTTATGCGTTGTCTATGATGTGAGTAATGTGCTATCCCGTAACACCAACTAGTCTTCCGCTGTACTGAGTTGTATAAATTTGGGGGTGTTACAGTGAATGTGGTTCGCGATCATCTGATGAATGCTGGGCATGGAGTATATCATGAACGTGCGCTGACTGAGGAAGATTGACAAACGTTACCACCCGAGACGTGAAACGTCTGTCTGGTTATGGAATAGTTGTCCTAAACTTGAGTCTGGTTTCTCAACTCTGTAACCGTATTCGGTAATTAACTGTGAAATGCGTATCGCGAGATGAAACACGAACCTGAACGTGGACAATGATATGAACGCTAACGTGAGCTTAATCATGAGATAACACGAAACATGAACTGAACCAGCATCATACTGCGAATGAGACATAACCGTGATCGTGAAGATAAACGTGAACGTGAATGTGAACGTACACGTGATCGTGAACATGAACGTGAGCGCGATACGTGAACGCTAAATTTCCATATGACAAGATTGTTGCTAGAATACCTTGGAATCATACGATCTACTGCTGAATTTCTTGCAGATTTGTTACTACGTACTCATTTCAGATAAAAGAAGACGTGTAGGCTGGGTTAACTGGTTAACAACGACTTAGATAGCATCATGCTTCGTCTGAGTCTGTGATACTGACAATAACCTCCATGGAATCTTATCTCATTTTTGTTCAGAAATTTCTAATGGTTGTAAAAACTCATTAGCATGTCGGTGTCCTATCTTGAACTTGTTGGAATGGCAGGCATTAGATATGAACATATCTGCCTCAACGTGTTATACTGTTTCTATCAAAATCCTGCCTGGAAATTTTGGTACATTCTGGTGTAATTTGGATGAATAGTCATGAAAGGATTATGAGTCTCGGTTTATTAGATCTCTCCTAGCGTAGGATCTTATGGAATACAACATTTTTGTGTAGGTCTTCTCCTTTACGTGTAAGCTTAGTCATGGAAAGCTAATTGTGAGAACTTTCAGCAATTCCTGCGGTAGTAGTCAACTGAGTTCTAGAAAATTTGTACTTTAATCACAAGCGTCGGTCTTGACCATCTGGTGATGGCCTTCAGCTTCGCAGGATTGTCTGAAATTTCTTTCTACTGAATAACGTGGCCCAGAAATGCCACCATGTTCAACTGGAAATCTCATGTGGAAAGCTATGTATAAAGTTTTCTCCTATCGAAGATTATGTAGAACTGTGAGAAAATAATTCTCGTGTTCTTCTCTAGAATTTAGCAGATCAGAATGTGATCAATGAATATACTAACGATCCTGTATGAGAATCCATGGAAAACTTTATTCGTCAATTTCATACTATAGTTGGAGCATTTGGGAGCTCAGAAGTATAAATCAAAGTTTGGAGAGACCATAACGTGTACAAAAGCAGTCTTGGAAACATCATGTTCTTTCTCTCACCACTGATGGTACCATGATCGGAATTGGTTCTGAAAAAATTGTTTAAGACATCGTAGCATGTCAGATAAACCTTTTATATGTGAGATGAACGTCGATTAAGAATGGTGATCTTATAAAATTTTTGGTGATCGACACATGATCTCATGTTACCCGGCCTTCTTTCTGATAGACAGAAAACGGTGCATCTTCTGAGGGTGTTCTAGGGCAAATAAAGCCTCGTTCCGGTCACTCTTGCAGCTAATGCTGCAACTCTTTTAACTCAGCTGAAGTCCTGCGATAAAGAGTTCTGAAAACAGTTTCTGTCCTTGAGACAAGCTCGATGTTAACCTCTGTCTCGTGGTTAGGAAGGAATTTATGAAAACCTTCTGGAATGACATCTGGAAGCTTTGGGATAATCTGCTGATCATGAATTTAAGGAATTTCAGAAGTCGCATCATGAATGGTGACTAGAAGTCTTCGCAGCTATAATTTAATAACTCACGTGCTTGTAAAGCTGAAACAATTTGTACTGATTTTTCTGGCAAAAAAATATAATGAATATATTTGGAATTTAGTAAGACGGATCTCGTCGTTAGCCGAAAGGAAAACCTTAATAAATATGGGTGGTACTGTGGAGTTTTTTTTTTTTGGCTGGGAGGGAGGTACTACCTGATTTGAGATAAAGCTGACATATGATCACGTGAAGTAAACGTGACAACTTTCACCGATTGGGTTCATCTGTAACCTCACAGAATGAACACTGCGCGTCTAACCTGAATAATACTTCGGTGATGGTAAATGAATTTTAAATGGTCTGATTTATGCGTGGCATCACAGAACAGCTATACCCCCTTGGAGGGTACCTTGAATTTCTGAGGACCTGGTTTAGGAGGCATACTGGTGTTATGAATCTGACTCGTACTTTGAGAAGATATTCGTATGATGTGTACTATGACTGGTGTCCTGACATGTGTCTTTCGAACTGATACTTGGGACCTGTGTCTTGACTGTTTTCTAGACATGTATTTTAATGGGTGAGTCTGAATAAGGTTAAGAATTTCTGATAACTGCTAGGGTTGGCGGACCGGTTAGACTGCTGACCTATGTATTTCTGGTCACGTTCGTTTCGGAGTTCCAATGGTTACTGACTGATAAATTATAAGCACGGTGGTTGTCATTACCGCCTTGTCTGTCAGTTTCCTGACGGTCGTTATCATGACCGTGATTCATGTAACTATTTCTGCAGAGTGGTCGGCTGAGTTCCGGTTCTCACTCTTCTGAATGAAAGGTTAGCTGAGTGAAGTGTGACATCTAGCTGAGAAGGTAAAAGCATGGAATGAAATGGTAGTGTCTGATGGTTGAAATTTACTCTTGTCATAAATTTCAAAGTTATAGTTTTTGTCCTTGTTCTGTAGAGTCTTCATAGTATAAACAGCATCAGCATCTTGAGAAATCTCCAAAGCATCAACAACATCAGCATTTGTGAGGTCTTCAAAGTGTTAGCAGCATCAGTATCTGGTAAAATCTTCAACTCACAAGCAGCATCAGCATCTGGTAGAATATCGACAAGTGGAAATGCCTGAGATGATTGTGGATCGATTAGAAATATCCATGGAGTAGGGTACCTGGAGTACACATGGACTACTATACATGACGTACCAAAGTGAATACTGCACATGGAGCATATCTGAGACACTGTGCGTGGAATACACATGAAATACTGTACATGAAGTATAACTGAGATACTGTACATGGGGTACATATGGAATACTATACGTGAAGTACACGATGAATACTGTTCATGTAATACCGCTGAAGGTTTGCTGATTTGATCGATACTGGTGTCAACCGTCTGACATGGTCAACGGAAGGTGATTTGATTTAACTGGTTAGCAAACTAAACTGAAATGGTTAACATGATAGGCTGATAATTTATGCGTAGACTTAATGCTGGTTGTATAGAAGCTGAAAAGTATGATTAAACGGAGTTTCATCAAGTTTTAGTATGAAGACACGACTGATGAAAACCAAACATGATTTATTATGAAAAACAGGATTTTATTGTAACCCTTCTGTATCTTAGCATGAAAACATGATCACCTTGATGAAAACGTAATCCTCATAAGGAGACATGAACTTAATCAGCATGAAAAACGACATCCCCGTGAGAGTATAACTTGACTGATACAAATAACATAGAAGAATAATTAACTGAGGTTATCAACTGATGTGGATAGTTATGGTTTAATCCACTGTCATGTATAACAATGTACAATCTGGGACTAAATATGGTTGGCTGTATTCCAATTCATATTTGTCAAGATTTTATGAAATGTCAGGATATGATAAAGGTGAACAACTAAGGATCGGTTCACAAGACAACATTCGACTGACAAGCATGAAATTTGATATTAACATTGGCGAACGTTTATGGGCTGGTTCACCAAGTAATATTTGACTGAAAACATGAATCTGACCTGAGTAAGGATGAACGCCTATGGTCAGTTCATCTATACAAAAATCTGAACGGGCAAGGGTGAACGCCTATGGTTAGTTCACCAAAACGAAAATTCGCTAAAAAGCACATGCGATTAAATATGGCCAGTCCTGTACCAACCTTTTACTTAGTCAAAAACTTTAAGAAAACCAAATGATAACTAAAGAAAACTGACTGATAAATGCTTGAGAAACATGAAAGATAACAACGCCAAAATCTGGGAAGTTCCTTGTGACTACCCACTAGTCACAGGTCAAGTTTTAGAGCCTACATGTCGAACCTTGCTCTCTGATACCATAATTGTAACACCCCACTTGGACAAGTGGACCGTTACGTGTATTTATGGTGTGTCATCAAAGCATAAGGTAAAGGTTCTAAAACATTAACTGACCATAAAGGAAATACCGGAATCAAACATCGGTAATCTAAACATAAGCTCAAAACATGAAAAGTAAATACTGAAAGAAATGACTAAACAATGTCCAAATAAGCAGAATAATGTAAGAAGTGCATAAAGTAAAAAGTCTGGATAGCTTCCATCCAATGCACATGCTCTCAGAATCCTAAGAGCGTCCTGGTGTACCTGTCGTTAGAACATGAAAGGAACTACGTCTGAGCATAATGCTCAGTGAATGGATACAAAGCATGATAAGAAATACTGAAATGAAGCAAATGATGAAATACTGAAGCTGTAAGACTGATAGGTAAAGTTGCAGCGGAAATTTTGTATAATCTAAAAAGTCTGATTTATAAATAATAAAGGTGAATTGTTATCTATTAAATCTGAAAACATGCATTTACTATATTTTAATTGCCAAGAGCTTATATAGGTCATGTGCTGAAACAACTGTTGCATGAATAACTGGAGGGGTGACCTCGTCATGATGTAGAGGGGTGGCCTCTAAATAATGTGTTGGGTGGAGGGATCAGCTCCAATGTGAAGGATGTAGAGCACACACCACATTCACCTGATAACTGTAAACTAAATAAGCCTAGGATGCATCCATATGCCCCACTAATAATACTGATAAAATGGCCAAGCTGAACTGAGTGGAATGCTGCGGAATATCACTCTCCTGTAGGTGAGTCATGAAACCGGTTCCTCAAGTGTTATGGTTACGATACCTCCGTAACTAGTACTACTGACTGCTCATGCTTGTATATAAGGCTCAGGCAATATCTTGGTTATTAAAATAATTAGTGATAGTGTAAAACATATACTGGGGAAAACATTTGGCTGCAGACGGGGAATCCTAATCATGCGTAAAGATAAGTCCATACTAAAGGACGGAAAATCCGTACCTCTTGTCCAGTAACTGACTGATGGAAGACTGAACGAATACTACTCGGGCTTCACGTAAGCTCCAATAATAATAGACGCGAATAAGTGATCTGATTCTTTATTTATTTATTTCTGAAATTATGTACGTATTTTAACTGATAAGTCTGAACTTATATTAATTCTTCCTAATATATTAACGACTTGTTATTAATTACGATACAAACAAATTCGGGCGTTAATTAAAATACTATAATAAGTAACTTGTTAAATGTGAGGTTTTCTAATTTATAAAGTTTTAAAAATCATTTAATTTCTTTAATAAAATTATACCCTTTAACTATTATAAAACTATTTTAGGTTAATCTATATAAACGTACAATTAAATTATTTATAAAATAAATAATAAAAGGTATAACGTAAAATCTTTATTTTTATAATAATCATGTCCCGAGCCTACCGATATTCCCCTTATCGGTCGCACTAAACAATTAACAATATATATATAAATCTGCCTATATAAAAGCAGTGACATAATCTGAGTCACAAAAAAGTGTCACTAAAAACTGGATTTCAAAACTGTCTGAAAACATTTCTGCGACAGAAAATAGTGTCGCAGAACTGTCGCTAACCTTAAAATAAAAACTTCATTTTTTGTCTAATTTCTTCCCACTGCCTTCTATATCTTTTCCCACTGTTTTCTTTATCTTTTTCAACTGTTTTCTTTATATTATTCCCACTGTTTTCTTTATATTATTCCCACTATTTTCTTTGTTATAAACCAAACGCACCCTTTTGTTGAGTTAAACCCAAACACCCCCTGTGGCCTCTTTGTTTTGTGGCTGCTCCAGTTCAAGACCAAAATCGCACCCTTTGGTGGTCAAGACTGGTTCAAAACAACCCCCCACCGAGACCTTAACCAAATAAAACCCGACACCATATTATACCCCACTAATATGGGGTTGCTGTCCTCGGCTGGTCAAAAGAAAGACCCACGCCGGCCTGTTGTGGTCATGGCTGGGCAGCGAGCAACCACACCGAGACCCCTGCTGGTCTCGGTTCGCGTGTAATATTAAAACCCGACCATCAAGGAATTATAAACACAATTTACCTTTTTCATTTTATGTTTCTTGATTAAAACATGAAAATTCGATTATTGTAAAACAAGGAAAAATGCATTACCGTAATATGTGATTAAGAATGATCAACCATACATGAATTCCATTATCAGCAAAACTCGTTCTCTCTTTCTTTTTTATTTAAGCCGGCGGCTAGGAAAAGCGACAGAACCCTAAGTCTTCTTTCTTGTTTTTTTCGACTGATGTGGGAGAGAGGGTTAAAGTCCCCTTTTATTTTTCTTTTTGTGCTAATGGGCTTGGCCCAAAATTTTCTTCCCCCCCCTTTTTTTAAACAAAACCGGCTCAAAGAGCCCTTTTACTTTCTTTATCTTTTTTTATATAAACCGGCCCTTGTATAAGACATATATACTTTTCATTTTTTTAAGCGTAATCGTACGCTTGTATTTAATTCTCGCGTTTATTATTGTCTGTTAATTAACACATAAATAGTTTATTACGATTAAACTGCGTATTTAATCTTCAGATTTAAAATACGGGTTTTACATCCATACGCCCCCTTATATCTACCTAACTACTTGTTTCATGTATCAATGATGAGCATGAGAAGTCCTCTGCGAAGGCTGATACTAGGCCTTCCTCCCAAAAGGAGACTTCAACGGCGGGGGGAAGCGGGTTTCCCCAAGACCCTGTCTTCGCTCTTGATTGGGAGTTGCATGTGTCTTCAGATTTGACAGGGGCATTCGACTACTTCAGCTTTCTGGACAACATCATGCCGCCTGGTCGAGCTGCGATTTTAGAGGGGATGAGCGATGCGGTTCTGGCGGACGAAGTCGGCTATTTTTCGTCGTAGAACGTGACATTGATGTCGTGCATCAAGAAGAGGTTTTTGGAACTGTCCACCCAAGTTCGGACAACTGAAGAGAAACTTGGGAAAATTATAGAGGAGAATGCTGTCACCCTAGGGGAAATGCAAGAGAAAATCACCCAAGAGGTCGAGAGAGGCTGACAAGACGCTTCCCTCATCCACTCCTTGACAGAATAGAAAAACAAGCTAGCTTTGCACTGGAAGAAGAGCGCGCTCAGCTGAACCATTTGAAGGCCTCCAACCAAGTTGTAATGGGGTCCTTTGAGAATGCGAAGGATAAATTTGTGGCGGATGTGGATGCGCTGGGCGCAAGGGTTAAATAAGATATCGGTGGTCTTAGCAACCAACTAAAGAGGTTGAGCATTGAGATGGATGAAGACCTATATCTGCGCTTGATGAAGGAGGTGGCCGAGAAGCGATGGCTGGTGCGCTACGGTTTGCCCCTAGCTGCGATGGGTTCTTTGGAATACCCTACCTTACGGGCCACCTTTGCCCAGTCGATCATAGCTGTGGTTAATAAGGGTACATCCAAGGGTTTGGTGAAGGCGTACAAGTTTGATCTGTTGAAGAAAGAGTTGATAGAGGTGCCTTTCAATGACCCTACTGCCGAGGCAAAACTCACAGCCGCCCTGAAGGACATGAGCGCATGTCCCTTGCCATCTTTCGGTCTAGGTGACAAGGACCATGAGGTGCCTATTGAGGTTGTAATGGAAGGCCTAACTCTGGCACGCCATAGGGTGGAGGGTGCAGAAACACAAGCAGACTTCCAGTTGAATCCCTCCCTAGAGCAGCTCACCGTACCAATATTTTCCCATCCTAGGGATGTACTTGACCCCTTTAGGGTTGAGAGGGAGGTGCCTTTGTCTGAGGTGTTTGCACCGCACGATAGGCGTGCTGCTTCCAAGAAGGTTGTGCTTAACATAGAGGCTGCGCCGTTTGTTGGTGTATCCCATCTTTCTGCTTCCATCCCAGTTATACCTTTGCCACTACTAGATAGGGATGCGCGCGTGCTAGATTTAATAGAGAAGAAAATGAAAGAGCACTGTGCCGCATCATATTGTCCTCCCCTGTTGAATTTGAAAAGATCCTCTTCTGACACCAACTTACTTTCCAATAATCTATCTGATCTGTAAATATTGTATGTACTTTGTGCGCGAACGTTTGTTGTGTACTTGTAATGAACACTTCCCATCTTTTGTTTTTATTTATGAGAAATATGTTACGACGCTTTAATGTTTATAGCGCAGAGTTTGTTTTTATGAATTAATGTAATTGCATAAGTGGTCTTTATGGTTGAGGCAGACTCATTACGTGCGGCATGCCGCTACTACCATAAAGACGGTCAGGTGAGGCTGACTAATTGTTAGGCGTGCACGACTGTGTCTTATCAGTCTCAGTATGTACTGGCTGTATAGCTTGCCACGATGTCGTAAATAGCAAGGGGCCTAGCAAGGATACATGATCCATGGTCGATGGGGTTGCATCCCTCTTACTCGACGAGTCTAATTAGTAGGGTAGGCGCATTCCTCTTATTTCTCCTAGAAACGTTGTGCACGCGTGTGCCAGTAGACAACATATAACATAGAAAAAATATATGTATGACAAAAATAAATGTTTTTATAATGCGCCGTGGAACTAGCTAGGGACCACGACAGTTTTATTAATACTTGAAAGATGTTTAATACATGAAATAAAAGGAAAAAATAATACATTGGTTCTAGAAGTTCGCTGCTAAAGGTAACACTTTTTTAGGTGGCATATGCTCCAAGGCCTTTGTAGGTCATGACCGTCCATGTCGCGTAGTCGATATGCGCCATTCCCCAATGCATCTATCACCATGTAAGGTCCTTCCCACTTAGGCCCAAGTTTTCCTGTATTTTCAGCACGGCTGGCCGCGTTTGAGCGGTACACGAAATCACCTGGCCTAAAGGAAGTCTTTCGCACCCTAGCATCGTAGTAACCCTTCATTTTTTATTTTGACTTGGCTTCGTGGATAGCTGCCAACTCTCTCCGCTCCTCGATTATGTCTAAGTTCAATCGTAACTCATCATCATTTGTGACCATGTCCACTTCTGCTGTGCGGAGTGTTTGTAATCTAATTTCGACTGGGATAACTGCCTCTGTGCCGTATGTTAGAGCGAAAGGGGTATCACCCGTAGCTGTTTTTATCATTGTGCGATGTGCCCACAAGACATGTGATAACTCGTCAACCCATTTTTTATTGTGTTCCCCCAATCGCGCTTTAATGCCATCTCCCAGGCTCCTATTTTCTCTTTCCACAAGTCCATTTATTTGTGGATGGGCTACCAATGCGAACCTTTGGTGTATGTTATTTTTCGAGCACCGATCTTTAAATGGATTCTCCGTGAATTGTTTTCCATTATCAGAAACTATCTCCCCAGGTAATCCGAAACGACATACTATATTGTCCCATACGAACCTTTTTATTTGGTTCCCTGTGATTGTTGTGACTGCCTTTGCTTCAATCCATCGCGTGAAGTAATTCATCGCGACTATTAGGAACTTAATTCCACTGGCAGCTATGGGAAAGGGTCATGCGATGTCTATTCCTCATTTGAAGAATGGCCAAGGGAAAGTGATGGGTGTCAGTTCCTCTTGGGGTTGTCGTGGTATCGGCCTGTGTACCTGGCAGTCATTGCATTTGTTGATGAGCGTTCGTGCATCCGCTTGCATGGTTGGCCAGTAATACCCACTGCGCAACGATGTTGCCACCACTGACCTAGGTCCTGCGTGCATGCCGCAGGATCCCTCGTGTATTTCACTAATGACATACTGCGCTTGCTGCGGCCCCACGCATCTTAGCCATGGCTGAAGGAATGATCGTTTGTAAAGAATCCCGTCTCTGACTTTGAATTTCCTCGAGCGTCTTCGTATTCGTTGCGCTTCGATTTCGTCATGCAGGAGCTATTCCTTCGTCAAATAGTCCACAATCGGTCTCATCCATGTAGGACCTTTTTCCTCTACTACCGATGTGACTTCCTGTTCTTTTATTGATTTGTCTTTAAGGATCTCTACCAGGACTTGTTTTGATAGGTGTACAAAGCTGGTGGACGCTATTTTGCTAAGTGTGTCTGCTTTCTTGTTATCCCCCTAGGTACTTGGTGAATCCCTCAATCAACGTCTTGGCTTTTTGCAAGTATTGTACCATGTTTTCTTCTTTCGCCTCATATTCGCCAAGTATGTGGTTTGCTACCAGGCGAGAATCTACGTTTGCCTCGAGATTGCGCACCCCCATTCGTGCTGCAATTCTTAGTCCTGCTATTAGCGCCTCGTATTCTGCCTCGTTATTTGTGGCTGTGAACTCAAAACGTAGTGCGTATGTGACTTCCACTCCTTCAGGATTAGTGAGTATGAGCCCTGCGCCAGATCCATCAGTGCAAGAGGACCATCAGTTAATAAGATCCATTGGTCTTGGACTTCTTCCCTTTGTTCTGGCTCCTGAATGTCCTCTTCTGGTGTTTCGATGATAAAACCTGCCAGAATTTATCCTTTTACGGCATTGCGCGGTCTGTAGGTAATGTTGTGTTCCCCAAGTAGAACACTCCACTTTTGTAACCTACCAGCGACGTCCGGTTTTGATATTATCTGTTTTATGGTTTGATCTGTTATCAACACTACGGGATGCGCTTGAAAGTATCTGCGCAACCTTCTTGCTGCAAATACTAGTGCGAGTACCAATTTCTCCATTGGGGTATAATTTAGTTCCAAGCTCTGCAATGCCCTGCTTATGAAGTATACTGGTGTTTGCACGTTTTCCCTGTCTGTCATTACCACTGCGTTGATCGCTCCATTTGTAGCAGACAAATACATTATCAATTCTTCTTTAGGACGTGACGCGACTAACATAGGGAGTGAAGCTAAATGTGTTTTCAGTTTCTCGAAGGCTTTCTCAGCTTCCTTTGTCCAATTGAAGTCTCTTTTCTTGATGCACTTCTTGAGTGTTTTAAATAAAGGGAGCGACTTCTCTGCGGATTTGGACATGAATCTATTCAACCCCGCGAGCTTCCTATTTAGCGATTGCACTTCCTTTTTTGTTTTTGGGCTTCGCAGCTGAATGACTGCGTCTATTTTTTCCGGACAAGGTGTTATGCCGTTGGGGTCAATCATGTATCCTAGGAACATGCCTTCTGTTGCCCTAAAAGCGCATTTCTTTGGATTTAACTTCATGTTCATTCTCCTAAGTGTTGAGAATGTTTCCTCTATATCCCTGATAAGTTCACCCTCTGTGTGACTTTTTATTACCAGATCATCGACATACGCCTCCAAATTTCGGCAGATTTGACCTTCGAACGCTTTATCAACCAGCCGCTGGTACGTGGCCCCTGCGTTCTTAAGTCCAAATGGCATTTTTGTGTAGAAATACACACCCTGGCTGGTATGGAATGTTGTTTTTTCTTCATCTTGCTTTGCCATTTGTATTTGGTGGTATCCCTTATATGCGTCCAGGAACCATTTGAAGGGATATCCATACAACGATTCTAATTTCTAATCTATCTCTGGGAGTGGATAGCAATCTTGGGGACAAGCCTTATTAAGGTCCGTGAAGTCAACGCACATGCGCCAGCTGCCATCGTGCTTTTTAACCATCACTGGGTTAGCGAGCCAATCATGGTAGTAAACTTCCCTCATGATTCCTGCGTCTACCATCTTCTTCACTTCCTCAAGTATCACCTTGTTACGTTCTGGGGCTTGTCCTCTTTTCTTTTGCCTAACTGGGGGTACCCTTCGTGGATTTGAAGCTTGTGTTTAGCTATTGACCTTGGTACCCCCGTCATGTCTTTAGGCTCCCATGCGAAGACGTCTAAGTTTTCGTTTAAGAGGCGGCACATGTCAGCCTTCCCTTCATCAGACAATGTCCCCCCGATCGTTATCTCTTGGTTTGGATATTACGGATGGACTACTACTTTTAGGTTGGGCGGCGAGTCTATCCGGGGTTTCATTGCAACCCGATGGGGTTTTGTGTTAGTGTTGCACTCTGGGAGTGCTATCGCTGTGTTGAAGATTGTTACGATTCCTCCCTCCACTGGGAACTTTATCATACCATGAGTTGTAGAAGGTACTGCTCGCATTGCTAGCATGGCAGGTCGCCCAATAATTCTGTTATACTGCGATGGCGACCGTATGATTAAGAAGTTCATGGAGACTTTTGTTGAATGTTCATCGTTTCCCACTTTCACTACTAGCTTTGTTGGACCAAAGGCCACACTGCTTCCCCACTGAATCCCATGAGCGGGGAGGTTGCAGGCACCATTTGGCTCCTTACTTCTTCGCTGAGTTTTAGGAAACAGTGTTCATACATTATTTCTGCTGCTGAATCTCCATCAACATACATACGATGTATATTGTGTTCACCAATGCTTATTTCTATCACTAACAGGCGTTCTACCACTTTCCTCGCGCTGAGGGGGGGGGGGGGGGGAGGAGATGTCTCTCCCTTTCGAGAGATTTTGGCTTACCTTTTGCTTTATCCTTCGCTGCCATGCGTCTACCATCTAAACATGCGCGTTAGCGGTTTTTGGTTTTTCGTCCTCCGCGATTCCTTTGACAAGGTGTTTCAGCTTCCCTTCTTTTACCATATTCTCGATATGTTTCTGCAACTAAATACATCCGTTCGTAGCATGCCCCTTCTCATCATGATATTCACAATATCTGTTGCCAGTGCGCCTTTCTATCGGGGTGGTCATTGACAATGGTCTTGGGAAATTCCCACCTTCGGATATAAGGATTTCCCTCGGAGTTAACTTAAGGGGAGTAAATTTGAAATTACTGGCTTGTCCCTCTCTTTTATTTCCTTGGTAATCGAGACCTCCATGCCTGCTTTGCCTGATAAATCCTTTGTTAGGCGCTTCGCGAGATCTATAACCATAGGCGTTTTGTGTCTCTTCCGAGGCAGCAGACTCCCCATGTATAAAGGATCTTACCCGTCGTAGTACTCCATCGAAGGTTTCTGGTGTTCTTTCATTCAACTTTTTTATTAGATCAGTGTTGCGTATACCTGCCATGAAGCAAGATACTTTCAAGATTTCTGGGCATTCTTTTATTTGAAGACACTCGCTCTTGAAACGTTCTAAAAAATCCTCCAGGTACTCGCCCTGGTTCTGCTTGATTCTGGCAAGTGATACAACACTCCTATCATGACTTTTCTGTTGCACATAATTTCTTTTGAATGCCTTCCACAACACTTCATACCCATTAATTGTTCGCGGCGGAAGTTTGTCAAACCAGATCCGCGCGTTTCTACGAGTTTAGAATTGAACATATTGCACCATACAGGTTCTGGACACTGCTCAATACCCGCTTGGGATTCGAAGACCTTTAAGTGGTCTCTGGATCTGAGGTGCCATCATACATTTTTACGTTTGCTGGCATGTGGCGCTTTCTTGTATCGGCGTAATACTGTATGCGTCTCGTGAGAGCGTTTTTCCTGGCTCTTCTCCAAGGTTGTGAGAAGCCTTGGTTATCCGAGGAATAACATTCAGGCATGTGTTTTTCAGGGTGGTTATCACTCGGTCTTGACAGATTGCTTTCAGAGGATTCACCGTGTTCTGCACGCTCCTTTCCTCTCGTTCCCTTCTGGTTCTTTCTGTGTTTGGAGACCCGCATGCTTTTACCATAAATAGTACCCTTAAGATCGTACGTACATGATTAGAACTTTCCTTTTATAGCACGTTTACGTTTCATGAATAAGAATTACAAGTATTACGTACGTGTTATAACACGATAAGTAATTATTATGTATGAACACACGATAATTATTCCAATAATAATTATATTCACGAACATACGAACATGAAATCATGAACGTAAATTAATCACGAACTAATATTACGTATGTATATATATTTATTACGAACATGAATAAACATATTAAGTCACGATCCATAACTAATTAGAACACGTAAATTACGAACACGAGAACACACTATTATTTTAGACACGGAAAAAGGTACGGGTTACCCCATGTGGGGCCCCCTACCCGCGGCTACACAAGAAACATGGGCTTAGCCCATGTAATTTTTACTAAACAAGGGGTTAAGGGAAAAACATGTTTCATTTATCACAAAATCTAGAAAATAATTAAAACCCTAGTTGTCTTTTGGTGCTTCTTTTGGCCGCCGGGTTTACATCACCACAAGGGTGATTCGGGTTGATTTTGATCTTTCATTTATTGCAAGGAATCGTGTGTGTTCATTCTTCTTGATTTTACGTAATCGGTATAACCTTTAACCTTTTATTTTTATGTTTTGATTTATATAATCACATAAAATCATGATGTTTTTAATAAACAAATTAAAACAAGTAATATAAACATGTTCTAATCATGGGGTTTAAATCTATCATGGGTTTAGGGGTGTTTTGTTTGTGGCCGACGCCTAACCGAGCCCCAAGGGGGTCTCGGCTTGGCTTATTTCGCACCACCGAGACCATATGGTCTCGATATGATGGTGGTGGTCTCACGGCAGCAGCAAGGCAAGGGGAAACCCCGACCTCGGTCGGGGTATGGTGATGGTTACGGGTCCGGTTCATGGGTTTTAATCACGGGTCCGGTTCATGAATCATTTTTTTAAGGTTTATGATTTTTACAAGTTATGTTATTTTTTTTTAAGACTTAAATTAAATTAATTAAAAGCATGAACATGATTAATTTAATTTACATGGCTTAGGTTATGAATTTAATTATTAATTCATGAATTTTAACCTAAGTATTTATTATTTAATTAGACTATATAATTAATTAATTATTAAAACCATGATTATAATTAATTAATTTACATGACTTATGTTATATTATTTATAGATAATAATACATGTTGTAACCTAAGTATTTTACCTTATTTAATTAAAATCATGTTTTTTAATTAAATACTTTAACCTATAGTTTATTTAATTTACATGTAATAATTAATAAACTATACTATGTAATCACATGACTTAGAATAATAATCAGTAAACACTTAAGCTTATATAATTAGCTTAATTATCCAACTTATATCTAATTATGGAAACTTTCTATTTTTTAGAAACTTATTTAATTAAGGCAGCTAATCTATTTATGGAAACTTTCTATTTTGGAAACTTATCTATTTTAAGCAATAATTCTTTTTTTGGTAACTTTCTATTTTTGGAAACTTTCTATTTTTTTGGTAACTTTCTATTTTTGGAAACTTTCTATTTTAGGAAACCTGCTATTTTTAGGAAGTAACTTATTATTACACAACAAGTATAATAATACATGAAATAAAAGTAATACTTAATCAGAATAAACAAAATATATGATAAACACAGTATAAAGCTTAAATCAGAAAAACATGACATGAACATATAAAACAAGCTAAGACATGGTATAAAACCAGTTACGTACCCAGTAATCAGATACTTATACACGTATGTATTTATGTAGCATTAGTGATACCGAAGTAGGACTCTCTTCCATTCGTCTTCTCCGTTCACTGGACATAAGGTACGGATTCTCCGTCCTTTCAGTATGGACATTCTTTCCTTATTAGGATTTCCCCGTATGCAGCCAACTGTTTTCCCTAGTATATGTTTTATATGTTTTTGATTGCTTATGTTTAATTACAATACCTAAAGCCATATACATGCATGACCAGTTTCACCTAGTTATGGAGGTACCATAACCATAACACTAGAGGAACTGGTGTTATGACTTCACCCGGGAGTGATAGCTCGTGGCGTCCCTTTCAGTTTTTGGCCATTTATTATATTATCAGGTGGGGCGTATGGGTGCATCCTAGTTACATGTTTTCAGCAGATTACTCAGTGTGAATGTGGTGTGTGCCTTGCATCCTTCACAAGGAGCTGATCCCTCCTACCCAAAACCAGTATATTAAATTAGAGGCAGCCCCTCTAATTTGCATGACGAGGTCACCCCTCCAAGTATTCATGCACGTTGATATTTCATGACCTATATTGGCTAACGGTAAAATATGTTGAACAGTTTTTACAAGATAAACATAAGGCTTTTCAAACTATAAAACCAGTTTTACTAAGATATAACCGGGTTATCCAGGACTTAGTTTATTCTGTTGTTTCATGCTTTTATGCTTATATTATTCATGCTTTACTTGTACATCCGTGCACTGAGTGTATTGCTCAGCCGTTTTCTTTTTCATGTTCCCAAAATGGGAGGTACTCAGGGACGCTCGTAGACTTTAAGCGTACATGCATATGGATTGGAAGCTTCCTAGCCTTCTTTACTTTACGCATTCCTTTATACTTTGATACTCATTTCCATGGACATTGTTTAGTCCTTTCATTTACAGTACTTATGTTTGTGTGTGATGAGTTCTACTTTTGGGATACCGATGTTTGATTATGGTATTTCCTTTATGGTCATGTAATGTTTAGACATGTATCCTTGTATGCTTTGATGACACGCCATAATCACGCGTGACATTCCATTTATCAAAACGGGGTGTTACAATCCAGCTCGACTAGGGACTATACGTCATCATACCACATTCAGATAAACCAAGTTGCTACTATCTACCTGAGTTTTAAAGGTACATAATATTAGGTGTTATTTTTAACAAGAATACTACAAGAACGAGTAACCCAAACTCAAAACAAATGTACCTATACATTATTTTCACAAGTGAAGTTTTTTCAAGGTGAGCCCCCTTAGTATCAGGAAATAGATGTTCTTTTACCGTTGGTTTCTTCACAATTGCATTATCCTCTTCATGTTCAAAGGCCATGTCATCTAAAGAACAGCTAGGGAAAATCTCTGGTTCAGTAATCACATGGATAAAGTCATCAACGAATTTATCGTCCTAAAATAAAGAACATATATTATTATGTCTAACAAATACAATTGTAAGTTAACTAAACATGAAATCAAATTACCTATGACAAAACAACCACAAGGGTGGGATGGTAAATGTTATTAGTTTTGATCGTTGAACAACCATATCATTTTGATATACATCGATACAAGGATTCTCATCCGCTTTCACTTATGAGTGCAACAGAACATTGAGAGTTGATCGATTCATCTGAGAATGAGTATATAGATTATCTATGTAAGGCTCATCAATTAACATATAATCGACTTCAACACGCCCGATTTAATCTTTATCCTTTCGTGAATGGAACAATGAAGACTAAAAATTAAATTTCAAACATAACCATTTGGAAAGTGTACAACAAAAGTATTCGAGAGCATTTTATATAATAAAAAGTCACATTTACCTTGGAATCATGTGATGTCAACTCTATAATACAACATGATTTTGATTTTGTTTAGAAACTTCAACATTCAAATCACTTTTTGGCTTAGAAGAACATACATCGTTTTCTAATTTTCTTTCAAAATAATCTCTAAGGTACTAAGTCTGCTTAGAGATTTAACTTCCTCAACTTTTATCAATGCCACTTCCTTTCTTAGAAATTGAACTTCAACAAGTTGTTGAGCAACATAAATATTATAAACGTTGTTCAAGATTTCTCCTTTTCGTACCGACTCACCACCTTGTACCTCTGACTTCATAACATCATCCGCATCTTCAACATGTGTGCTTCTTGTATTATCACACAATGTTGGAGACAGTTCAACAACTTCCGAGGTGCCAACAACAACGCCATTATTGTCTAACAAAAAAATTGTTTTTGATTTTCCTTGGTATTGTAGCTACTCATCCATGTCTTAATCAACCAAACCATTAATAAACTGGACACTTGCAATAAACCATGTTTATATAATCTTTTATGAAGTTAAAAATAGCAAAACATTTAGAACAAACTCTTGTGACACAAATACAAGTATACATCATATTCTAACTAACTATAAATATTTTACAAATTTTTATATTGTATTTAGCGGTCCAAAAAGGCGATAATAATGTGCTTATTCAAAAAAAATCGAGTTAGACCATCCCACACCTCGTGGGATCATATTTTCTGATTTATTCCACCATTTCAAGGACATACAGTAAGTCTCCAGAATCCATATATGGACACAAGATTCGTTCATGTCAATAACTGATTACATTCTTATACCTAACATTTTGTTTAAAATGTCCTCTTTTTTTAAAACTAATGCCAAAATTAGATCGTTTTGAATGAAATAACTTTCAAAGTTAACCAAGCAATAAACACATGAATAATTTAGTACTACTGTCAAAGCTTTTATGCATAACAAAACAAAATTTTTTACTAAACAAAACATCAAACGATGTTCTGTATGTCTATAAATAACTTTTACATTCCTTCTATAAAATTCAACCCACATGCATTCATCCCAAGCATAACAATTCTAATTTTTTAAATCCACAACCAATTCAAGTATATGCTTAAGGATGCAATTTTGTTTCTCTCTACCTATGAACACTAACTCATAAACAATTAAAATACATACCCTCACAGCATCCAAATCAGACAACTCTAACCACCGTCATTATTCTAAATATTGAAAAGTTCCCACTCGTGAACAGGCTTTGTTCAAGTTTTGGTTAATTTCTAGGGAATACACGTTTGCAAAAAGGAATAAACTTTTCGTGAGATTCTAAAACTTTACCAAATCTAAAACCAATAATTAAGCAAAAAAAAATCCGCCCAAATTGTAAGTAATGATCACCAATATGAAATATATTATGAGATGCAGATAAAGAAACATCAAAGACTAATAACCGATGTTGTAAAACATAATGTATTAAATGGTTATCATTGTCGATCAAAGGAATATCTAACCACGGCCCGAATACAGTGCTTCTAAACAGTTTATCACGAATTGCGTTTGTTATAATTTTGATTTAACATCAACAAGTAAATTCAAAGTCAATCTAACAAAAACCTTTACATCGTACATATCATTACTGATATACATAATACATATGTTAGTGGTGTTGGTCCACTAATCTTGTGCACATAATGAATCTATCAAGAACAATGAAGAACATTTGCACAATTAAACCAATTGACTAACTAATAACACAAGCTTGTACTTTTCATCGTATGTATATCTTATTAATAATGAATCAACAAATATACATGACTTGCCCGGTTGTTTGCGGAACAACAACCGGGCGATGAATGACAAACTAAACTCCCATGTTCATAGCTAGCTAAGCTTATGCAACAATGGGAGGAATGAAACCCTAAACCACTAAAGTATTACATGTTTGTTTCTGTGGGTGGGAATCATTGACTATTCTATTACAAGTACCACATATATATAGTGGAAGTGTGAAGCTTCCTTGAGAAGCTTTACTAAAGTACAAGTAACCACCTTGTACTTTGTTGTCTTCATCTTTTGCACCTTTGACAAAGTAAGCCTTCCTCTTGAACCTTTGTCTTCATTGCTAATAAGACATGTGCCCACTAATACATAAGACACTTCTTCAGGTCTTCTTAACATCTTCAGGTCTTGTAATCAGTAATAGTCTTGAGGAGTTAGTAAGCTATTATGTCATCAGTTACTAACTCCATCATCCTTGATTCTTTGCACACTTACTGAGATCCGCCTCAGCTAATGACGAGTCTATCTCGTAGACTCTAAAGAAATCTAAAGAATGACACACTGAACTTATAACATACGTAAGTTCAGTGACTAACACTACTTAGGATACTTTACATCCAAATCCTGTGCAAGGGACAAATCAGGCACTGAATTGACCCAACAATCTCCCCCTATTTGGATAGAAAAGTAGCCTAAGTTAAATAGCAGTAAGTGAGCATAAAGGCTTCTTCTTACCTGCTATGTTACAACAATGAATACCAAGAATAACTAGCTTTACTAGTTCAAGTCATCCGCTAACTTGTATCGTCTTGTACCTGTTGTAGTTGTTACTGAACTGCAATATCTGATCTTGTACTTTGAGAAACACTTGAACCAATTCCCTGATGCTTATATAGAACTCATAAAGGTAACTTCACCTTAGGTCATCAGTGAAGTATATGCTTTACCATAAAGACCATATGCTTCACCCTAGCATATATTAAAGTAGCATATTATATCCAATGTAGATCACGAGTTCATTTACCTTTAATCAAAGAAGTGTGGTCAATGGTTGACGCAACAACCATAAAAGATCAGACAATGCAACTTGTTCAGCAACCCATCTTCAGTGACTTTGCTCAATCAGCCAAATGTAAACATTCTAAGTCCCTGAAGGTTATGTGTTGTGTATGATAGTATGTATGTAGCTTGAGTAAACTTGATGTTTCTTCACATAAACACAAGTTTACCTCTGTCCTCGCTTCTCTCCCCCTCAAAATTTGCTAGGGAACCAAGCAACTTTTGACCGACTACATACTAGTACACAATCATAGCGTGATAGTCTTCATCTCGCCTGAAATACAACTCCCCCTGAATTTCATCTCCTATCAAACGCCTGATGTCATCAAACCCCTGTATAATCTATGTTTCACCAATTCCCTGTAACACAGCCTGGTCTCTCAAAAACTCTATGGCTGGGGACAGCGGGGTAGGGGAGGGTGACAACTGTTAGGGAGGGGAGGGGAGCTGTGAACACATCTTCTTTCTTTATCTTGGTGTGAGAAAAAAATTCCTGAGTGACCAAGTCCTTCAACAGCTGAAGGCTCTGAAGATAGCATGTTGAGCAGCTGGTCATCTTGCCAGCGAATCCTTGTTAAGCTGATTTTTTTTTGTAGATTTTGGGTTGTGTGTTTTGTGTATGGTTTGGGTGGGTATATCACAGTTGCATGTGGATCACAGCGGCATCAATATCACAGCGGCATCTATATCACATCGGTGTGTAGATGTCCGTGTTTCTCTCCCCCTCAAAATATGCAGCTTTAACAGCATCTTTTGACTGCGATTATCCTCTTATCACTCAACCAAAAAAAAAGGCGTACAACGCGCCTCAACTTATTTGAGTTTGGATAAAAATCCACCAACAAAAAGTATCTGGAGTATTCATCATCAGATACCTCAAACTTTGTAAGTTTGGACGTCTCAGCTACAGCTTTTAACCTGAAGAAATGTTTTGGTTTACTGAAGAAAATCAAGTATAAAACTACCTGAAAGAGAGTTCTCTTCAGCGAACTCTGGGGGTTCAGAGACACCGGGTTGGTGGTACAATGGCTGTGAGACCTCTGGGTTCTCGACCTCTGATCTTTCAGCAGGATGGGGTTAGCACCGCTGTTGATGGTGCCTGGCTGATGGGAGTAGCTGACTATTAGAGTTCACAGTTGGCTGACTGTGTTATATAATTTTTTAATTGTCCTTATGGTCTAGTGAAAACGCCTGTTGTTTCATCCTTCAGGGAACTTTTATCAGCCACTACACCCACTTGATAGCTTTATTTAAATCAAGCTTTATCAGCTTCCCAAAATATTTAAACTTCATCAAGATCGGGCCTATTGTTTCATCCTTCAGGGAACTTTTATCAGCTTCCCAAAATATTTAAATCAAGACAGCGATCATGGGAACATCAAGTACATCTATTTTCACATACAGGTTCAGCAACTTGGGGGTTCAGCGACCTTAGTGCTTAGCTGGGATTTCAAGGACAGCTGGGGTTGGTTGTAGGGATCAACAACTGGGAGTTCGAAAGATTCAAAGAGCTGGGGGTTCAGACTTTGCTGGAAGGTTCAGCAGCTGAAGATACATTGTTGCTCAGGGGGTTCAGTCTGCTGGTGAGGGTCCAGAATCTACTGACGGTTCATCTAACCTGCTGAAGGTTCAGTCCACTTTTGCTGGAGATACTGTTGGATGGTCCAATTCAGAGTCTGATGAAGGTACTTATCAGTCACTTTTGACAGACAGGTTCAGCGACCTATGAGTCTGCACAGGATTCAACTCAGCTGGTTGGGAGTTCAGAGACCGGTTCATAGGGGTCCATGTTCAGACCTGCTGAGGGTTCAAGTAGCCTGGGGTCACAAACAGCTGGGGGTTCACTGGAAAGGTCCATCAGCTCTTCTTTGAAGCATGATACAAACACCACTACATTTTATCAGCTTTCTTTTATCTGCGTAAGACCCAAACAAACTTAGCTGATCTTTTATCAGCTTTCTTTTCCAAACATACTTATCATCAGGCGACATATTTAAACAATACCAAACTTTCCCTGGCCTGATTTCAACAGCCTAAAACACCTCATTTCAACAGCTACTCGGAATTCAATAAAACACTCCTGAAACATTCATCAGGCGAACTACAATAAAGAACCCTTAGATTCCCTATACAGACCTCTGAAAATACTCCTGATGGTTTATCAGCTTCCTTTTTATCATTACTCGTCAGCTTGTTACCATTACATCAACCTTTTTGAAGCTTATACAAACTCCTTTGTTCAAAGTTCTTGAGCATCACAGCCCCTATTGTTTCATCAGCTTCTTTGAATCTCACGACATCATATTCTCTAGAAACAACCTAAACACCCATCGGCATTAACTTTGCTCACTTGCTCATAACCCATCTACTTAAATTGTTTTCTAATGATACAGCAACGTGAGAGAGGTGTCATGGGAGTCGCTGTCAGACAATCACATCGGGTTGACTTCAGCGACTGTTTAAATACCATGCTTAGCTATGTGCGCATGATGGGTCCCATCCTATGCTGACTTATGGTTACGCACATAACTCATCTTCAATTGAACACAACAACTTCAACAACTTGTAACGTTGTAACATAAAAAAAAAACTTTATCAGCTAACAAACCAAAACGTGATCCAAAATCTCTCAATCAATCTATCAAAGTACTCCTAACACCATTGTAATCCCAGTTCAACTAAACCATTATCACTCCACTTCAATATCATCAAAGAACAATTTACCAAAAAAATCAATCTTTTTTTTTAACTCCATCTCGTGGCTAAGAGATGATATCTACCACATCGTAGTGATTTGTTTTTCGATTTGATTTTAAGGTTTTTGTAAAGCTTGAAGCATAATTCGTTTTTAAGATGTTATATGAAGTGGGAATCGAAATTAATTATTTGTACATCAAAACCGATTGGATTTGTGTATGAGTTTCTTGATTTGAGATTTTGTTAAGAAGATTTAGGATCTGGTTTTGGCAGATTCGTTTTGAGATATGAGAGGTTTTTTTTTTGTTTATTGATGATGAAGTTGTGGATCTGGATTTGGTGTGACAGAAGATTCATTTGGATCTGCTTGTTTTTTTGTGAAGGTGGGATTAGGAGAAAAAGGTTTGGGGTGACACGTGATTTGTGTTTTCATATTAGAAGTGACGGTGAGAGGATAAGGAGGGTAGGGGAATAGAATGGGACGGAGGTGGGGTGTAGAAAGAAGGGAGAAGGTGGGAGTTAAGAATGGATCTGGTTAATTTTGTTTAAGGATAAAGGAGAGTGACGGTGGGTTTGGTGGGAAGGTGGAAGACACGCGGAGCAAAATCCAGATCTATTTTTTATCATTATTTGTATAGTGGTGGGGTGGATAAGATTTGTGAGCGTATTGTTTTAACAGAACTTATACAGCAGTGTTATCTTTCTTTCAATAAACTGCTACTGTTATACAAATTTTATGAACCAACACTATTGATTTTGACTATAAAAATGTTATTAGCAGTCATTTTTTGAACGGATATGGATAAAAATTAATCCAACCCGCTCTGATACCAATTGTTGGTCCACTAATCTTGTGCACATAATGAATCTATCAAGAACAATGAAGAACATTTGCACAATTAAACCAATTGACTAACTAATAACACAAGCTTGTACTTTTCATCGTATGTATATCTTATTAATAATGAATCAACAAATATACATGACTTGCCCGGTTGTTTGCGGAACAAAAACCGGGCGATGAATGACAAACTAAACTCCCATGTTCATAGCTATCTAAGCTTATGCAACAATGGGAGGATGAAACCCTAAACCACTAAAGTATTACATGTTTGTTTCTGTGGGTGGGAATCATTGACTATTCTATTACAAGTACCACATATATATAGTGGGAGTGTGAAGCTTCCTTGAGAAGCTTTACTAAAGTACAAGTAACCACCTTGTACTTTGTTGTCTTCATCTTTTGCACCTTTGATAAAGTAAGCCTTTCTCTTGAACCTTTGTCTTCATTGCTAATAAGACATGTGCCCACTAATACATAAGACACTTCTTCAGGTCTTCTTTATATCTTTAGGTCTTGTAATCAGTAATAGTCTTGAGGAGTTAGTAAGCTATTATGTCATCACTTACTAACTCCATCATCCTTGATTCTTTGCACACTTACTGAGATCCGCCTCAGCTAATGACGAGTCTATCTCGTAGACTCTAAAGAACTCTAAAGAATGACACACTGAACTTATAACATACGTAAGTTCAGTGACTAACACTACTTAGGATACTTTACATCCAAATCCTGTGCAAGGGACAAATCAGGCACTGAATTGACCCAACAAGTGGGTTTAGGGTTTTTGTATATTTTTTAAGATTATGATGGATTGTTCATGGGGGAGGAGGAAAAAACGAGGGGGATAAACAGAGTGTCTTTATGTGTTTATGATGAATTGTTTATTTTTTGTAAAAGTATGTATTAAGTTTCCAAACTTACATGTTGCTCAATAAGTACAAGTTACCCTTATATTATAATATTGCTTTATTAGCCTTTCATTTGTCAAAATGACAAAAAAAACCTCAGGTTGTCTTATATTGAGTTGCCAAAGAGTACTAGTTGCCCTTTGAACATATACATTACACATACCTCAACATTTGGTATTTATACGTCCCTTTTTACCAACTTTTCTACTTTAATACGAACATTTGTCAACCTCTTCACCCATTCTTACACGTTTGACCATTTTCCCTAGTTGCATTGGACCTTTTTTTCCAAGACAAGAAAAAAGGATAGCTTCACAAGAGTTCTCCTTTGGCGGACTCTTTTTACAATTTTCCGTATAAATATTTATGTGTATAAGAGGATATGTAAGAATAAAGTGTGTGAGTATATATCAAAACTCCTAAAAATATTTATCAATACCTCTTATAGTATTTTTGGTTTTTTATTTTATAATTTTTGTTTTAATATGAAACTGTAAAAAACAAAAATAAGGAATAACAATTAAAAGTTTGACATATCAAATGTATCAACTGTAAAAAAAATGCGAAATATAAACTTAAAATATATGTTATGCTATAAACCAGAGGACAAAGGGGGCTGGAAGTAGTAAATTTTATAATTGTTATTGACCTACAAAAAACACACAACTTAAAAAATATCAACATTACAACTTTCTTTTTCTATACAATGAAAATTTTATCATTAGCAAATAAATTTATACCTATTTTGAATTTTGTAATTATCACTAAGTGGGGGTCATATGATAAACTAAATTTAACTTTTCTATCTATTTTTTAGAACAGACAACTAATTTGAGACAGTCGAAAATAGAAATGTGGACTATAAAAATGAGACTAAGAGAGAAGTATTCTTTTTAAGTTATCAAGGACTTGGGTTGATCATTTGATTAGTAGGAAAATGGTGGGGTTTATAGCAAGAAGTGTGGTAACATTAGGAGGCGGAGGTCTACTCGGAAGCAGTCTCTTTACCTCCAAATTTTTTCAACGGTGAGGGCCTGATTTGTTTGCACTTTACCTCCCTTATACCCCTGCCAAGCGGGATTCAGTGTCGTTTTTGTTGTTGTGATGTGGTGAGATTAGGCTAAAGGGAGTAACAATTAAAACTCATCATCCACCTTAGCGCAACATCAACTTTCTCTCTTCTATCACTTAACTTACTCAAACTCACCATTCAATCGTAGTAAGGACCAAAACCTCATCGTTCGCACCCAAGTTTTTAAAAATACTTTTATTCTTAGACTAAAAACGAAAATAAAAAATAAAATTAAACATACACAATTAATAAAAACGTTAGACATACTAAATTAAAAACTTTTATTCATGATTTAAAAACATTATATAAACTTCGAATATTAAAAATATTGCAATTAGAGTTAAAACTAAAAATTACGAGACAAGTGTTTGACCAAATCGGCTCGAAGGTTTTGATGCACTTGTGCTAATCGGGTGTACATCATAATGTCACGCACTTGATCATTGGTTCATAAGAGGTCGCCTGTTTGAGTGTTTCCTCCCTGTACCAATTTAGACATATCGTAATTTTTTTGTGTTTTCAAACTATATTATGTAATATAATGCATGTGTACATAGTACCACATATTCTTTTTTTTCAAAACAAGTGTGATATTGGCTATTATGACTCATTTCTTCTTCAGAAAATCAAACGCTCATTGCACATCTTTCTTTGTCAATTCCTACTTTGCTTATACATTATTCACTTGTGATCATCGTCAGCTGGTTCTAGAATCGTCTTAAAAAGGCACGCCAATTCAGAACGTATTTCAGAATCATAAATCGGTCTCACAAAAAATGCGACGATTAAACGTTCACGCGTACCATAATGATCTCGATGTACAGGGTCTCTCGTCACCGGTTTGTCCTCGTCTATTACTAAATAAACAATAACACTCTTCTATGAAAATGCATCTGCGGCTTCGTAATAGTTTCTTCATCTTTATTCATTAAATCGGGGATCATAAATATATACTCATCCATGGGAAAGTAGGAATTTATAAGTTAAAAATGAGAAAGTGGTTATTAAAAGGTGAAGTTTTAGGAAGTTTTATTTTGAAAACGATGAATTGGTGGGTATTTTGAGGTAAAAAGGTATTGGAAATAAAATTATATATGCAACAAATATAAATGAAATACGCCCCACATGTATACAACTCATGAGCGATGTTTACTCACTGTTCGCACCCTTTGAATCCTAACTCTCGTGAATTAGAAAACACCGGAATAGGAACTCAGGTGTGGGTTTCATGTTATTTCGTTTAGTCTTATATAGTTACATTATACATGCCTTGTATCGTTTAAGGTTGCGCATTGTAAATTTCGGATCAGATTGATCGAACCGAATCGAATGATCAAACTGGATTTCATGCGTGTCGGTTTAGTCTTGGGTACGCCTCTTTATTCATTTTCGATCGTCGGTCCGGTTTGGTCCTTGATCTAGTGTTTTAGGCCACGACAGTTTTTGATCCGGTCTGCTTTTGGTTGGTGTAGTCTGGTTTTCGGACTGTGCTCGCCCATAATGATACTTATAATGATGCCATGATCATCATGATTGCGGCGTTCGTCCGTACTATAGGTACATATACGTTTATGAAGAGAGCGTTAGCGGCGTTTTTCTTGTGATAGGGCGTTTTTGGCGTTTTTTCTTGTAGCCATATTCACGTTAAACTAATGATGGTTTTATTATAAGTTCAATGATTGTATTAAATGTCGTTGAGATGCCATTCCTAGATTAAGGCGACACTTCTTCCTTAAACTTAAATACGCTAGTTTTGTCAAAAGTAGGCGCATCCACATAAAGAAAATTGTTGTTGGTTATAATCTATCTTAGAAGGGAAAGTAATGGTGATTTTATTGCTACTCCTATCTCAACGAGACTTTATCCACTTACTGCTTATAGCTATTATATGGTGGTAGCTCAACTATTCCAATCAATGCGTAAGGATTACGACTTGTGCTAAAAAGGTCACTTGCTAGTCTAGCTGGCTCACTAACTTACAACACACCTGTCGTTATTTGTGATCCTATTATTCCACCTATATAAATCACTACAACAAGTGGAGATCTTACTAGAACTTTTTAGGGCACTTAAATTAAGGTTACGTGTTAAGCACATAAGCAGATATGGACAATAAACATAATTTAACACGTTCACGATAACTAAGAAACAATCAAATAACAAACCAAACACTAAATTAACATAAATATGGCCAACACCAAAGGTGTTAGCCTTTAGTCATAGTAAAAACATATATAAACGTCATACGAATGGTAAAGGTAAAATAAACGATAAAGAATGATACCAAATATCAAACGCGTGATCAAATTATGTAGATTACAAGAGTTTCCTAATGATATATAGCACTTTGCTTGACCTTCTTTGCTCTTCCTAGGCTCTTAAGAACTCTTCTTTGTGGTTATTTTAGGGTTTCAACCGATTAGGACTTCCATCATTCTCCCCAATTTCATTCTAAGGTTTTTATTTATATTGGCATCATGGGCCGACGTACATACGGCGTATGTGCGGGCCACAACATACGGCTTATGTACCAAACTTGGAGTTGGTTCCACGTTCTTTCTTTATATAACTCTCATAGTTATCATTATTCTTTCATATGGTGTATTATCCTCTAGATGCGGGTATGTGGGATTTTGTTCGTAAGCTCTAAGTCTTGATAATTTCTAGAATATTCTTGGTATAAGCCCCAATACGTCGTATTGGGTCTTCAAATAAAGTGTATGCCTCTTGAGTCAACGTGATCAATGAGGTGTACCTCGCGCAAATATGACGTATGCTTTTGATGCATGCGACACATGTCTTCAAAAACAAGTGTTCTTCGAATAATATTTAATTAAGCTCCATTATGCGTCTTAATTCACCATTCACTCCATAGTTACTGCAAAACTAAATATATATTTAATTAAGTACTAATATCTTGCAATGATAATAACAAATGAAAAAATTACTTGGAATAAATGATGCTATAAATATGTCTTTATTTGATGTCATCAGTAATAACCTGCCAAATATCAAGATCCTTTGATTTCGCATATGCCTCAAATCTATTTTTCCAATATATAAGATCGTCCGTTTCAAAAAGAGGTGGTTTTGCATAGATTTTCTTTTTAGATATTTATTGTAATCTGTAGATGGATCCAAGCTTTAAAATACAATATATTTTAGAAATCTGGAGTGACCTTGGCTCTCTGATACCAACTTTAGAAACTAGAAAGAGGAGGGGGTTGATTAGTATTACAAATTAAGAGTTTTGTTTAAAAATTTTAAAAACTTAAGATTCATTTTTTGTTTGAAATTAAGAAATCCACAATATGATGACTACACTACGCTAATAATCACAATCACAAGGTAAGTAATAAATACGAAAAGAAAAAAAATAAGGATCAAAATGAGAGTCCAAGATTTATACTAGTTCGACAAAGAAGCTCTTTCTACACCCTACTCCACTCCTCGAGTATTCTACTTAAAATTTCACTATGTCAACAAGCTCACTTCAAAGTGGAGAAAACCGTACGCGTCGCTTAAACCTTTACCGACACAAAGCTAGATGTCGAGTTTTAATCCTAGCTAGAGTCAATTTAATTCACAAGATACCTTGACTACCTAAGTATCAAACATAATACATACAACACTTCCAAGTCACCACAAAACTTGGATCTACACAAATATACAAGAATGAATGAGTGAATTATATGTATTTTCGCAAAGATCTTTTCTTAACTCTTGGAAACTAACGCTTGACAAGAATGTAAGAGTTCTTCTTTTTGCACTTGAGGTAAAAAAAAATTAGAGAGTTGGTTCACTTGTTAAACAAGATTAATCAAGCAAATGATCAAGAATTAAGAATGAGAGTAATTTGTTTTATGGAAAAGAATGTGCAAAAAATGATTTGGGATCTAAAATGATCAAACTCTTATAGGCAAAAGAGAAGGAGCAAAGTATAGAGGACAATTCCTTAAACCTATGGATTGCTCCTTATTAGTAGAGATCTGCCCCTATATGGAACCGTCTTTCGGGGGGCGCTCCTCTTTTTGTCCTTTGTGGGAAGAGTTTATCTGGTTAAGGTTGGAACTGTTACGTCGGGGGTGGGGGGACCAGATTTCAAACTTCCAAAATTAATAAAACATTTTCTTAAAATAAAAGTAATTTTATAAAAATGTTTTGTCACATTTATTAAATGTGAGTTTTAGGACAAAGTTGTTAATCCTTGATCACCTGACAAGATTAATGGATTGTTTGTTCATACCATAAGTGATTAAAGATGAAATAGATCTTTGCGATTAATAATTTGTTTACGTTTAATATTAACAATATAACATTTTTATATATCTTCGTTATCAAAACGTAACGAGATCGAAAATTGTGAATGAAGTTTTTAGACATAAGCGATGCTAGAACCAATTTTGTTTTACAAAATAACTTTCACATAATGATGTGTCACAAAATGATTTGTTTTAGAAAAGAAAGATAGTGAAAGAAAACAAAGAACATTATACAAGTGTCATGCCAACTCATTATGTGGAAGTTATTTTGTAATGTTGATGTTCGTTTTGCAAGTCTTAAATTTATATTACAAGGTTTAGACAAAACAAGGGACTAGAAATACAAACACGGGCAAGTATACCCTTTCGTTCGTAATATAGCTTGTAGTGGTAAGCCAGGATCGTTCGCTGAGACTTAGTTTCGTTTTGGTAATTAATATAATAATTAAAGAAAGAAATGATTGATATGAATAACAATAGTAACAAATATGACTAATATGGGATAGTTCGTATGAGTTCGTGATGATGATAATAATGATCGAGATATGATTATGTAGGTAAAGAGTGATAATCCTTTTTCGTCAAAATGGTGTCTGCACAATTTACTTTAGGATGATTAAGACTTATGTTTTCGAGCGACTAAGCTCAAAACAAGTTGCCAACGAGTTCAATGTTTTATCACGGTTTCTAAGCGGATCTCTCCAACCAAAGATTCAAAACCATAGACAAGTCTTTAAAAACTTATTACAACGAGTTGCGTTTCTCAATGCCAAGCCATCATAACAGATCAACTCTAGATAAAATATGATTTATAGAACTAGGTGGTAAAATGGTTTTACAACATTAGCTTGAAATCAATTTATAAAGGATCGAATCATAGCATCATCACTAATCATAGTTACATACCCATATAGTCACAAATAGCTTAGCCTAACATAGTAATCAAAGTAACAAATGGAAAAGAGTAAGAGAATATCATTACTTAGATTTAATCAAATGAACGAGTACACAAGTGTCACGATTGTATCGTTCCTCCAAGAATCGAAGAGTGGAATACTCTCGTTACAAGTATTTCCCAAAAATGGATAATACTGAAAATACTGAAAATACTACTAGAAAGCTAAGAATACTCGGATTGGAGTAGTGGTTTTAGAATGAGATCGGTTATATGAAATGAGTAAAAGTGGCTCCTATTTATAGTGCTGTCTGGGAGCAAATGTGCATCGCACTTATCCGAAAGTGCGCCGCACTTTGGATGTGGGAATGTGCGCCGCACTTTTGACATTGTGCGCCGCACTTTTGTGCGTTCCAGATTCTTCTATCAATAGTTTGGCTAATTTGCACCATAAGGACCGTTTATATTTTCTTCACTTTGCTTCTCCATACTTCATACCTGCATATAAAACGCAATATATTAGGTATCGAAAGCTCTTATTTATGATACAAAGTGGCATTATAATAACGAGCTGAATATGTATATTTTGGTCGTTATCAAATGTTTACGTGGTTGTGGCATTGGTTTTTAGACATTATTTGCATTAATAAAATCTAAGGTTTCGACAAAAGCAAAGAAAAAAAAAACCTAATCCTTCTGATCTTTCTTTTCCTTCCTTGATTCGGTTGAAGTATAAACCTTAACTAGGGTTTTGTGATATTGTTTTACTAATCTATATCCATTGAAAAACGTAATTCCTATCTAGAGTTTTTGGTGTCCGGTTCTAGTAAACAAGAAGAAGGCATTGTTCGATTCAAGTGAAGTAATCATTAGTATTGTAATGTGATCGTTTGACGTATTGTGTGAGCAATTATATAAACGATATTTTAACCGCTAATGTTTAAAATCTAAGATTAAAACTTGTTTGATTGAATTTTATCATTTGAACTAAGATGTTAGTATAAGTATCATATTACTTTTGCCTAACGTTAAAATGTTTCTTTTTCATAGGTCGAGGCAATCAGCCGACGATACGCAAAGCTCTTAAGAGAACGTTTGGAGAAATGTTAAAAAAAATAACATCTTTGTTTGCTTCTAACGTGGCAAATAAAAATTACTATCTTTGTTAGATGCACATGAACTTTTAAGCAACAATGAAAATTCAAATTATTGTGGTCCTAACCCCATTCAGCCAAAAGAACCTTTTACCATTGACATCATTAACTTTCTAACTTAAAACTTTAATCACACAATTTCATGATTGCCTTCTACATTCAAGCCTAACTTACATGCGAAAAATGAACATATGCAAGAAGATATATTAGTAAAAGGTAGTTGTGCTTTTTCATAAGTTAAGCCTGTGTAAATTTAGGTTTGTTGTTTTCTCAACTTGTGAACTTAACAAATTGACTTTATGTTTTATTCAAATCTTATACTTATTGTATACGTAGTATTTAACAATCCTTTCATATATAACTATAAGTGAGTAAAGAGTCATGTGGTTCCCACCCATCCTATACTTTTGACTTTTTTTTTATAAAAACAATACATCTTGTTTAATGTGTTTATAAATTCAATAATTTCATTAAACATTGAAAACATAAATCAAATATAAAAAACTGATAATATATATTGATGAAGTATAAAAACAAATTCTTTGTTTTCTCCTTTCACACATTTTCTTTCTTCCTTTTCTTTTCATTTTATCCAAATTAACATCACCAGTCCATTTATTCCGGCCACCACCTATCTGGTCGCCACACCTCATGCCAAACAACACTACTACAACTGCCATATTGCATGCGGCCACCGCCAGTTATGGAAAAGAGGTTGTTTTAACGTCATATCTATGTCCGTCTCACCACCATCACACTTCTGGTTACTAAAGATGATGAAGATGGTGATGTTTAGATTTTTTACATGTAATTTCAAGATCTTGTACATGTTTTAATGAAAATGAGTTTTGAACGCCATCACTTCCGGTTAAACCACCACCGACGTGTTGCCGGAATAAACTGCCAAGCACCACCTTGTTGCCGGAATACACTGCCAAGCATCATCATGTCGCCGGAAAATAAGCCACAAATCCATATCACCGGCAACAAGTCATGGTTTTTGAATTTATGTGATTGAGTTTGTCTAATTCAAAGATCTTGATAAACAAAATGGTGCTAGATTTTATATCTGTCATTTGAGATAATCCGAAGATCTAATTCAAAGATGTTTAGAAGTCAAAGACGTTTTTAATGATTAGTTGATTACAGTAGATACTTAACATTGTTTTTATTTAGTTATTTAATTATATATATAAATAATTGACTGATTGGAAAAATATAAAAAATATAAGAGAGATGATTTTAACTTTTGGGTATGTTTGGCAACACGTAGCAGTAGCAGAAGCAATAAGTAGTAAGCAGAAGCAAGAGCAGTAAGCAGAAGCAGGAGCAGCAAGCAGTAAGCAGTTTGTTTGGAAAAAGTGTTTGGTAACGTAGCTGTAAGATGTAATTAGAAACTGTAAAATTACGAAAAAGGGCACATAACCTAATTACATAAATTGTAAATATTATAATTGAGGGTATAAATGTAATTTTATAATCATTCTGCTTAGAGCAGTTCTGAAATGCTTCTTCAGATAGCATTTGAGATTGGAGCGTTTAGACAATATTCAGACGCTAGTTGCTCCTTTGCCAAACAAGCTTTGCAATAAAAACTCTAACTGCTTGTCGCTTACCGCTCCAAAACGCTTCAAACTGCTCGTTACCAAACACAGCCTTTATGTTTTTGTGTTAACTTGTCTCGAAAATAAAAATCACAGGCATTAATTACTGAGTCAAAGTCAAATAGGGTGTCTCTCCTAAAAAGGTGGGTATGAACCCTTAAACCCGTGAGTAAATTGTAAGTTTTTAGAGAGAAAGGAGTAATGAAGAAGCAAAATCTTTCCTTTTTTCTTTGTAACCGTCACATCATTAGGAAATAACTAACCAAAACACCTCTTTACTCGAAGAGTCAACTCTTCTGCACTTTAACCCCACTACTATTTTTTTCTCCATTTTTTTTTTCACTTTCACACAAATTAAAATTCATTCTATTAAATTAAAAATACAAGTATAGAAACTAAAATACATTACGAAAATAAAAATACAATCCTAAACTAAAAACGTTTTAAACACATTCAAAAAAAAAATTTAAGGCAAAAAAAAAACAAACAAACATAAAACCACAACAGTAAAAACTGTAAATATAATATTTAAATAAAAATAGATGAAAGTTCTTCTTCAAGATCTCACACACACAATACACCCAGAAAAACACACACACACACATACTACAACCCAGAAAAAAAAAGAAAAAAAAAAAGATTCTCTCACCTCGTTACTGCCTCGCCGCTGCAGCGACGAAAGCTCAACGAGTAAGAGGTGTGGGTGTGGCAGCGAGAATCGGAGAGGGGCGACGAGTCTGCCACCTCAGCTTGGCGAGGGTGGCTGCGCCGTGACACCCTCCTCTCTTAACAAATGTTCATGCATAAATTGCAAGTGTATTACGGAGTATTTATCTGTTTGAAAATACGTTCATCATTTACGTGAGAGTCTTGATTTTTTTTGCATATACAATGCATCAAGTTTTAACAACTTGATAAATTCATTTAATAGCTAAGGTTTTTATACAAGACTTGATATATATCAAGTATTTGCTAAAACCATCTCTTAAAAGAAGCACGAATATTGTAAAACGAACGAAAATACTTAAAAAAAAAGAAAAAAAAATCATACAAAAAGATAGTAAACGATCAAAACAGTAAAAATCATGACTTGGTTGGTGGCATACGACGCTAATTTTGTTGCGGCGAACCGTTTTGAGGTTGCCGTCATGACTTCTCGCGCCGTGTTTGCCAGCTCAAGAAAAGTTGTGTTTTTTATTTTCTTATTTTTCTCATTTTCTTTTTCTCGAAAATTTGACCATTAGTGAATTAAAAAAATATCCTTGACATCATTTTTCCCACGACTTATCACTTTTCACAAAATATAATGTCATAAATAATCTAACGCCATATATGTAACATTACTTTTTCTCGGGACACAACTTTTTCTTTGGCTACCCACAACGCAAATGGGTCACGACCTATTTTTTCAGCTTTCTCTCTCCTGCGACATAGTTCGATTTATCTGCCACAACAAGGCGACCTAATGCGACCTAATTAAAAAGAATAAATAATTTAAACACAATAAATTCCATAAAAAAACATTACATTAATTTTAAAAAATATTACGTTTATTTAAAGACAACATTATATTTATTTAAAAAAACATTACATTTATTTAAAAAAAACAGTACAATAATCCTAATAATTTAAAACTAACTCCAAAAAATAGAAGTAAAGGGGTATAATGCATTAGCTAAAACTAACTCCAAAAATTGTCAAATTAATATATGTTGTGAGGAATTAAACAAAGCTAAATATATTAAATTTTGGAATTTTTTTATAAAGTTTACATAATTAAAACACGATTAAAACATGTTAAATTTAAAAAAAGAGTTTTTTTTATAACAACACAGAAACACAACACAAACATAGAAGACCAAATGTTTCCAAATAGTTGTGGGTAGGATCGAATAGGGGGATCGAGAACGGCGACCGAATCGCCGCAACGGGCCGATTCGGTCGCGACCTGCTGAGATCGACCGATTTCCCCAACCGTTGTGGGTAGCCTTTATAATATCACTACCCCGCTCTTAGTGTTACTATTAAATATTCCTTCGTGGTTCCGTCTCATAATTATTGTCTACCGATAAAAAAAAACACGAAATTTAATAAAAATATCACTTTTTTTAGTTTTTTTTTCTTATTTTTACATAATGATAATTTTATTATTAAACAATTAATTTAAACTTATTTATTATTTGTAATAATAATAGTAAACTTAATTTACATTTGTTAATATATTTTTAAAAATGAATAGTTAATTTAAAACGTTCCAAAATAGTAACATGAATTAAAATTTTAAAACAAAGGAAATAACTTATTGAGTATAACAACACACAAACACAACACAAACATAGAAGACTAAATGTTTCCAAATAGTTGTGGGTAGGATCGAATAGGGGGATCGAGAACGGCGACCGAATCGCCGCAACGGGCTGATTCAGTCGCGACCTGTTGAGATCGACAGATTTTCCCAACCGTTGTGGGTAGCCTTTATAATATCACTCCCCCGCTCTTAGTGTTACTATTAAATATTCCCTTCGTGGTTTCGTCTCATAAAAAAAACACGAAATTTAATAAAAATATCACTTTTATAGTTTTTTTTTTCTTATTTTTACATAATGATAATTTTATTATTAAACAATTAATTTAAACTTATTTATTATTTGTAATAATAATAGTAAACTTAATTTACATTTGTTAATATATTTTTAAAAGTGAATAGTTAATTTAAAATGTTCCAAAGTAGTAACATGAATTCAAATTTTAAAACAAAGGAAATAACTTATTACTCAATAACCAAAATTAATACTAGTAAATATTGTAATTTTCTTGGTCAAAAAAAAATTGTAATTTTCACAAACTGACCATCAAGTGGGGTTCAATTGGGTCCATGAGTATGGGGAGTGGGGTCCACATCTCAAAAGCCTACACCGGCATACCACATGTCTAAAGTGGTTGGTGCTTTCATTTTGCAATTACAATAATGTAATTCTCATTATTAAAACATTCAAACCATTATTCTATAATTACGTATTTTGTTTTTATTGAAAACAAGTAAGTTCTAAGCATAATTGCATTAACAATTTTATTGGACAAGCAATGTTGAGCAAAAATAAGCCATTGAAAATGTTATTTTGGGCCTTTGTGTCTTTGGAGTATGTATGAACGAACAATCATGTGTTTTTGTTTTATAGTTTCTTAATACAATTGTACATTTGCAATAATAGTTCAAGCATCATTCGCTTGAAATATATAATTAAGAGCATCTTTTGTGTACCAATTTGGGGTTATAGAGTATTAATTTTATTTATTGTAAAGTTTAATCTCCTTTAGAGAATAGTAATAAAGGCTAAAATAATCTTACATTCACAAACTTTCTAAAAGAACTTTTTTACAAAATATTGTGTCATATATTAATAGGAAGATAAAAATCTAGAAAGGAAAGAAAAAATTGATTAAGGTGGTTGTTATTGGTGACACGTCATTTTGAAAAACAAAATAAGTTAGATTAATTTGTGTTTAAAAAATACGAAAATAACAAAATTGAAAATAATTAAATTATAAGAGAAGTGATTGACATGCCTAAAATTCATGCCTAATTTTATGCTTAAAAATATGTGATAAAAGTTCATTGATTATATCAACGGGATCACATCTTCACAATTGAATGGCTAATAACACATATGTTAAACATAAAATTAGTCATAAATTTTAAATTTCTCAATCTTTTCCTGAATTATAAAACAAAGTAGACTTTTTTGAAATTATAAACATAAAAGACGAAATTATGTGAAAACTTACAAGAGCTTATATGTGAAAAGATGAAAAAATATAAACAAAAGGGTAAAAGAAAGTAAGAAACTAACTAAAATATTAAAATAGTTTAAGATTTATAAAACATGTAAGAAAACTAAAAAAGATCAATGACTTAAATAATAAATTTATTAAGATTTGACCAATTTAAATATAATATACTAAATAAAAAACATGAAAAATAATAGCGGTAGCAATCCTTATTTTACCGGGGTTTTATTTTCTTTACCCGAAAAAAAATCGCCTTGTGTTTTACAAGTTACAAGTTACAAGAGGGCTCTTTTGGGCTTGATTTAGCCTCATATTGGGCTGATCAAATAAACATGTTATTTGAGACTCATCTGGGCCTATTTTGGGCTCAATGTTGTCTATGTCTTGCAGGCTTTTCGTTGGAGTTTTTCCGAGCTTCATTAACCGTCTACTACGGGTATGTTTGGCTACTAATGAGAGAGTTGGAGCGATTTTTTTTGAAGCTGGTTGTTGGAGAGTGTTAGTAAGGGTTTAAACGTTAGCTAAAAAAGAATTTTATTAAAGGGGTGTTTGTTTTAGCTTATGTAATGGGTTTATATAAGTCAATTATGGTTTATATAAACCTATGTTTAATATGCTTATAAGCCCATGATTTATATAAGATTAAGTTAACATAAGAGTAAAATGGTAAATATGTTATATAAGCCTAAACTTTCATAAAAAAGTCACATTTTGTGTGACTTATCAAAACCTCTATATATAAGCTTATAAGCCCATTTATATAAGCTTAACCAAACATTTAGTTTAGGCTCATAAGCTTATATAAGCTTATAAACCCATTACATAAGCTAAAACAAACACCTCTTAAATAATTTATTTTAGCTTATTTTTTCACATGCTATTATAAGCTATACTAACTAAGTCTTATTTTTAAAAGTAGTTATAATTAAGAAAAATAAACTAATGTTCTGATAAGTTCTAATAAGCGTATTTGTCCAACATAGCCTAAGTACACAAAAATCTGTATTCTTGCTCAAATCTCAGGGTGCGTTTGATTCACAAGCGGGAATCACAATTACTATATATATGATAAATGAATGATACGAGAAACCAGCTGAGCTAGCTCAGTTGGCTACCAAAAGTATCCTTGGAGAAGTATTCTTTGAGAGGTGTTCAATTGAATGTCACTGCACTAACTACTAACTCGCCGTTCAAAAAAAAATGAATGATACGAGAATCATAGAAAAGTATCATTCATATTATTTGATATATTTTGAAAAGATACGAGAATTATTAGTAAATATACTTTATCCAACCAAGAAATGCATAAGTCATGTTTATCAACATCATAAAAAATATACTCCATCTTCAGTTTTATTGTTTTTGAAAACAAAAATGTTGCTCTACACTAAAACCTGCAAATGAGCTGACTGAGTGAAATAAACTATAACTTCACACATCTTTGCTCTATCATTCTTATTTTTATTTTTTTTAAACGAAAAATGTTAGTGATTAGTAGGTCGAGTCGTGCAATGACATTCAAGCGGCAGAATGTTTTTTTCGAACATTCGCCTAGTTATGTTAAACTTCTTATCCGCTTCATCTGAGAGGCCCTTGGTATGTCTTAAACCCAACACCTTCAAAAACCTCCCAAAAAAAAAGCCACTTGATGACCATATAAGCTAACCTAATTGGTTCTATCATTCTCATTTTACTTTTTAATTTATCACCCTATCTATCAAACATTTATTTCGAAATCAAAGTATCACTTCATTCTAAAAGGTAACAAATGTACCCTCAATGTAGTACGTGCAGTAATAAATAACAAATTTAAATAATATATGCATTCAAATACATAGTTTTTATAATTTATTCTGTCATAAATATAAGAAATTCGATATGTATAATTTCACGAACATTAAGGATATATACATATAACTATTAGAGGCGCACATATGGACCGGTTTTTAAACCGGAACCAAAAAAAAACGGGATACTCGGACCGGTCAAAACCAGTTTTTTATAAACCGGTGCCGGTTTTTTTAGGGACCGGGGTCTGAGACCGGTTCGTATTTTTGAAGAAAAAATCGGTTTTTCAACCGGTTTTCGGACCGATTAACCGGAACCGGTTTATTTTAATCGGTTTAAAACTGGTTAGGAGCAAGCATTTGGATTCAAATTTTGAATTTTGAATTTTCGAGTGAGACCATTTGGTATTAATGGGACAGCTTTTGTTTTAAATATTTGGGACCCATTTGGCTATTTTTTTACTATCAGAGACCCATTTGTGTATATGTTTTAAACACACATCACAATTTCTTTCTTTCTACTTTCAATCAGAATTCAAAACCGATTTTTTTCACTTCACTACAATGTCAAAAAGAGGTGGTTCGTCTACTACCGGTTGGTTCACAACAAGAACCCCTACCCACGGTTGTTGAAATTCTTCCGCACAATCATACCGCCGCGGTTTGGAGCGAGTACCACTACGTTTTGTTATCAAACGGTTTGAAAAAGGCTCGATGTAAGTATTGCTTTAGTTTTTTTGCGCCGGGTGGAACTCGTCATTGAGGTCTCATCTCACGCATTGTCTGACGCTCAAGGATACTCCGGCAAAGGGTCAAGCTTCTATGGGTCGAGACGGGAGTATATTTTCTTATAATCCAGATTTGGTTCGAGAACAATTTGTCGGGATGGTGATTCAAGAGGGGCTGTCGTTCAACCACTTTGACAACCCACGTATCACTAGGATGTTTCAAAACACTCTTCAACAACCATGTAAGTCGCACTACCTAAAACGTGATGCTATGAAATTATGGAAAGCAACTAAACAAGTAATGAAAGATGGGTTTTTAAACTTAGATACTTGTGTTAATTTAAGTACAGATATTTGGTCCCCCCCCCCCCCCCCTTATGGTTTGCTCGGCTCATACATGTGTGTCATCGCACATTGGATTGAGCCTAAAACATGGGAAATGATGAAACGAGTCATTTTATTCGAAGATTTTCCAAGTCCTCACAAGGGAAAGAATTTAGCTAATATGTTGGTTAAAGTGTTAAAAGGTTTCATTTGGAAAATAAAGTTTTTTCAATCACGTTGTATAATGCTAGTAACAATACGAACGCCATGGATATATTAAAGATGAAATACGAACTGCCGGTTAATGGCATATTTTTCATAGTCGTTGTGTTTGCACACATCATTAACTTTGTTGTGCAAGACGGACTAGAGGTGCTCCTGATAAATTACATGAAAGAAGCTTTTAAACAAATGTTGAAAGATATTTTTAAAGCGGGGAATGAAAGATACGTTGCGTATATTAAGGCTTGTAAAGATGCACAAAAACCATTTTTAGCACCTAAATGGGATGTTCCTACTAGATGGAATTCCACTTATCATATGTTCTAGTGTGCTTTAAAACAAAAGACAACTTTACAATACTTTTATGACGAATGGTTCGAAAATGGTTTGATCTACCATGGATTTTTGGTCGACCCGATTACTTGAAGTTTTTAACAATGCCACAAAACTAATTTCGAGAGTTTATTATCCAACGGGTCATTTAGTAATGCAACAAATTGCTATAATGTGCAAAAAACTAAGTGAATTTGAATTAAATGGTGATATTTATTCAACTATGGTTTTTCCAATGAAAGAAAAGCTAAAAAATATTTTGCACATTTCTCACCTATTCTTACTTGTGTCGCCGCTTTGAATCCATGTATTAACATAAACGGGGTAGAGGTGTGTATCGATTCAATTACGGATGACTTGGAGCTTTTTGATTCAAACTCGTGGTTTGCAAGAGATGCAAAACATACTTTCAGTAAATAATTCAAAAGTTTGTAGAACTTTTATTCGAAAAAGTATGGCAACCAACCTCCTCCAAATGATGGTGCCTCGTCGTCTTCTTCTTCTTCACGTTCAAGTAATATAGTGACGAATTTTTGGCAAACTATACAAGAAACCGCAAACAAAAGGGCAATAAATGAACACTTGATGAATAGCGAGTTTGTAATGTATACCTCCCGGCATTGGACCTCAAATATGGATGCAAGTCAACTTTCAAAGTTTGATGTGTTGGGGTTTTATAAAGAACAAGAGCTTATGTTTCCCATTCTATCTCGAATGGCACGAGATATACTTTCGGTACAAGCTAGTTCAGTAGCTTCGGAATCTGCTTTTTCTACAAGTGGAAGGGTGCTCTCAAACCGAAGAACAAGACTAGCGTCGGCCTCCTTGGAGATGTGCATGTGTTTGAAAGATCATTTGGACGCGGTCGACCGTATACAACACAAAACAAGTCTTGAAGTCCTCGTTGGCTTTGAAGAATCGGTTTACGACGAAGAGGTTGAAATGGGTGAAATACCCACACTTTCCGATGAAGATCTCTCACAAGATGAAGCTGTTATTGCGGAAACTATGTTAACCGGATCTGAAGATGATAACAATATTTCCGATTAGCTTTTCGATGTATTGTATTTGATGTATTTTCTTTCGGTGTATTTGTATTGTTGTTTTTCATTTCCTATGTATTGTAACAATGTATCGTGATGTTGTTTTTAATAAAAGTGATGTGTTTACTTTCAATATGGTTCACGGCAAGTAACAATTCAAAATCTAAAAAATTAAAAAAAATAAAATTAAAAAACCGGAACCGGTTAACCGGCATAAACCGGTCTGGATTTTCAGCCTCCCAGCCGGTTCAGTTCTTATCCAGTTAACCGGACGAACCGGTTTTTTGACCATTGACAAGAGATCGGGTCGTCCCCGGTTTCTATAAAAATCGGACCGGTTAACCAGTTATGTGCACCCCTAATAACTATGTTGATAAGTTCTTTCAATCTCAGATGAATTAGTCGCATAGTGAAGGGAAAAGTGACAACCGTGCAACCTCAAGTGTAGGTAATTAGTTATTTTCACGTGTTGGAACGATCAAATTACATTAGTTGTACAAAGTAGTTATGGGACTGGTTTTTTTTTTGTAACAATAAATGTTAGTTTAATGAGACTAGTTGTTCTATCTTATTTTAAACATGTCAATGGCTCTCTTGTTGATTAAACGAGTGCTGATTTGCACACTCTAAATTATGCGTCATGACTATTATACCCTTAATATATGCACATACCACTAAATGCTGTAGGAGTCTAATTGTATAAATGTCAATACACACAATTTGATTGTACAAATAAACAAGTGGATTGTGCAAACCACCACTCTATTTTAGATGTCGGCAAAACAAATAGTAGAAAAATAACATTAGAAAACAATAGCTATTATATTGCGACACTTATTTTGTTAACATTTGTTTATAAAACTGAAATCACTAGATCATACTACTTGTTAAACAAATATTATATTTCAAACGTTACACGTGAGCTATTAGTCTCTCATAAAATCAAAATTGTTTTAAAAGTTTCTTCACTGGTGGAAAAACCTTTACACCGTTACTTACACTTTTTTCAATATTAAGCTAAATACCTAGTTTTAGTTTGAGAAAGCTTTACGCGTCAAACACACGTGTTGTTATCATAGAGGGTATTTTTTGAACAAAACACACAAAGATAATGATATAGATATAAAAATTATTTTTTTACTTTAAGATGGGAGACAATTTGATTTCGCAACTTGATCTATTTTTAATAAAATGATCAATACTTTTCTTTTTGATATTAAAAATCAAAATTATTTGACGAATCAGAGGGAGCACTGCCCCTAGTCCTCACGTGCATCCGCCACTACTTATGAACTTTAAATAAAAATGAAAAATTTATTTTTTAAGACTAGTAATAGTAACCGAATGATTCGGTGACTCTAAGTAAGTCAGAAGCCTCCCCAATTATATGGACCGAATAGTTTGGTCGGTCTACCTTTTTAAATAAATGGTAGAATGGTAGAATGGTAGAACCTAACCTAAAGTTACTTAGAGTAGAATGGTAGAACCTAACCTAAAGTCTGAACCATTGGTCCAAACCATAAGGCATCTATCCCGGCCAAAAAATAAAGCATTGGTCAACAAAGGGTCAACGGACAAGCTTCTCTAAATTCAGGAAGACTGTCTCATTCGGGCATGACAAACTCCCGACCAAGGCCCATTGGGCCTTTCGGCCTTTAAGGAATTTGAATAGTATAAATACCTCAGGGTATTCAGGTTTGAGGTGACTATTTTTCCATTATAATATTACTTTATTATTATATTCATTTACTTACTCTTTCATATCATGTCACTTTACTTACTCTGACGTCGGAGCTTGGTCTGGGTCCTCACACCCGGACGAGGCTAACGTGTCTACTTTGGTTTCAGGATATCCGAAGGACAAGCCTAACCAAGTCCGAAGGATCACATCATTCGGACCTAGCAAGAAATTACTCGAACATTTGGCGCCATCCGTGGGATTTGACATTCTATCTGCCACTTGCTTAGAATGGCAGGTCATATTCCTCCTGTTACTCCTACTAATCCCATCGACCTAGTTAATCTGGTCACCCCTGAGAACCAAAACCTCACTAGAGAGCAACTCGTACAACACATCTCAGCACTCCGATCATTAGTGAAAGAGCACAACCGAAACGCCATTATACTAGTCCAATTGAACCTCAATGAGGAAGGTGAAAAGGACGCCGGCGCTAAGATAGTCCGAGGAAAGTGGTGTCTGATGCGGATCTTAAGAAGCCCTTTAAAGAAACAATTAAGACTCCTTTTACTCAAAGAATCATTGACTTTGCTGGTCCGGAATACAAACTGCCAGCCAATATCAAGGCATATGATGGATTTGGCGATCCGGAGGATCACCTGAATCATTTCGTCGGTGCAGCTAACTCCGGAGAGTAGCATATGCCGGTATGGTGCAGAATGTTTCAGCAAACACTAGATGGAGGAGCTAGAGGATGGTTCGAGAGTTTGGAACCGAATAGCATCAACGAGTGGGCGGATCTAAGAAAAGCGTTCACCAATAGGTACTCGATTAGGAAGATGTGCCGCAAGGGTCCTCATGAAATAACTAAAATCACGAGAAAAGCCAACGAAACACTCACAGACTTCAAAGAAAGATGGACGACCGAAGTGGGACTCATTCATGGGGTTCCGGAAGTTATGAAGATATTAGCATTCATGGATTCTGTCAAAAGTCCTGAAGTGGTAAAAAGATATTCGGAAAAGGCACCAGAAATGGTGGTTGAGATGATGGAGAGGTTAGATGATTTTGTTCGAGCAGAAGAAGCATATGAAAGCACGGAGTTTTCGAAAGGAGAAGGCACAGAGGCATTCAGGATGTCAGTCCCACCTAGCCAAAGAAAAGACGATCGTAATCAAAGATACAATAGTTGGAACAATAATCGAAGGAATGATGGACGAGAAGCATACATGGGACGAGACTTCCAGAATTCAAACAGAAACCGAGATAGGGATTATCGGGCACCATATCCCCGGAAGAATGATAATTATCGCCGAAATGATTATCGAGATAGGAATGACAATTATCACCGGGCTACACCCGTCTTGAGCATAAATTATTTAACAAAGAATATTAAGGAGATCTTGGCCACAGAAACGCAACTCCGTCTTCCTCCTCCTCGGCCAATGAACAATCCGGCGAGGAGTAGAAACATGGATGGGTATTGCGATTATCATTAGGACAAAGGTCATTTCACCAATGACTGCATTGTTGAAGAAGCAAATCGAGCTAGCTTTGGAGTCTGGTAAGTTGAATCACTTAGTAAGAGACGTAAGACAAAGAGGTCGAGACAACCGAAGGGATGAAGGCCCCCGGCAAGACAAGGTGATCAACATGGTTTGGTCGGTTTCGGACAGAGAGAAAAAGTTGAGGGGAGAAAGTGAGAGTTGGATGAAAATTCCTATCACGTTCCCCTTTATTGAAGAAGATGAAATGTCTGAAGATCCGATAATCGCAAAGGCTGAATTAGGAGAGTAAAGAAGAGTATATGTGGATGAGGGTGCTTCGGTCGAAATAATGTTTGAACACTGTTTTGAGAAGTTACCTTCGAACATCAAATCAAGGATGAGACAAACGCAAATAGGTCTTGTTGGCTTCGCCAAAGAGGTGGTCAAACCAATAGGAAAAATCGAATTGGAGGTAAGCTTCGGACCGGACGGTCTCGTTCGTCAAACACACATGAAGTTTGTCGTAATCAGTGCTCCTTCGTCGTACAATGTGATAATCATAAGATTGGGCATTCGAATCCTCCGGGCGGTGCCCTAAACCATTCATGCCATGATGAAGTTTCCTACCCCGAGAGGCGTTGCTACTCTCGTATCTCATTTAGTTATTGTGTCAGAATGCAGACAGTTGGCAAAAAAGCAAGCCCCATCCCCTCCAAATAAGGAGCAAGTAGTAGAAAATGAAGCCACAAATGCGACAGAAAGCGTGATGCTTAATCCTGCATATCCGGAAAGTTGTGGCATGCAAACCGAGACCTCAAAAGGTCTCGGTGGTGTTTTGTTCCAACCAGCCGCACCCACATAGGGTCGGTGGTGGTTCTCTTGGGTCAGCCGCAACACCAAGTTGTTTGCTTAAATCAGTGGCAACCGATAGTCTCTAGACTCTCGGTGGGTAGTATGTACGCATTAGAGGGAACCTGGCTAGGCCGAGGGTACTTTATGCCAGCAGTGGCACCGGCATCGGCACACAGCCGGTGGCTGGTGGTGGTGGTCGGACAGCAACCACAGCCGCAAGGCTGTGTTGTGTGTTGTGTTTTTCGAGGCAAACCAAGACCTCCATGGTGTCGATGGGTCTTGTTGGGGCTCGGGTAGAACCAAACACACCAAGGGGTGTGTTTGGCTAAACTTTGCTAAAATATGTTATGTTATTTTATTTATTTAATTTCATGAAATAATACATGGATAATTAAAATTAATTAATATAATTATCATGGTAAATTAAACACGGCCATTTTATAAACTTTAGGTTAAAATAATTATTATATAGTTATTCATGTTACATTTAATTAATTAAGAAACTTAGCTTAATTAATTTATATTCATTTTATCCAAAGTTTAATTAAATTAATAACATGTTTTAATTTAATTATACAATAACTCATTTAAGGAGAAGTTTAATTATTATAATCATGTAATATTATTAATTAATAATTACTGATGATATCATGTATTATTTTATTAATTAATAATCATATGTAAGACTAAGTATTTAATATTAATAAACTTTACTGTATAATAATCATAACTTATATTTGCTTATTAAAAACTATAGCTTATATCATTTACTTATTTAATAAGCCTATTACTAATTATAAAAACATGTTAAATATGGAAATATACTAATTATGTAACATGCTATTTATGGAAACATACTAAATGTGGAAACATGTTATTTATGGAAACATACTAAATATGGAAACTTTCTATTTTTAGAAACTTACTAATTATGGAAACTTTATATTTTGAAACTTACTATTTAAGGAAACTTGTTATTTTTGTAAAGTTACTATGTATGGAAACCTACTATTTTTAGAAAGTTACTATATATAGAAACCTGCTATTTTTAGAAAAGTAACTCATTATGTTATAACAAGTATTATAACACTTAAAACATGAAATAGACTAATTAATAACACATGAAACACTAAGAATTACATGATAAAACAAGAACAAGTATAACAAGTAAAGAACACGTCAAGTAAACTAATAATCAATAAGTATAAGTTAAACATACAACTCATCCATGTCCCTTTTATTATGTAGCTATCGTGAAGTCGGAGTGATCTTCCACTTTCGTTTTCATCCTCATTACTAGGCAAAGGTACGGATATTCCGTCCTTCAGTAAGGACACTCTCTTTCTATACTTAGGATTCCCCGTTTGCAGCCATCTGTTTTCCCCAGTAGTTACATTTAACTTATCAATAATTAATATGATTAATATTTTAGATTGCCTGAGCTATATACATGCATGCCAATTCCACCTAGTTATGGAGGTACCATAACCATAACACTAGAGGCACCGGTGTTATGAATCTTCCGTAGTGAGAGTGATTGCTCGCGGTGTCCCTTTCAGTTATTTGGCCTATTATATTATTATCATGTGGGGCGAATGGATGCATCCTAGGACAAGTTTAGAAAGATTACATGATAACTGTGGTGTGTGCCTTACATCCTGTTGGGTCCACTAGATGTGGATCTTGCAGCCTGTCAGGAACGGTGAACGACTTCTGTAATCACAAGTCTATTCACAGAGAGACTCTATACACAATATAAGCGCGGAATATAAATACTGTAAAGAAGAACATAATAACTATAATGACTTGATCCTTTTCTAAGGATTTCTAATATTAATGATAACGAGAATTATGTTTTTTGAAGGTGTGTCTAACCCTTTTGCCTAAGGTTCCTTTTATACTACAAGGAAACCCTAATACATCATTAAACAAAACGTGTAAATCTGATATGCATATCCTTTCCTAACATCATGCATATCCTAACAGAATAATAACTAAAGAATAAAGTTTGACTTTATATAAGACCAGGACCACGACTTGCTCCTACTACTACTATGACCAGGAGGAACTACATACCTCCTAGTCTACCTATTACAAATAACTATTCCAATGGTCCTAACAATCCTCCCCTAAACTTGAATTTGACCTGTTGAGTTCAAGTTTCCTGGTAAAACGTGCAATAAAGCTTGAGGATTGAAACAGCAAAAGAAACAGTAGCATCAGCAATATAAGGAACATAAGAACCGCTGCAACAAGGAACACTAGAAGCTTCTCCAAAGCTTGAAACAAATCAGCATCGTGTTGAATCTTCACAGCAACATGAGCAGATTTGATGAGCCATTACCAAGTAGCTGCTCGCTCTTGGGCTAGCCAGTCTTTCTGGTGGAATAAGCATCACCCTGGGAGACCAGAACCCAGCCCAACTCTTAGAACGTGAATCAATGGTGAGTGGGGGTACCCTGATGATTTTAGGCAAACCATCACAGCCGTCAACGGATTTGATATGTCTTTACCAGAAGCCGTACCCTTCTGGACTCGCCAACTCTCAGCAATGAAGCATCGGTGAGTTAAAAACCCTATAGCTTTGAGCAAGCTATTATAGCTATCAACGGATTTGATAAAATCTTTACCAAGAGCCGTACCCCCTTGGATTAGCCACTTTTCAGTCTAGGACCATGGCAAGTGAAAACCATCCAGTTTTGGGTAACCTGGCAACCATCAACGGATTTGAGAATCACACCAGGAGCCGTACCCTCAAGGTGAATCAACTCTTTCTTGTTTGTGAGACATGGTGAGTTGAGGACCATTTGTTGTGTGGACCAAGTCCAACACCAGATGAAACACCAAACCAACACACGCGTGAAACCGTCAAAAGGAACCCAATGTTTTTCGAAAAAGTATAAGCAGATATTTTATTATTCACAAGTGTAAAATCCATGATTTGGTTAAAGTATAAGCAGATATTATATAAAAAGTTTTTTTTTAACTATAACAAGTGGAAGTCACCAATCACTGTACATATTGGTGAAAAGAATTGTAGTATGAACAGATGAACAACACAAAACATAAAAAACTTACAAAACAACCCATCACATACCAGACGCAGCCACCTTCTGAGCTTGCAACCGAGCTTGTATCCCTTCCACCAGTGTAGTCGCCATAGAAGTCTCATTCCCGGAAGGGGCATTGGAAATCTGCAAGTGACAAGCAAGCATGGCCTCCATCGAAGCAATAGTCAACGAATAGTCCAGATCCGTAAGCATGAACACCATTGCACCATACTCCAACTCCAAGACATGCACGCCACAGCCAGCATATAACTTCCATCTCTTGATAACCCAGGTTGACTGGTCCTTCCAGACACCAGAAAGTGGAGCATGTGGAGGGGAATCAAGCATCATCTTCAAATCAGCCCACATTGTCAGACCAGGCCAGGAGGGCACTTCACTAGGATGAGTAGGCATACCAGCATCCACAAACCCATACAACGACCTACGATCTACCCAAGTCAACACACCTTGCAAACCCGAAGCATAACGAACATAACCATCACTGATGGAAATCCGATGGGTAAAAGTACCAGGAATATGGTGGATGGCTTAACCGTCCAAGCTGTAATAAACCCCGTACCCATTGGCAATTCTGAGTCACTGTCGGAAGCTGCATCAATACGATTTTCGGGAGCATGCTTCTCATAAGGAACAGACTTTCCACGTCTAGCCATCTTCTTGCGAATGGAACGACGAGGAGTGGGAGCACCAGACGAGGGTTCAACCTTTACCTTCGCAGCAGGAATAGGATCAGCAGAAGTAGAATCAATACCTTGTCCAATCAAAGGATCAACGGTAGCTGCACCAGAAGAAGGAGTAGGTTGAGAGCCAGTCATGGGTGGTGAGGGTTGTGCCATAGCAGGAGTAGCAGTGGTGGTGGTAGTGGTAGCATAGGTGGTGGTGGTGGTAGGACCCGAAGATGAAACAGGAGGAGCAACCAAAGGTGTAGAGGTGGTACCAGCAGTAGAGACATCAACAACAAATGGAATACCAGTAGAACCAAGAGTAACATCAGATGAAGAACCAGGAGCAACAGCAGGTTGAGAAGTAGGAACCACTCGTGGAGGAGGACGATAGATGAAACGCTCCGGAACCGGTGTGCTCTGACGCTTGATCATTCGTTCATATAGAGCCTTAAGCTCATCAAAATACAATGCCTGAACTCGTTCCCATGTCCAATGATAACTCGATTTTACTCAGGTTAAAGTTCGTTGTACCAATCTCTTCGAATTGAAAAACTTGTGTTTAATGTGTGACTCAGTTTTATTTTGGTGGAACAAAGATGTGTCGTTGTAGTTTTTAAATGAAAGTGCAAAACAATTTAAGTAAAAGGCAGGTAATTTAAATCTAAGTCTAATTAAAATAAAGTGAAAGTATTTAAAAGCGTGACTAAAATTAAAAGGCACTAAAGTAAATAACGCAAACTTAAATCTATCTAAGGCAAACTTAAAACGCAACTAAAACTTAAAACTAAGGCAAGGCTAAAATAAAACTAAGGTAAGTAATCTTAAGGTGCAATTTAAATAAAAGGCGGGAAAAATAAAGCTTGAAAATAAAAGACTGAAATTTAAAAAGAAAAACCAAAAAGAACCTGACAAGAAACCCTTGATTCGGAAGTTAAAAACTTCCGAATGAACTAGCTTGACTCGGAACTTTTGAGTTCCGAATGAAACAGTCTTGAGTCGGAAGTTCCCAATCCCCAAAAGCCTTGATTCGGAACTTTTAAAGTTCCGAATGAAGCTACCTTGAGTCGGAAGTTTGGTGTTGATCCGGAAGTTTGTTCGGAAGAATTGAGTCGGAAGTTCGTCCGGAAGTATTGATCCGGAACTTTTAAAGTTCCGAATGAATTGCTTGATCCGGAACTTTTTAAGTTCCGAATGAAGATCTTGACTCGGAAGTTTTGAGTTCCGAATGAACACTCTTGATCCGGAACTTTGAATGTTCCGGATGAAACCCCTTGGTTCGGAACTTTGGAGTTCCGAATGAACAGCTTTTCTCTTCTCTTGGCTCGGAACTTTTCTTGGGAACACAGAAACACAAACAAACACTCCCGAAGAACAAGGGAATCACAGAAACAAGAGATCTAAAGCAGATTAAACAAAATCAATCAAACGATTTAACCAAATTAATAACAAATCAACAAACAATCATAAACAAACAATCAATATCAAGAAATCTAACAACTTTAACCACAATAATCAAAAAACCACTTGATCAAAATAAAAATAAGAACATGAACACAAACATAAACATGAAAATCAAAGATTAAGAAAGGTAGATAAGAGATTGACAAGATAAAGTAAAGATTGATAAGAATTAAATGAAAACTTACTTGAAATTAAATGAATTTAAGGTGCAAGACAAGGTAATTAAATTGACAAGTATTTAAATGACAAGGTAATTAAAAGTGGAAGACTAATTGTCACACTTAGCCAACAAAAAAAAGAAAATTAACAACTAATGACTATTTATAGGGGAGGATTAAGGAAGCTTCCTTCCCTCTTTCCTTTTCTCTTAATTACAAGCTTAACTCCCTCCTTCTTTAATTCTTCATTAATTGCATGCTTAGTCCTTTTCTTCTAATCTTCTTTAAACTTGGACTTTAAGGACTTTTGGCTTCGGGATTTCTTTGAACTCGTCTTTAAATTCTTCAATAAAATAGACTTGAATTCTTCGGCTTTTGATAAACTTCCATCTTTTGACTTTTTCTTTGATAAATCTTCAGAATTGGTCTTGGACTTCCGTTCTTTTTGCACTCTTGACTTCTTGACTTCGTCTTTCATCTTTTCTTCAATAAAAGTCCGTAAATGCCCGTGAATTCCCGTGTTTTCTCCATTTTTCACCTTTTCGTCCTAAATCACAACAAAAACACAAACCACGCATTATTCCGACATAAAAGACATAAAATACACGTTTTGGTCCGGTTATTATTGTAATTAAGTGGTAGAAAAGATGGGTGTTTACACACCTATCAAATCCCCTACACTTGACCATTGCAATGTCCTCATGCAATGCATTCGTTACACAGCAAGATTACACTTTTCATCATAATTAATCCACGTTGGCCTTTATTAAAGAGATAGTAAATTAAAAACATACAAAATAAAGAAATTAAAAGCATACCTTGGGTTTTGAAAATATCATGAATAATCATCATCCTCAAGTTTTCACTTTCTCCAAACCAAGCTTAAAAACGAGATCATTGTTATTATAAGTTAGTAAACTATCACGAACTCATGTAGGCCAATTACTCACTTAGACTCCCTTATTCCTAGGTGTATCTCTTATATTTTATTGTTATCTTGAATGATCACGAGGATGCATTGTTTGACTTATTTCGATAGTTTATTAGGCCGAAAATAAAGTGAACGATTTAATCAATAGTTAGCTAAAGGACAAAATCTTTTAAAACTGCTTCTCGGAACCTCATAAAGTTCATATCTTGGCATAACTCGCTTCGCGATTTGAGACCTTTCTCGGACCGATATTTGGCAGCGACTTCATACTTCAAACCTTGAGAGACGTTCATGAAATTATGGTCTTCTCTTCATAATGGAGTTTCTTCACTTGAAGTTTTGAGAGATTCATACTTGGACCACGACTTCTTCATTTTTCTCCAATCTTTATTTTGGACTTTGATATACAACGATCCGCCTCCTTTTATGACTTGGATCTATTTATCCTCATACCTTGTTAGGGTCTTTTCGGATACACTTCTCCATGACTTTTGGGGAGTATTTGCTTTTCGTCGTGTGTCTCGATCCTTCATATTGATTTTCGATAAATGATTCTTCACATCACTTTGGATCTTTAGCAACAAAATATAGCCCTCATTCCTTGTTAGGGCCTTTTCGGACTCGCCAATCTTCGCATCCCGCTTCAATACGTTATGCCTTGGCTATGAACTCTAATCCATACCGAGCAACTTTTAAACGATCTTGGGCTAGAAGCTAAGTAACTTTTCAAATCGTACAACCTTATTTATTAGCAAATAAATTATTAGCAAGCGATGGGAGAATAGGCTCATAATTAACTCACATAAATTCACGAAAGAATACCGAACTTATAATTGGCTCTATCATCTCTCGTTCTCCACAGTTTAAAATCTCAAGTAATGAGACTCGTGGATACTTAGCCTATTAAATCAAAGTTTTGGGTTTTCGAGTCGCCTATAGGATCTTGCAAATTCTTAGACTTTTTCAAGTTTAGAAATCGCATTTTAAAGTTCCCTTGATAAACGACTCTCTAGGATCAATTATAGGAACTTGCGAAAAGTTCTTGTTCTTAACCCGTGAGAGTTAAGACTTTCGCGTTTTATAGCTCCCTATATAAAAGCCTAGCAAAACTTGACTTAAACACGTTAAGGATACTAGCTAGAGTAACTTAGATAAGCAAACTCGGGTTGAGTCAAAAGATTCACAACGTTAGAAAAATTAAAACCACTTTATTAAACATTTATTCTAGCAAAGAAAGAAAATAACTATACAAAGATAAAACTAATGGGCCAAAATAGATCAAAAATTTTGAAAAATGTCGAAAAATTGATTTTCCGGTTAAAATGAGGACAAATACAAGGAAAAGACCACTTAACTTCGATAGAAGTCCCCCCTACACTTAAGATAAACATTGTCCTCAATGTTTAAGCATGTGGGAGTAAACTCCCCTACACTTAGGACATTGTGCACTTTGTTTAAATCTCGCTAAGGAAAAGACAACTAATGAGATTCCTATTTTAATAATTGAGAAAATATAAAATAGTGAATCGAAAAGAGTTTAGGATAGAACCGGGAAAATGTAGAACACGGAATCACGAGTCGTCAAGAATCATCAAGAGTAGATCATTGAAGCTCGAATCCTTGATTGAGAAGTGAGGAGAGGAAATAGCAAACCAAAGGGTCCCCCCTACACTTATGATAAAGAAAGCGAAAAGATAGATGCATGGGTTGCCTCCCAAGAAGCGCTTGGTTTTTGTTACCCGAGTCGTGAGCCTGACTCGACCTTGATCATCAATGGAAGAAACATGAAACATATCCACCAGGATCAAAGACGTAGTTTTCATCGAGCAAATAACACAAGCTTTAGGCGAACAAGGCAAGCCAAAGAAGAGTAGGCAAGGTTCCCTTAAGCAAAGATGGAGCACAGTGGAAGCAAGGGTGAAGTGGTGCAAGCATGTCTTCAAAATTTCCAAAGATTTTTCCTTTTATTTCACCAGGTGGATACTGAGATGGCTTAAAGACTTCAATACCGGGGTCGAACACCTTTTCCTTTAGGGTAAAATAGCACTCAGGCTCAGCAGAGTGTGAAGAAGATCCGCAAAGAAGCACAACCTCGTCCTCAGAAGGGGGACAAAGAGGTGTCAAATCATATGTGCAACGGATATTGGTGTCAACCGGTTTCTTCTCCTTTGACAGAATGTTCTTCAAATCCAAAGTAGGATCAAGACGATAATCTTCAAAGTCATAAGGAGGAGCATCACTCTCATGAGGGAAGTAAGTATTGAGAAATTCAGAGAAATCTTCCTCAAATGAGTAATCGTCCAAAGTAGGATCGAGTGATGGCGGAGGATCTTCATCATGTGAAGAATCGCTCGAAAGAGTATCAGCCTCATCAAAATCATCGAAAGTCGGCATCTCGGGATACTCAGAAGTACAATCATTAAAATCATCCGAATCTGAGCTAGAATCATCATCATCATAAGCATCGAAGATCGGTGGCGAATCATAAATGGGAGAAGGTGCCAAAATGGAGCGAGAATCATTCACATCATCGTTAAAGAGTGGATTATCGATGGAAGAATCGAATAGAGGATTGTCATAGACGGTAAAGTCATCAAGCACATTAATCATATTCACTGATTCTCGTCCAAAAGATTTGCCTGTAAGCTTCCCCATTTTGAAAACTTGTGAGGCATTCCTGACTCTTAAGATTAACTCACCTTCGGCAACATCCACTAAAGCACGTCCGGTTCTCAAGAATGGCCGACCAAGTATTAAAGGAATACGAGGGTCCATTTCATAATCAACTACGACAAAATCGACCGGGAAAGTAAATGCGCCAACTTTAATGAACACGTCTTCGGCTATACCAACGGGGTAAGCGAAAGTGCGATTTGCAAGTTCGAGAGTCATCTTTGTTGGAGTGAGGTCGGGCAATGATAGTGTTTTCCAAACACTCAGTGGCATCAAATTAATACTGGCCCCAAGATCAACAAGGGCAGTAAATTCTTCAGTTTTGTTGAACACGCAAGGCAACACAAAACGACCGGGATCTCCTAGATTTTCCGGAAGTTCTTTAAGAATAACTGCAGAGCAGTTTTCATTTAAGCGTGTGTTGGCGAGTTCAATCAGCTTCTCCTTCTTGTTAAGCAATTCCTTAAATGCTTTAACAAATTTGGGCATGAGGACAAGTGCTTCAAGAAAACTAATGCTGAAGCCCATTTGAGAAATCATATTGATATATTTTGTCACTTGAGAGTCCTCCTGTGTTAGCTCGTTGGTCTTGCCTATGCGAGAAGGGTATGGGATTCTGGGTTTATAGGTGGAAGGTGAAGGTGTAGTTAGTAAAGGTTGAGATGTTGAAGGATCCTTCCGAGAGACATCGTCATTACGAGGCGGAGACGGTAATGGTGTACTAATACTAGGTGTAGGAGGAGTAGGGATACATGGTGGTGGAGGAGGTGTAGATGATGGTGGTGGGATTGGTGGTCCGACGATGGTGACTCCACTACGAGTAGTAATAGTACTCACATTGGCTCGCGGATTGGTGACGGTGTTTGAAGGTAGAGAACTTGAAGTAGAAGGTTGAGTGGCGGGCAAGAAACTAGCCAACAGATTCTTTAATTCAGTCGTTTGAGTGCTGAAGGAGGATTGAATATTATCGCGAACCTCGGTTCTAATGTCATTACCTTTCTTCATGATATCTCCTTTCAAATTGATTATTTGGCTCTGTAGATTTTTGATTTGCTCACCTTGAGTTCTCATGATGGTTTCAACATCGGGATTAATGGGTGGGGTTTGTTGGGTGGGTGGTTGATAAGGGTTAGAAGCTCTTGGTGGGATTTGGTTGCTTCTATTGTAGTTGGTGGCGGGGTTTTGGTTTTGAGGAGAAAAACCGGGTGAAAGGTAATTGTTGGAACGGTAACTCAGCAGATTTCTATCCCCTTGTTGTCTAGCTTGGTAATTTTCCGGTGAATAATTACCATAAGCAGCATACACGTTTTCCGGATTTCCTTGAGTCGAAGGACAATCGGTGTATGGGTGAGGACCGCCGCATGTTTCACAAGGATTAGCAACCGCTTTAACTTGTTGTTGTTGTTGGTTTGAAGCGAGAAGCGTAATACTTTTGCTCATTTCAGTCATCATGCGGGGGAGTTCGGTCATCTCAGGGTTTGCTGAGGTGGAGGAAACATTGACTCTCGGATTGTTCCTTGAAGAAGCAGAGGAATCCCAGTTTTTGTGGTGAGTAGTCATGTTCTCAATAAGCTCTCTACACTCCTCGGGGCTCCTTTTCATGAATGTGCCACCGGCGGCTGCATTAATCGTATCACGATCTCGAAAAGTCAAACCGTTGTAGAAAGTATCGATTAAGGTCACAGGGAGCATGTTATGGTTTGGACATCTATCGATCAAGACATTATATCTCTCCCAAGCATCAAAAAGAGATTCATCAGGGTCTTGCATTAAACCGTTGATTTGATTGCGAAGGCTCGTGACCATGGATGGTGGAAAGTAGCGCGACAAAAAGCGTTGAGTCATGTCATCCCAAGTATGAATTGAGTTCTTCGGGAGACGATCAAACCATTTCTCGGCATGATGCGATAAAGTATGTGGGAAGAGTTGTAGGCGGAGAACATCCATTGTGGCCCCAGGCAACTTCATGCTTTGGGTGATTGTAATGAACTTGTCGAGGTGTTTGTTGGCATCATCATCAGGCAATCCACGGAATGGGTTTGTTTGTACTTGCTGAATCATGTGGTGCTTCAACGAAAACTCAGGAGCGTTGATTTGCATCGGCGCAATCGGTCCTCCTCGTCCAAACATGGTTGGTTGACAAAGTTCCTCCATGGTCCGAAGATCGGGCTGTGGAAGAACATTGTTGTTATTGTTGAGGTGTGGTGGAATGTTGTTGTTGACACCTGACATAGCTAAATCTTCTTGAGGCTCGGGCTCTTGATAATTAGAAGATCTAGAACGCATACACCTGAAAATGCAAAAGAAAAAGAAACCAAACACAAAGACAATATATATACACAATAAAGATAAAATCTTTTTGGATTTTTGAAATTTTTAATTTTTATGGGTTTTTTTATCAATCTTTAATTTTTATGATTTTTTTGGATTTTTTAGGCAAGAAAAATAACGCTCACAAGTGAACGGATCCCAAAAAGCAACGCGTCTCTCACAGAAAACCGTTAATCTTTACGAAAAGAGCCGGCAGCGGCGCTATTTGATAACTCGATTTTACTCAGGTTAAAGTTTGTTGTACCAATCTCTTCGAATTGAAAAACTTGTGTTTAATGTGTGACTCGGTTTTATTTTGGTGGAACAAAGATGTGTCGTTGTAGTTTTTAAATGAAAGTGCAAAACAATTTAAGTAAAAGGCAGGTAATTTAAATCTAAGTCTAATTAAAATAAAGTGCAAGTATTTAAAAGCGTGACTAAAATTAAAAGGCACTAAAGTAAATAACGCAAACTTAAATCTATCTAAGGCAAACTTAAAACGCAACTAAAACTTAAAACTAAGGCAAGGCTAAAATAAAACTAAGGCAAGTAATCTTAAGGTGCAATTTAAATAAAAGGCGGGAAAAATAAAGCTTGAAAATAAAAGACTGAAATTTAAAAAGAAAAACCAAAAAGAACCTGACAAGAAACCCTTGATTCGGAAGTTAAAAACTTCCGAATGAACTAGCTTGACTCGGAACTTTTGAGTTCCTAATGAAACAGTCTTGAGTCGGAAGTTCCCAATCCCCAAAAGCCTTGATTCGGAACTTTTAAAGTTCCGAATGAAGCTACCTTGAGTCGGAAGTTTGGTGTTGATCCGGAAGTTTGTTCGGAAGAATTGAGTCGGAAGTTCATCCGGAAGTATTGATCCGGAACTTTTAAAGTTCCGAATGAATTGCTTGATCCGGAACTTTTTAAGTTCCGAATGAAGATCTTGACTCGGAAGTTTTAAGTTCCGAATGAACACTCTTGATCCGGAACTTTGAATGTTCCAGATGAAACCCCTTGGTTCGGAACTTTGGAGTTCCGAATGAACAACTTTTCTCTTCTCTTGGCTCAGAACTTTTCCTGGGAACACAGAAACACAAACAAACACTCTCGAAGAACAAGGGAATCAAAGAAACAAGAGATCTAAAGCAGATTAAACAAAATCAATCAAACGATTTAACCAAATTAATAACGAATCAACAAACAATCATAAACAAACAATCAATATCAAGAAATCTAACAACTTTAACCACAATAATCAAAAAACCACTTGATCAAAATAAAAATAAGAACATGAACACAAACATAAACATGAAAATCAAAGACTAAGAAAGGTAGATAAGAGATTGACAAGATAAAGTAAAGATTGACAAGAATTAAATGAAAACTTACTTGAAATTAAATGAATTTAAGGTGCAAGACAAGGTAATTAAATTGACAAGTATTTAAATGACAAGGTAATTAAAAGTGGAAGACTAATTGTCACACTTAGCCAACAAAAAAAAGAAAATTAACAACTAATGACTATTTATAGGGGAGGATTAAGGAAGCTTCCTCTCCTCTTTCCTTTTCTCTTAATTACAAGCTTAAGTCCCTCCTTCTTTAATTCTTCATTAATTGCATGCTTAGTCCTTTTCTTCTAATCTTCTTTAAACTTGGACTTTAAGGACTTTTGGCTTCGGGATTTCTTTGAACTCTTCTTTAAATTCTTCAATAAAATAGACTTGAATTCTTCGGCTTTTGATAAACTTCCGTCTTTTGACTTTTTCTTCGATAAATCTTCAGAATTGGTCTTGGACTTCCGTTCTTTTTGCACTCTTGACTTCTTGACTTCGTCTTTCATCTTTTCTTCAATAAAAGTCCGTAAATGCCCGTGAATTCCCGTGTTTTCTCCACTTTTCACCTTTTCGTCCTAAATCACAACAAAAACACAAACCACGCATAATTCCGACATAAAAGACATAAAATACACGTTTTGGTCTGGTTATTATTGTAATTAAGTGGTAGAAAAGATGGGTGTTTACACACCTATCATCCAACCAACAGTAAAATGAGCAGCCGACTGATACTTGACATACCTCTGCATTAACTTTTTCTCATCCGTTCTCATCAAAGGCCTGTTCTTACGCTTTTCACGCAGTTGAGCAGCAAGCGATAATTGTTGCTTACGCATTAACACCATAGCTCGAGGAATACAATTCTGCTCATTCACATCAGAACCCAAGAGATCAGTAAACTGCGAATAATCCGAGGTAAGAATAGTGAGCACCCGCATCCAATCGCTATCATCCCAATGCATAACATCATGCTGCAACTGTTCACGTCTTTGTTCTGAAGAGCTTCCTCCTCAGCCCTTGCAGCTTGGTCAATTTCCGCTTGCATTCTTTGCGCAGCCTCCTCACCCAACCTATCCTCCTCAAGTTGTCTGCGAGTGGGTGAGGGAGCAGCAGTCATAGGGGCTTTCCCCTTAGGATCATGAGATGGTCCAGCAGTCGGACCAGCAGTAGTACCAGCAACATCTTCCTTTGGTGAAGGGGGTAGCAGCAGTATGAGGGATGCTTGATGAAGTAGGAGGAATCGGCAGATCATCATATGACTTATCAGCAAACGCAGCCTTCGCCAACAAGTTCAAGCCATCATCCACAAGATCTTCAATCTCCTCATCAGAATCAGACTGAACCACATGCTTCTTCCTTCTCCTCTGCTGTGTCTCCAAGGCTTTAATCCGGTCAGCCATGAGATCAAGCAAAGAAGTCAGTGTAGTAGGATCCTCCGCTTTCCCACCAAGAGGACTTGGGTCTGGGAAGGCTTCATTGGAACCGGAAGCAATAAAGGGGTCATCATTATGAGCACGAGAACCAGAGGGCCTATCAGAAGAGTGAGGGACATGACTAGGAGGGGGCGTATCTACAAATGGAGACGAATGTGGCATCGAAGAGGGGGCAGCCTTGGAATTGGATGGCCTTTCAACCACCACTTCCTCAACCGGCTCTTCCACAACCACATTAGGTGCACCACTAGCAGGATGCTCCTCCTCCATTGGGTCATCACCTAATGGAAATTCCTCCTCGGCTTGGAAAACCGGAGGAACAACATCAGGAGGACCTTGGGCAAGACCCAACATTGCATCAGTAAGGGGCCTCCAATCCCCTCTAAACCCATGAGCCATATTGTAGTAAACTTTAGTAGTAAGCTTGGGGGTCTCATACTCCTCCCTATCACGAGGTAAACACACAAGTATCTACTGTAAAAACCTAGGATACATTAAAAATTTCTTCCTAGAACCGGTACTAGACAGATTACTAACCATCCCATCAAACAAATAGCAAGAGAAGTTAAACACCCTACCCTGTGCTACGCAGATCAGACCAGTAGCCAAAGGAGTGGGAAAAGCATCCCAACTCCCAGACTTGGGGCTTAAACAATGAATCAAAAAGTGCACTAGAAGCTTCCACTGGGGGTAAAACCTATTCTTTTGGAAGTTAAACTTCCCCCATGGTTATACCCAATAGCAGCCATCCCCTCTAAAACCTCAGCATTGGGGATGGAAACAACACCACCTTCATCTTGAAGATGAAGGGAACTCCTAATAGAAGCTTCAGTAACCACATAAGAACGTCCATCAATGGTAGCATGGAGTTCACGTGGACGACCAAACACAGCCACAAGTGTAGCAGAATCCCAAAACTGGCGAATCACACTATCATAAACAATTGGGCAAACAGTAAAAGCATACCTGAGGTTAGAAGCCTCAATAAACTATAGTATGTCTGTGAATTCATCACGTTTAGGACCATCTCCCAGATATGCAACCTTATTGTGAGCGGGTTGGTAGACCAAAGCAGTCATTGATGTTGATTAGAAGTAATGGAAGTTGATTTGTTAGGGTTTGAGAGAGTAGGAGCGTGTGTGTGTGTGTTATGATTGTGATGAATGAGTCATGGGGGGTAATTGACCATAAATAATGGTCTAGTAACTGTTCATTGACCCCTAATAATGTGGGTTGCCCTTTCAAATTAGGCAGTTAATGCAAAGTAACCACCTGCCCCTTATACCATTATTTGCAAATCCCAATTTACCAAAGTTAAATAAGATGATATATACCAGAATTAGCTTGCGTTGACTAAAAGTCAAAACACATAAGGGTCAACACTCGAAGCATAATGTGGTCAACAGAAGTCAACGAAGTGAACAGTGACCCAAACCAAGACTAGAAGCCAACCAACACTTGTCAAAGAAGGATTTTTATCCACTAGAAGCCAACCATAAATGACTAGAAGCCAACCATTAATGAAGACAACCACCAGAAGTGAGCAAAATCCTCCACTAGGAGTAACACACACCACAAGAACCCATTCAATCTGTTGCTAAAATCTACCAGTATGTTAATCTGTGCAAGTAAATATGTACACTAAGCCTCCCCTTAGGCTTAGCCTCCCCTCAATCCTAGGTCTCAAGGATTGACCATCCCAATGTGAACCACCAAGTGGTTGAACCAAGGACCATCAAAGGCTTTAGTCAACAGATCAGCAACATTATCATCCGTATGAACCTTAAGAACCTGTATCAACTTCTTCTCATTGGCATCCCGGATAAAATGGTGCCGAATTTCAATATGTTTTATACGTTGATGAAAAACAGGATTCTTCACAATGCAGATAGTGCTTTGATTGTCAATGAAAATTTTGGTGTTCATAAAATTGAACCCATAATCCAGCATCTGATTTTGGATCCACAAAACTTGTCCACAACAACTAGCAGCAGCTACGTATTCAGCTTCTGTTGAAGAAGTAGCTACTATGGTCTGTTTCTTGCATTGCCATGAAATAAGTCTTCGACCCAAAAACTGACAACCACCAGTAGTAGATTTTCTGTCATTATTAGCACCTTCATAGTCACTATCACTATATGCTTCGAGAACAAAAGGTGATTCTCTAGGATACCACAAGCCTAGCTTGGGTTAAGCCTTGATGTACTTGAAAATCGTCTTGACTGCATTCAAGTTAGAAACCTTTGGAGCCACCTGATGTCTAGAACAAGCACTTACTGCAAACATAATATCCGGACGTGATGCAGTCAAATACATGAGTGAGCCAATCATGGACCTGTACATATGAACATTTACCGGAGGATCTGGCTCATTCTTGAGTTTGACTTTAGCAACTTCATAAGGTGTTGCTGCTGGTCTAAGAGGATCCATATGAAACTTCTGAAGGATCTCATGAACATACTTATCTTGACTTATGAAGATTCCATCCGACTGTTGCTTGACTTGAAGACCAAGGAAAAATGTAAGCTCTCCCATAGCACTCATCTGAAATTCGCCCTTCATCAGTTGTTCAAACTCATCACACCATTCCTTTTTAGTAGAACCAAAAAGAATATCGTCCACATACACCTGAACAAGGATAATGTCCTTGGTATTCCTTTTAAGAAATAGTGTTTTGTCAATTGTGCCTCTTCTATAGCCATGTTTCAACAAGAAAGTTGAGAGACGCTCATACCAAGCTCTAGGAGCCTGATGAAGTCCATAAAGAGCTTTAACCACCTTGTAAACTTTCTTGGGATGAAGTGGATCTAAAAATCCCTTAGGTTGAGTGACATAAACTTCCTCATCAATCTTGCCATAGATAAATTCACTCTTGACATCCATCTGAAAAATTGTAAAGCCCACATAAGAAGCAAAAGCCAAAAACAGACGAATGGCTTCAATACTAGCAACAGGAGCAAAAACTTCAGTGTAGTCAATGCCTTCAAGTTGTGTATGACCCTGTGCAACCAACCTCGCCTTATTTCTCACCACAATACCCCTTGCATCTTTCTTGTTTTTGAGAATCCATTTGGTACCAATTGCTGTCTTTCCATCCGGTAAGTCAACTAGGATCCAAATATTCTGAAACAAGAATTGCTGCATATCCTCCTGCATAGCCTCCACCCAACTTTGATCCTCAAGAGCATGAGAGACTGATCTAGGTTCCACCTGTGAAAGAAAACAAGCAAACAAACAATGTTGAAAGTCCGTATGATTATTACGCTTTTGATCCTCAATATAGCTCACAAGAGCATAATGATCAGACGTGGCCTTCTTATGCATTCTGCGAGTCTTGACAGTAGAACCAGGATCTCCAATGATTTGAGTAGTAGGATGGTCTTTGTGTGACTGCAACACTGGATTGGAAGCTACTTCCACTTCTGGTGCCAAGTTATTAAGATCTCCAACAAAGTCATTATCATATGAAGTAGAGTTGAAAATGCCATCTATTGGTTGCTTATGAATATCATCCAGCTTGGTAGAAGACTTCTTTTGATAGTTCCCCAGGTCAGAAGGACTTGAGAATCTAGTATGGGAAGTGGAATCACTAGCCGGACTACCAATAGGTGTTGAACTAGCACTAGGAGTAACAGTTGGAGTACTAGGAGCAGCTCTGTCAGCAGTCGTATTCAAAGGAAACTCAAAGCCACCTTGAGCAGTTGTTGTAGTAGCTTCTTGTTGTTGTTTGAGTAATGTGTCAAGAGCTACTTGTGAATCCAATACATCTGATGGAGTTGCATCACCAGGAGGAGTAGGAGAGACTGTGGTGGAATAGGATGGAACAACAAAAATATCATCCTCGTCATCTGAGTCGGAAAGACTAGCATGAGCACTTGCACTAGAAGTTGCAAACACTTGTGATCCTGCATCATGGTTAGTTTTGAAACGAAAATATCCTAATGAATCACTAAGATAATCAAGATCAAAATACCATTCAGGACCCTTGCCTTTGATGTTTGACTTCTCCTCAAAATACCTGAGATTTATAGTTTCAATTGCTCGCTTGGCTTGGAGATTGTAGACACGATAAGCCCGAGAGTGAGCTGAATATCCCATAATGTATCCTTCGTCTGCCTTGCCATCAAATTTCCCCAAATAGTCACTAGTATTCAGAATGGTGACAGGACACCCAAACGGCTTCAAATGAGCAATGTTTGGTACTTTGGATGTTAGTAGCTCATCAGGAGTCTTCTTGTGAGGATTTGTAATAGAAACTCTATTCAAAACATAACTTGCAGTATTGACAGCTTCTGTCCAGAACATGGTTGGAAGCTTGGAATCGGCAAGCATTGTTCTTGCAGCTTCTATTAGAGTCCTGTTCTTTCTCTCTGCCACGTCATTCTGTTGAGGAGTTCTTGCTGCACTATAATCTCTTTTTATGCCTTTAGAATTACAAAGTGCTATGAGGTCTGCATTTTTGAATTCTGTTCCATTATCACATCGAATACCTTTAACCTTCTTGGACAACTGATTCTCTATAAGTGTAATAAAATCCTTGAGAATTGAGTAGGTCTCACTCTTGGCAGCCATGAAGAAGACCCACGTAAACCTGCTATACCCATCAGTTACCACCAGATAGAATTGTTTGTGATCAATGCTCCTAATAGAGGTAGGACCAAATAAATCCATGTGTAGTAGCTGTAATGGTTCAGTTATAAGGCTGAGAGCAGTAATGGCCTTGAAGGATGCTTTATGTTGTTTGCCTTTGCTGCATGCAATATAATTGATATCATTTCTGAATGACTTGGGAGGTAAACCAGAGACCAGGTTCAGATTTGCTAGTTTGTGAATGGTCTTGAAGTTCACATGTCCCATCCTTCGATGCCATTGAGTGGCTTCATCTTCTGAGGTTTTAGCAACCAAACATGCTAGTTTACCAGTAGGGTTGACTTCATTCAGTTTGATACTATAGAGGTTGTGTCTTCTAGGGATTCTGAGTAGAACCTGTGAGTCATCCGGAAGTTTAAAGTCTTTGGTTAACACTAGTGCATCAGTATCCGTAAAGAGGACAAACTGCTTCTTGTCACAAATCTGAGAGACAGATATTAAGTTGAAGTGTTGAAGTGCTTCCACATAGTAGACCTGCTCAAAATTTAGATTAGGCGTCTGAATCGTTCCTTTGCCAGTGATTCTGCCTTCACCTCCTCCAAAATAGACCTTTCCGCCTTGAAATGGTACAAAGTTAGATAAAAGACTTTTATTTCCTGTCATGCTCCTAGAGCATCCACTATCAACAATTCCTAGAGTAGGATCTTGGTATGGAGTAACCTACAACAACAAGAAAAGAGAAATAAAACAAAAGTTAGTGTCTTAAGGGGACCCAAACCTTTTCAGGTTTGAGCCTGCCTTGTGGATCTTTAGTAGATAGCCAAGAAGATTGATGAGATCCACTGTTGTTCTTTGGTTGCCTATGCATCATATAGGTGTTATTGTTTGACCAAGAACAACCTGCTGAGGGCTTAACAGCAGTTCCCAGACTTCCCAAACCAAAAAACATGTGGTCAAAATTATATGCATAATTTGGATTAAAATTCTGAAAATAGTTACTGGTTGGTCTATTTGATATTAATCCAGTGTTTCTCCAATGATCAGAAGCTAATGGAGAGGTCCTTCTAGAAGAAGAAAAGGATTGAGCACTCGGGTTTAGCCTTCTAGAAGAATATGGAACAACTCCTGGTGGACCAGGAGCAGGAAATGCTTGATTAACAGAAGAATGTTTGTAAAAAAAATCACAATCTTTAATCAAATGAAATTCACTCCCACAAACAAAACATGTTTTAAACGACCTTTTATTAGAATGACATTGTTTCATACTGCTAACTTTATTACACACAATTCTAGGATAAACATTCATCCTAGGACTCAATAAACCAGGACTAGACACTGTTGAAGTAAAAGCAACTCTTTCTTCACACTTCCTAGCACTAGTAGCAGCATGGTCATTTGTCTTGGAACTTGTAGGTCTCGACTCTTCACTTGAACCACTTGATGCAGAGTCACTGGCTTTGTCACTGAAAGTACACGAGACAAAATCATTAGAATTAGTAGAACTTTTTGGGGACTCATGCATCTGTGATCCATCCAAGTCATTATGCATAGAAGTGGGCATGAAAGTTCCTGTAAGAGGTGGAAGGACAACGTGCATTTCTACTGCTGGTTTAAACCTATTGTAAGTAGGTGCTCCCTCTTCCTCTTTGTCAGGATCAAAGACACTCGAAAAAGATAAATCAAACACATCTTCTGAATCTATATATTTATCAAATCCTAACCCTCTTTTAGTCCTACCAGACATGCTATTATCAATTAATTTTGAAAGATTCTTAGGTGCCTTTTGCCATTTTTCAAATCTCAGAAGTGTAGCATCTAGTTTTTCTTTCATCTCTTGTTTTTCTTTGATACTGTCATCTTTTACCTTTTTGGTGTATTTAAGCATATTTGCTGTGTTTTCTAAATCAATGTTCAGTATCCTAATTTTATCCTCATACTCACGTTGAGTATCTTGAAGCCACCTCTTTTGTTGTTCCAATGTTTTTAAAGAAGCCTTATAGGCTTGAACCTCTAAAAAATACTTATCATTCTGATCATTTAAGTCATTATATTGGGACAACAATTCTGAATATTTATCATGACAACCAAGAGGACAATGTTGTACCTGAGGTGAGATGCCCATAAGAGCAAACTCTTCTGCTTCCTCTGCATCAGATAGATTCCCAGCAATCATTGCAAACACGTTAGTAGAGGGCTCAGTTGTTTCCAGTGTAGCAGTCTGATGATCATTCTAGTTGACCATAGAGTCAACAGACACCAATGCCTTCTTGTCATCCTTCACCTCCTGAATCTTAAAAGCTGAATATCTGCTCTTCTCCTGGTCATGCTTGTTAAGGCATTCCCTTGCAAAGTGACCTTGTTGCTGGCAGTTATAGCATCGAACCTTGCTTTTGTCAAACCTTGCTGGCTCTCTTGGGTTATAATTAAATTTTCGACCGACTTTCTTCTCAAACTTGTGAACCCTAAGAGTGAGCATGGCCATCTGCCATTTGAGATCCATTTCATCCAGGTCAAGTTTATCGACCTGTTTGAAGTCATCAAAAGTAAGTTGCTGTTGGGCATCAACGTCAGCAACAAAAGAGTGAAGAACAGCTTCTACCATGCTACCAGACTTGGCTTTTGGTTCAGGAGTAGAAGTATGCTGAAAAGTATGTTGAGAAGACACAGTATTGTTAGGGCTACTAGCATAAGACATGGGCTTGGATTCCATAGAACTAACAAAGGCAGAGTTAGCAGGAGTAGGAAAAGAATCACTTGAGTATCCCCTCACATGAGGCTCAAAGGTTTTGAGCTTATGAAACAAATCATCAAAGTTAAGATAGTCAAGCCCACCTTTTGCTTTGAGAGAGATTACCACCTGATTCCATGAGTAGGGTAAGGCTCTAAGAAACCTTGCATTGATGTCGCCATCATCAGGTTTTGACCGAAGTTGATTCAACTGGCTCAAAATCTTTTGGAACCTGTCATACCCTTGATGGATACCTTCAGTTTCTGAGATCTTGAATTCTGTGAATTCATCTCTCAGCATGGATCTTCACATTTTCTTTGACTCCTCATTCCCACCAAACCTTGCTTTTATTCCATTCCAGATCTCTCTAGCATCATCCAAATGATAGAAGTCACCCATGTGATCATCAGGAAGAGACTGAAGCAAAATAGTTTTTGCTTTGATCTCCTTCTGAACAGCTATGATTTCTTCATGAGTTTTAGGGTCAAGAAGAGTAATATTACCATTCTTGTCTCTTCCAGTCAACTTCCTGCTGTTTCCATTCAGAATGATCTTCCAAAGGTCTTGATCAGTGTTGGTGATCCAACATTCCATCTTCATTGCCCAGCTATTATACTCGTCCTTTTTCAGAAGAGGAAACTTACCATTTGTGTTGGAAACCGTAGCAATGATCTGCTGAGGTTGCTGAGTTCTAGGAATACTATCTTCTCATGTTTGAGTAGAACTTGAGGCAGACATGATTAAACATAAATGTTAGTAATGAGAGAAATTGATTCTTCTTGTACAGAGACTCTCCCAGGCTCTGATACCACTTGTTGGGTCCACTAGATGTGGATCTTGCAGCCTGTCAGGAACGATGCACGACTTCTGTAATCACAAGTCTATTCACAGAGAGACTCTATACACAATATAAGTGCGGAATATAAATACTGTAAAGAAGAACAGAATAACTATAATGACTTGATCCTTTTCTAAGGATTTTTAATATTAATGATAACTAGAATTATGTTTTTTGAAGGTGTGTCTAACCCTTCTGCCTAAGGTTCCTTTTATACTACAAGGAAACCCTAATACATCATAAAACAAAACGTGTAAAACTGATATGCATATCCTTTCCTAACATATCTCATGCATATCCTAACAGAATAATAACTAAAGAATAAAGTTTGACTTTATATAAGACCAGGAGCACGACTTGCTCCTACTACTACTATGACCAGGAGGAACTACATACCTCCTAGTCTACCTATTACAAATAACTAGTCCAATGGTCCTAACACATCCGTTACATGGAGCTGATCCCTCCACCCAGACTATAATAATTAGAGGCAACCCCTCTAATTGCATGATGAGGTCACCCCTATAAGTATTCATGCACGTTGATACTTCATGACCTATATGGGCTCTGGGCATATTTAAAATACATTTTTCAGTATAAAAATAAACATTAGTCTTTTGAGAATATAAACTAGTTTATAAACATACACCAGGTTTTCCAGGACTTACATTTATTCCGATGTACTTCTTTTTCAAACTTTGCTTATGTTTATGCTATTTCATTTCATTGCCATATATCAGCACACTGAGCGTACTGCTCAGTCGTATTTTCTTTCCATGTCCCCATACGGCAGGTACTAAAGGGCAAAGCTAGGATTATTAAGAGTACGTGCATTTGGATGGAGGATCCCTTGTCTTCACTTCTTTTAATGCATTTATATACTTTTGCTTGCTGTACATTGTTTTGTCCTTACTCTACATTTCTTTACTTATGCATTATGTGTGGAGCTTATGTTTGGAAGCGATGTTTGTTTCGGTTTCCTTTATGGTCATTAATGTATTAGACATTTACCTTTCACGCTTTGATGAAACGCCATAATTACTAAGTAACGGTCCACTTATTCAAGTGGGGCGTTACAACTATGGTATCAGAGCCCAAGGTTTCGACCTGTAGGCTCTTAAAATTTACTTGTGACTAGTGGGTAGTCACTAGAGTCTTCCTAAACTGACAGTAAATTTCATTTCATACATCATTGTTTTCTTAAGTTTTTGACTAAGTAATGGTTGGTACAGGACTGGCCATATTTAGTTGCATGTGCTTTTCTTCGAATTTTGTTTTGTGGACCGACCCATAGGCGTCTACCTTTGCCAATGGTTGTTTTCGTGGGCTATGCCTTCATAAAATCTTCATGCATCTCTTATGTCTATCCTATGTTTCTAATCAGATTAATCATTTCATTTCCTCTTTGAAACTGTCAGATGGTCAACACACGAAATGATCAAGAACTGGCTGCAGTTATCCGAGCAGCTCTGCAGACCTTGCTTCCTCAGTTCCGAGCATAGGTTTAGGCTGAATTCCAAGCTGGACCTAGCCATCAGAATAATCCTCCTCCTCCTCCAACCGTCACCCTACACGCATGGCTGGAGAGATTCAACAAGCAGAAGCCTCGGGCATTTGAGAAAGCTGAGGTCCCATCTGATGCTGAAAACTGGGTCTCACACATGGAGACGATCTTCGATGCCATGGGATGTGATGGAGTGTACAAGGCATGTTTGGCTTGCTACAAGTTCGAAGGTGATGCGCTAGCTTGGTGGAGAGCGTACAAGCTGACAAATGGAGGCTATAAATGGTTGGCTACTTTGACTTGGAATCCGTTCACTGAGTTGTTCTATAATCAGTTCTTCCCAAGGGCTGAGCAGGAACGGCTAAAGATGGACTACCATGCTATTCGTCAGATAATTGGTGAGAACAACACGGAGTTTATGCAAAGATTCCTCAAGTTAGCTAGATTTCTGGGCGTTGCTGCAGGTACAACTGAAGAGCAAGCGAAGCACTTTCGTTGGTCTCTTCACTCCTTGACTGTTGATCGACTACTTAGTGCCACTTTTACCAATGTGTCATAAGTGGCAGACGCAGCACGTAGCTTGGAGATGCTCCATGAGAGAGATGATTATGAGGAGCCAGCTCGTCTAGAGAAGAGGTATAAATTTCAGTCATCAAGCGTTACCATCTCATTCAAATCAGTACTTTCATTTTATATCTTGTCCTATCCAATTGTATCTTTCAGGCAGAAGGGTGGAGACCGGTCCCAACCTGCCACTCAGCAGACGAACAACAAGGGGCACGGTCAAACTAATGACCGATACGGATCAGACAGGCGTAACGTTAATGACACTTACATTAACAATGCCAGTTACTCCAACAACAACAGGTCCCTAAAATTTTAAACTCATATATGTTAAGTTGTTGTATGTCGTACATGCTAACATTTCAACATCATAACAGGAATTCTACGAGTGGGCGTGACTATAATGCTAAGGGTCAGCAGCCTAATAACTCTTCTTCATCTGGTAATATAACTTAAACTTTCAGTGTAGTCATGTTTATGCCCTAATAATCATGTGTCAAACATATCTTCTTCAACAGGCTCTCGGGTAGCGAGGGTACCTCCTGGAGGTTATACCCATCCTATCCGTACTACTTGTGGTCGTAGACATCCTGGACCATGCCTTCGGGCTACCGGCGTTTGCTTTAAGTGTGGACAACCGGGTCATATTTTGAAGGACTACAAGAAGGGAGAGACCGTTGGTACGTCTAGTACTGATCTTCCTAAGCCACCAGCTTCAGGTCGCGTTTACTCTACCACCAGAGATCAGGAGAATAGATCGACAGGTACCATTAATGACATCCTCTTTATGTACGAACATGCTGCCTGCGTTTTATTCGATACGGGTGCCACTCACTCAGTTATATCCACTAGTTATGCTTCCCGTATTAATAAGACATCTACACTACTATAGAACATATTAAACATATCCACGCCAATGAGAGACTCTATGCGCATTACCCATGTGTACAGAGACCTTCCTTTAGAGTTTGATGATAAGATTCGCCCAGTAGACGCACTTCCTCTTGACATGTGCGATTTTGATTTAATCTTAGGCATTGACTGGTTAGCTAAACACCATGCCACGATCGATTGTCATTCTTATCGAGTGATCTTTGACGATGTTCAAGCACCGGAGTACATTCATAACGGTTTCATACCAGGAAAGTCTATACAAATCATTTCCGCCTTACAAGTCCGTGCTTTACTAGCTTATGGCTACGAAGGCTTCTTAGCTACGAAGGATATTACTGCCGAAGCTCCGTTGATCCAAGATCAACCAGTTGTTTCTGAATTCCCCGATGTATTTCCAGAAGAAATTCCAGGTATACCACCTATCCGCGAAGTAGAGTTTGGCATTGAGCTCATCCCAGGAGCTCAACCAATCTCCAAGGCTCCTTATCGCATGGCTCCCATAGAGCTCAATGAGTTAAAAGACCCGCTACAGGAGTTACTGGAGCGAGGTTTGATTCGTCCGATTGTATCACCATGGGGTGCACCGATACTTTTTGTCAAGAACAAGGACGGCAACATGTGTTTGTGAATCGACTATCGTGAGCTGTACAAGATCACTATCAGGAACCGTTATACATTACCGCGTATCGATGATCTATTCGACCAACTGCAAGGTGCCAAGCACTTTTCCAACATTGATCTACGATCAGGTTATCACCAGCTACGAGTGAAGGAGTAGGATATTCTCAAGACTGCTTTTTGCACGAGATATGGTCACTATGAGTTCGTAGTCATGCCTTTTGGACTCACTAATGCTCCAGCGGTATTCATGGACTAAATGATCCGCGTCTTTCATGAGTTTCTAGACAAATTTGGCATCATGTTCATCGATGACATTCTCATATTCTCTAAATCCACGGAAGAACATGAAGAACATCTTCACACTGTGCTATAGATTCTTCGCCAGAAGTAGTTGTATGCCAAATTTTCAAAGTGTGAATTCTGGTTAAACAATGTGGCATTTCTGGGCCACATTGTCTCCACGGAAAGGATCACCATGAATCCTACGAAGGTTTAAGCTATCACTAAATGGCCAAGACCGACGTCTGCAACTGAGGTTTGTAGTTTTCTGGGCTTAGCTGGTTATTATCACAGATTTGTGGAGAACTTCTCACTGTTAGCCTTGCCTTTGACGAAGCTGATGCGTAAGGGAGAGAAATTCGTCTGGAATGATGAGCGGGATAAGAGCTTTGAAGAACTTAAGCAACAATTGGTTTCTGCACCTATTCTTACTCTCCTATCTAGCACATGTGGATTTCATATTTATAGCGATGCTTCGGGCAAAGGACTTGGATGTGTACTCATACAATATGGGAAAGTGATTGCATATGCATCACGTCAGCTTAAGCCTTATGAGGAAAATTATCCTACCCATGATCTGGAATTAGAAGCAGTTGTCTTTGCACTCAAAATCTGGAGGCATTATCTATATGGTGAATCATGTGACATCTTCACTGATCACAAGAGATTCAAGTACATATTCACTCAGCGCGAACTAAACATGAGGCATAGAAGATGGTTAGAGCTACTCAAGGACTATGACATCAACCTTCAGTACCATCCTGGGAAGGCGAATGTTGTGGCCGATGCTCTCACTAGGAAATCTGGAATGATAGCTGGCATCAAGATAGAATAAGAGATCATGCGTGACCTAGAGCGTTTAGACATTGAGTTCTTAGTACGTGGACAACATGGGTACTGGGCTAATCTAAGAGTTGAGCTAGACTTAATCTTTCGGATCAAGGCAGCTCAGAAGGATGATGGTGAGATTTGGGCTATTATTCAGAACATTGAGCAACAGACAGAGTTTTATGTAGACGAAGATGGTATCGTCTGGAAGGGAACCAAGCTATGTGTTCCAGATGATATTACACTCCGGGAAGCTTTACTAACTGAGGCTCATAGCTCTCCATTCTCTATTCATCCACGATCCACCAAAATGTACCATGATCTCAAACAACATTTTTGGTGGAGTGGCATGAAGCAGGAGGTTGCTACTTTCGTTTCCAAATGTCTAACCTGCCAGCAGGTTAAGATAGAACATCAGCGGGCTAGTGGTTTACTACAACCGTTAGAGATTCTCGAATGGAAGTGGGATAAAATCTCCATGGATTTTGTCACCGGACTTCCGCTGACTCAGAGGAAGCATGATGCTATATGCGTCATAGTCGATCATTTAACCAAGTCAGCTCATTTTCTTCCAATTCGTAAAGATTTTTCAGTTAGCAAATTGGTAGATATATTCCTTTAGGAGATCATGCGACTTCATGGTACTCCATCAGATATCATATCCAACAGAGATCCTCGATTCAGGTCTAAATTCTGGAAAGGTTTGCAGAAAGCTTGGGCCACCAGACTTAAGCTTAGCACAACCTTTCATCCTCAGACCGATGGTCAATCAGAGCGTACTATTCAGACCATAGAATACATGTTGCGAGCTTGTGCATTGGAATGGACAGGGAGTTGGGATGACTACATTTGTTTGGTTGAGTTTGCCTACAACAATAGTTGGAACACGAGTATTAAGTGTGCACCTTTCGAGATGCTTTATGGCAGGAAGTGTCGTGCTCCAATCTGCTGGGATCAGGTTGGTGAACGAATCATTGAGGGTCCATAGATGATAGAGGTGACCAATGAGAAGGTTGCCATCGCCAAAGTGAAGCTGCAGGAAGCTCGTGCTCGTCAGAAGAGCTATGCTGATAAACATCGTAGAGATTTAGAATTTCATCCTGGTGAACATGAATTCCTTAAGATATCACCATCATGTGGAGTTAATCGTTTTGGACTTAAGGGCATGCTCAGTCCGCGTTTCATCGGACCGTTTGAGATCCTCGAACGTGTCGGTGAGGTTTCGTATCGTCTAGCGTTACCTCCTCAATATCTCATGTTCATTATATGTTCCATGTACCCTTACTCAGAGGTTACAATTATCATCGATTGCACATAGTTTCGTATCCTTTCGAGCAGATTCGTGAGGATCTATCCTATATTGAGGAACCCGTAGCAGTTCTCGACCGTCAGGATCGAGTTATGAGGAGAAAAATGATCCCATTCGTCAAAATCCTTTGGAGGGAACATTTCGAGCGGGAATCCACTTGGGAAACGGAGGAGTCTATCCGGACTTCTTACCCTCATTTTTAGCTATGATTCGGGTATGTCCTTTTCAGCTTATCGTATCTCTAATTCGAGGAGGAATTATTCTTTTAGAGGGGAAGATTTGTAAAATCCACTTTAAAATACCTTAAAGCATTAAATGCATGAAAATACATATAAATTAAAACTTTACGATTAATTAATATACGACACGAATCATGAACATTAAAAATAACTATTACGTATATTAATTAATTACGAAAAGCATTACGTGTATTAATATTATTATTAATACATGATAAGTATTTACGTATAATACTTAAAACGTAACAAGAATAAAACACGACATGTAAAACACGAACACACTCGATAAATATTTAAGCATGAAAAACGAAAATGAAATATATAAAAGGGTGTGTGTGTGTGTGGCATCCAAAAAGAAAGAAAATGAAGGAAGGACCTTAGCCCGACCCATTAGCTATCCTATTTGTAAACAAATACATCTCCAGGGAAATCATAAAACACTTTTACAGAAAATATTAAAAAGCCTAAAACCCTTCTTTTGCTCTCTCTTAGCCGCTGCACCCTACACACACAGAAGGGGATTTTTGGTTTTGATCTTTTGATAATACGGGAATAGTGTTCGTGATTTATTCATTAAATCATACACACAAGTGGTATCTCTTAATCCTTGATCTTTTTATTTAGTTATGTTGATTTGTTCATGGATCTTTAAAACAAAGAATTTAAAAACAAGTAATTAAAGAGACTAATCACGGGAATCAGGTTAAGTTTGGTTTGGTTTGTTGTAGCACGCAAACCGATACCTCTAAAGGTCTCGGTGGTGTTTTGTTCCAACCAGTCGCACCCACATGGGGTCGGTGGTGGTTCTCTTGGGTCAGCCACAACACCAAAACCCCCAACGGGGGCTGTTGGCTTAAATCAGTGGCAACCGAGAGTCTATAGACTCTCGGTGGGTAGTATGTACGTAGCATGGGGAACCCGGCTAGGCCGAGGATACTTTGTGCCAGTAGTGGCACCGGCACACAGCCGGTGGCTGGTGGTGGTGGTCGGACAACAACCACAGCCGCAAGGCTTCTGTGTGTGTTGTGTTTTTCGAGGCAAATTGAGACCTTCATGGTCTCCGTGGGTCTTGTTAGGGCTCGGGTAGAACCAAACACACCAAGGGTTGTGTTTGGCTAAACTTTGCTAAAATATGTTATGTTATTTTATTTATTTAATTTCATGAAATAATACATGGTTAATTAAAATTAATTAATACAAGACTTATATTAAAATTATTAATATAATTATCATGGTAAATTAAGCATAGCCATTTTATAAACTTTAGGTTAAAATAATTATTATATAATTATTCATGTTACATTTAATTAATTAAGAAACTTAGCTTAATTCATTTTAACCAAGGTTTAATTAAATTAATAACATGATTTATTTAATTATACATTAAGTCATTTAAGGTAAAATTTAATTATTATAATCATGTAATATTATTAATTAATAATTACTTATGATATTATGTATTATTTTATTAATTAATAATCATATGTAAGACTAAGTATTTAATATTAATAAACTTTAATGTATAATAATCATGCCTTATAATATGCTTATTAAAAACTATAGCTTATATCCTTTACTTATTTAATAAGCTTATTAATAATTATGAATACATGTTAAATATGGAAAGATACTAATTATGGTAACATGCTATTTATGGAAACATACTAAATGTGGAAACATGCTATTTATGGAAACATACTAAATATGGAAACTTTTTATTTTTGGAAACTTACTAATTATAGAAATTTTCTCTTTTGGAAACTTACTATTTAAAGAAACTTTCTTTTTTTGGAAAGTTACTATATATGGAAACCTGCTATTTTTGGAAAGTTACTATATATAGAAACCTGCTATTTTTAGAAAGTTACTCATTATGTTATAACAAGTACTATAAAACTTAAAACATGAAATACACTAATCAGTAACACATGAAACACTAAGAATCATATGATAAAACAAGAACAAGTATAACAAGTTAAGAACACGTCAAGTAAACTAATAATCATTAAGTATAAGTTAAACAGACAACTCATTCATGTCCCTTTTATTATGTAGCTATCATGAAGTCGGACTGATCTTCCACTTTCGTTTTCATCCTCATTAGTGGAAATAAGGTACGGATATTTCGTCCTTCAGTAAGGACACTCTCTTCCTATACTTAGGATTCCTCGTTTGCAGCCATCTGTTTTTCCCAGTAGTTACATTTAACTTATCAGTAATTCATATGATTAATATTTTAGATTGCATGAGCTATATACATGCATGTCAGTTCCACCTAGTTATGGAGGTACCATAACCATAACACTAGAGGCACCGGTTTTATGACTCTTCTACGGTGAGAGTGATTGCTCTCGGCGTCCCTTTCAGTTATTTGGACTATTATATTATTATCACGTGGGGCGAATGGGTGCATCCTAGGACAAGTTTAGAAAGATTATATGGTAACTGTGGTGTGTGCCTTACATCCGTTACATGGAGCTGATCCCTCTACCCAGACTATTATAATTAGAGGCAACCCCTCTAATTGCATGATGAGGTCACCCCTCTAAGTATTCACGCACGTTGATACTTCATGAACTATATGGGCTTTGGGCATATTTAAAATACAGTTTTCAGTATAAAAATAAACATAAGTCTTTTCAGAATATAAACCAGTTTATAAACATACACCAGGTTTTCCAGGACTTACACTTATTCTGTTGTACTTCTTTTTCATACTTTGCTTATGTTTATACTATTTCATTTCATTGTCATATATCCGCACACTGAGCGTATTCCTCAGCCGTATTTTCTTTCCATGTCCCCATACGACATGTACTAAAGGGAAAAGCTAGGATTATCAAGAATACGTGCATTTGGATGGAGGCTCCCTTGTCTTCACTTCTTTTAATGCATTTATATACTTTTGCTTGTTGGACATTGTTTAGTCCTTACTCTACATTTATTTACTTATGCATTGTGCGTGGAGCTTATGTTTAGAACCGATATTTGTTTCCGGTTTCCTTTATGATCATTAATGTTTTAGACATTTACTTGCATGATTTGATGACACGCCATAATTACTAAGTAACGGTCCACTTATCCAAGTGGGGTGTTACAGTATTGCTACACTAAAATGCCATTCGGACTAAAGAATGTTGGGGAAACTTACCAAAGATTGGTGGATTCTGCTTTTCAAACACAAATAAAGAGAAACCTAGTGGCATACATTGATGATATGGTGATCAAAAGCAATGATGAGAAGGGCTTGCTAGCAGACACAACGGAAACTTTCGACAACCTCCGTCGCATAAACATGAAATTGAATCTAATCAAATGTTTATTCAGAGTAGAAGAAGGGAAGTTTCTCTGCTACATGATTGCGCCGGATGGAATCCGAGAAAATCCGAAGAAGACTCGAGCTATCATGGACATCCAATCCCCAAAGACTTGGAAGGAAATGCAATCTTTAAGTGGGAAGTTGGCAGCGTTGAATCGATTTCTAGCTTGTTCGGTCGAAAGGGCACTACCATTTTTTAATACCCTGAAGAACATCACTAAGGAAAACAAGCACGGGTATAAGTGGACCAGGGAAGCGGAAGAAGCATTCCAACAAATGAAGCAACTAATTATCAACCTTCCAACTTTGACAACCCCCCATCCGAAGGAGCGCTATACATGTACTTGGCGGCATCACAAGAGTCAGTTAGTGCGGTGCTTTTAACAGAAAGGAAGGGAAGGCAATGTTCGACCCATTATATAAGCCGGACGCTTACCGAAGCTGAGAAGAACTATTCCCCCATGGAGAAACTAGCATTATCCTTTGCTCAAAGCATCAAGAAGACTTCGAAGGTACTTTGAGGGACACGAGATAAATGTGATCACCGATCAGCCAATCAAGCAGATATTAAGCAAAGTGGATGCATCTAGGAAGCTAGCCAAATATACTATAGAGCTAGGGGCTTACAAAATAGAATACAAGCCGAGAAACACAATCAAAGGACAAGTGTTAGCAGACTTTTTAACGGAAGCACCTATAGGCCAGACATCCGAAGAATATTTTAAAATGCCTATCCAGAAGCCAAGAAAGGACGAGACGAAACATGGACACTGTTTACCGATGGATGTTCTAGTGCACAAGGAGCTGGGACAGGTTTAGTACTCATAAATCCAACGGGAGTTGAATTCACATATACACTCCGTCTGAATTTCGAGAGCACCAACAATGAAGCAGAGTATGAGGCATTATTAGCAGGGTTAAGGATCACAACACAAATGAAAGTGGAACGAATTGAAGTACGAGTGGACTCAAAGTTAGTGGCCAACCAGATCAATAGAACGTATGTTGCGAGTTGTGATCGGATGATGAAGTAATTAGCCGAAGCGAAATCCATGATCTCAAAGTTCTCAAATTTTTCTATCCGGAATATTCCAAGAAGCTATAACTAGAAGGCAAATGTACTTAGTAAACTGGACACCGTAGCGTTTGAACACTTAACAAAAGAGGTGTTAGTCTAAGTTTTGAACGAACGGTCAGCTGAGAAAGGAAGTAAACACCATAGTAGAAGAAGGAGATAGTTGTGACCCCAATCATCACGTGTCTAAAGGATGGAATCTGGTCGAAAGATAAAGACGAAGCACGATGTCTGAGGTTAAAATTCATCAGTACAAATTGGTAGATGGAGTGTTATTCAAAAAGGGATACTTAGAACCAATGCTCCGCTGCGAAGGACCCTTGCAAGCCAATTATGTGCTCTGAGAAATACACATGGGCTCGTGTAGCATGCATTTAAAGCCGAGATCCATTGTCGCTCAAGCTTTGAGATCAGGATACTACTGGCCAAGCATGCACAAGGATGCTAAGGAAGAAATGGGCAAATGTGACTCGTGCCAAATTTATGCTTCGGTGGAAAGGCTGCTGAAGACGCTAATGAAGTCTATTATGGCCCCATGGCTATTCTTTCAATGGGGAATGGACATCCTAGGCCCACTACCTGCATCATCTGGAAATGTCAAATACATAATTGTAGCCATCGATTATTTCACAAAGTGGATGGAAGCCAAGCATTTGGTCAAAAAATCCAGAGAGGAGGTCATAAAGTTTTTATAGGATAACGTAGTATGCCATTTTGGAGTACCAAAGATTGTAGTTACGGACAACGCCAAGCAATTCATCAACGAACCGTTTAACAGTTGGTGTTCGGACTTAGAAATTAGCAAATCAACACAGTTTTCGCTCATCTCCAAGCAACTGGTATAGTGGAGCGAGCTAATAAAACTCTTATGGAAGGAATTAATACAAGGTTAGGCCGAGACAGATCTGGATGGGCAGAGGAATTACCGCACGTACTATGGGCTCACCCGACATCATTGAAGCAAAGTAATAGGGAAACGCCATTTAGCCTTACGTATGGCTCGGAAGCAGTTATACCGGCCGAGATAGGAATGCCCAAATACCAAACCATGATGATAAATGAGAAGGAATACAATGATGCTTTACGTATAAATCTGGATTTGCTTCAAGAAAAAGAGAGAGACAACGGCCATCCAGGAGGAAAAATACAAGATAAAAGTGGAACAATACTATAACAAGAGAGTTAGGCCCGTCACATTCCATCCTAGAGATTTTATGTCCTGAAAGAACGAGGCTATTAGAGTAAAGAAGGAAGAGAAGCTCGCCCCTAAATGGGAAGGACCATATCGTATCAAGGAAGCATTCCAGAATGGTTCGTACAAGCTTCTTACTATGAGAGATAAGAAAGTACCCCGAGTTTGGCACGCAATAAATCTCCGGAAGTGTTATTTGTAATTTCCAGATTTTAAATGTTATGTATCGACTTTTTCTCCCTTAAACAAAGTAAAAGTCTAGTTTTATCTTTTTACTTTGATGTATCGACCTTCACTCCCTCTAGAAGGGAAACACCAAGTTCCTTTTATGAATTAATGAAAAAAGATTCCCTTCCTCTTTTATAAGGGGAAAGCACCTTTGTAGCAAATATGACTAATTTAAGTAGCTTATATATATGGATTTTTTATTAAGTTTTGTCTCCCTTCGGGAAGGGAAGAACAATCATAATTATCAAGTTTTCTCTCCCTTCGGCAAGGGAAAAACTTGTGTCAAATTTTTACTAAATTTTCTCTCCCTTCGGTAAGGGAAAAACTTGTGCGAAATTTTTATTAAGTTTTTTTCCCCCTTCGGAAAGGGAAGAACAATCATAATTATCAAGTTTTCTCTCCCTTCGTCAAGGGAAAAACTTGTGTGAAATTTTTATTAAGTTTTTCTCCCTTCGGAAAGAGAAGTACAATCATAATTATCAAGTTTTCTCTCCCTTCGGTAAGGGAAAAACTTGTGTCAAATTATTATCAAGTTTTCTCTCCCTTCGGCAAGGAAAAAACTTGTGTAAACTTTTTATTAAGTTTTCTCTCCCTTTGGCAAGGGAAAAACTTGTGTCAAACTGTTATTAAGTTTTTTATCCCTTCGGAAAGGGAAAAACGCTAATAATTATAAGTGTTTTTTCTTTTCGGCAAAGAAAAACTTGTATAAATTTATTTATTTAGTTATCTCTCCCTTCGGCAATGGAAGAACGATCATAACTAATTAAGTTTACTTTCTTTTTCCCTTCAGCAAAGGAAGGATGAGTATTAACTATAAATCTGCATTAAAAATAAATATGCAACACCTTGTTTAGGAAGGGATGTACATAAGCACATTCGGAATAACAAACTAATAAGTGTATAACAACAGGTGAAACAAAGGCTACAAACATTCGTGTGGCATCCAAAACAAACATATTACTTGAAAGCAGATAGTTAAAAATATCAAACTACAACCACCGAGGGGCGTGTTCAAGATATCACATCAAACATGAGAATTAATACAGACCCAAAACTAAAATTGTTTATAAAGTACATAAACGAAATAAAATCAGGCATTGGGAGCATCAGCAGATCCGGAGGGTTCTGGATCTTCCGCATCATCTTCATTAGGTTCAACATCATCCACATTCAGTTGAGCAATTGGCTTCGGAGCAACCACAGGTTCAATCTCCATAACGCTATCAAGAGGAAGGCAAAAGTTGGAAGAAACCTCTTAGATGAAGGGATACTTAGCCTCCGAAAATCTATCAACCATACTTTTCTTTTTCTTACCACAGTAGGGATCGAAGCCCGTGGTGGCCGAAACAATCTTCAATATCTCTTCGTCACTCCTTCACACTTTTATACCCTCACCCCATCCAGCCTTGATCGCCATGTTGAAGCACTCTGTAATCTTGGATTTGTGCTCATGGATTTTAAGAAGCTTGGAGACAACAGAAGGTAGCAAGGTCCGGACATCATTATATCAAGCCATTTCGAAAGTATTAAGTTTGCTCAGGAACTCTTCATTTTCAACATTCCATTCTTTGGCTTTACTTGCATAACCCTTTAAATTAGCTTCACGAAGAGCCAAGGTGGCTTCCAGATCGGCAATTCGGATATCACGACCTTTCATCTCCTCGGATAACTCCCACTTTTCATGATTAGTTGTAGCTATCTCGGAGTCTTTTGAATCACAAAGCCATTCAGAATTACCTAGGTGAGAAGCAAGCTCAAAGTTGGCTTTGATTTGTACCGATAAATTTTCATCTGAGGCCTTCAATAGAGATTGAAACTGTTCATATGTCTCATACAAATCATTTTGATCCTCATGCTCCTTCTCTAGCCTCCGAAGGGATTCCACCATTCCCATGGTATTTCGGGTGAGTAGATACCAGCACATGTTCAAAGCAAGGGACGGAGGATAGGAGCTCAATTCTTGTTGCATGACTGGAGGAACCATATTCATCATTAAGTCTCGGCACTCATCAAGAGTTTCTACCCGATTGTTAGCACCTATCAGCCAATTTGGAGCATAGATCCTTCCCGGACCATAAACACCTTCATCAGCAGGAAAAAATCTTGTTAACAATATAAAGCAGAAGGTGAGTAAAAAACGACAAAATGACAAACAAACACTACGAGATAAAGGAAGGAAGGGGACTTATGATTTGCGCAAAAGTGGTTAGGATCAACTTGGCCTTTACCTTCCCTATGCTTAGGAGTTTCCTCATTATCCGGGGAGAATGCACCTTTGGCACTTCCTCCCTCATTATATGCATTAAGGAACGGAGAGACTTGAGGCGAGGGGGTTTTCTTTTTCGATTCGTCCAGGTATTCAGTCGAAACATCCTTATAAACATGGTTAGGGAAGGATTATCTTTAGACATATCACCATCGGAGGGAGTAGATGAATCTCCAGCAAGTGTTGTCGAAAAAAGGTTCGGATCAACGGACCTAATAGGCTTCGGACTCAACACTTCCTCAGATGATGTTGTTGGTTCCTTTTAACTCGTTATTACTTATCAACCTTAAGTAGTAACTTGCTAATAAGATTCAAGTGTGTTGTTTTATCAATTAATAAGAACTAAGAACAAATAAAACAGCAATACCAATTAACTTTTCAATGGACAGACTTTTATTAAAACTCAATAAAGAATCTATAACCCACTTTGTTTGTGGAATAACAAAGTGGTTGAATGACAATGTGGGGTGATCTCATATACTTAAACTTCTAACCAAAGTTAAGAGTTTAAGTCTTAACCAAAACGTTCATATGCTTTTCGCTATATGGTTTGGTTGATGTTGAGAGAAACGGCTGTTAGAAGATACTATCTTTCTAATCCAAAAGGTTAGACATTTCTCTCCAATATGCTTTCCTTTTATAGGAGAAGCATATTAGGGTTTACATTCACATGTTTCCATGCATGTGTTTATCCAGTGGGTGGTTGATGCCCATGTTGGATAACAGTACAAAGGACTAATAAACTAATCTAAGAAAAGATAAAGGCTGTACTTATACATAACTATACAAGCAACATATTCTTACTTTGACATTAAGTAAATCTTTTCCCGCCTAATTGTAAACCTTCAGAATACTAAAGTGTCTTCAGGTATTCTAGAGGATATCGACATCATTCAGTTTGGTATTGTCAAGCCAAACTAAACTAAAAGCTATTCTTCAGGACTTGAACTTCAGCAACTAGACCGCCTAGTATTTGAAGCAAAGACTCCTTTGTCTTCTAGGTTCAGTGGAAAAGGAAAGCTAAACATCCTTCAACAAAACATTCTTTAGTAGGAATCTTTGTTCCTCTGGTCATGCTTTAGCAGAGTCACCTTTCTGCTGAACATGAAATACTTAGGGGGATTCTGTATTCAAATCCCAGAGTTACTTCAGGATCAGTAAATACCGACCCAAAAATCTCCCCCTATTTAGATATACAAATAGCCTAAGTTAAAGTCAGTAGTAAGTGAGCATAACAACTCCTTCTTACTTGCACTGAACATTAAAATACTTACAAACATTAGATAATCATTCATTAAAAAGATTACAAAGTACATACTAATATTATAAATGATTAATTATTTCTTCTCAGCCCTAATTTCTTCAATGACAGGAGTTTGAACTAATGGATCCATGTTTCTTATGTCCACTACTCCTAGAAAGCACACGCTGAATGTCATTGCAGCTTCAGTTAAACATGGACCTCTATGGGGAATATAGAAGGTCCTCTAAACAATCCAAAGAAGTTCATTGTTCATCTCATCCAAATCACTTATACCAACAAAGTCTTGTCGTTCAAGATGATTGAAAATAATCATTCCCACTCCTGGATCTTCAAGTACATGCCCAGGGAGATGATCACTAAACTGAACAAAGCCTTTGTATTTCTTTGTGGTGACAAAGACGTCACCCACACCAGGTTTGATCAGATTGGCTCTTTTGTTCAGCTCTAGTATGGGATCTTGATCCTCTAGTGGAACTTCAACATTAATATTGAGGATCTCACCCATTATGTCATGATTTCTTTTGGAGTGAGAGATTCTGATTTGTACTTCCTCCCATCTCTTGGATTTTCTTTTGGCCGAATTTTCTTCCATTTCTAGCCATTCAGTAAGAGAGTGTTCTTTAGGTTGAAAATCCTCTAAAATCTCATCAGAACCATCAACCCTGTAAAACTTAAGATGAATATCACCTCTGGTAGTGAGCATATCAATGTTAGTGATTGCTGAGGGATTTCTTCTGTTCAACCTTGTCATACAAAACTTTTCGTACAATATTTTTCTTTTGAAAATGTTTTCCACCTCAGGCTTCCCAAGTTCTTCATACAAACTTAGCTTTAGATTTCTTTGCTTCTTTACTTCATTCAGTCTGTACACATTATGAAGCTCTTCTTGGGAATCAATCCCAGCCTTGATTATTCTTTCATTCATTATTGAATCACCTTTGTTCTTGGGCATGATGGGAGGTGAGCCATCATCAGTTATGTCATCACTGGTGGTAAGACCCTTAATGTGACTGTCTTTGGCTGAAGACTCCCCTTAGTCTTAGTTGGGCTCTTATCAACAAATGGTGACTCGTAGACAATTGGTTGCTTCTGAGCCTTCTTCTGTGCATGCATTTGAAATAAGTTCTGAATGGTGTTGGTTTTCTCCCCTTTAGCAAAAGATTGCCCAGCAACTTCTACTGATTCACCATGAGGGAGGAAGGCAACAATAGAGTCTATTGAAGAGGATAGCTTGGCCAGCATTGCTGGAACATGTTATAGAGCATTGAGTTTTTGTTGAACTTCTTCATAGATAGTCAAATTTTGTCATTCCAGTAAGGTCACTATATCCTTGATCTTTGACATGGAGTCACACAAATAATTTATCTGACCAGGAACAGATGTGAACTCTGGTGGAAACTCCATAGAAGCACCATTGATGGAGTCCAAGAGGGAGAAGTGGTTGTGACCACATTCTTCACCATTGGTTGTAGAGCAGCAAGTAAAACATCCTTTATTTGCTCAGCATTAGGAGGAGTTGGTCTTGCTTTAAATGTGTTAATTTTAGCATCAGCAATGACCTTCTTTGCTTTAAGCTTATCCACCTTTGATTAAAGAACCAACACTTGATTGGTCAATTCTCTTACCTGATGAGCTCTGGGAGAGGGTGGATTAGGAATTTGTTCAGCAATATCGTCCTCCAGCTCAATTTCATCTAGGTTTACTAGAGCTCTTTCATCAAAACCAAGCTCCTTTTCCAAGTCTACTAAAGTCATATTGAACATAAAAGAAGGCAAGTGTCCCACCTTGGATCTAGTGGTTAGAGACACTTCCTTAGTTGTCTTCACACCATCACCTCCAGAGTGAGGATCCGTTTCAACTTCTTCACCACCAGACTTGGTTTGACCTGATGGATCCTGAGAAAAAGTCCTTGATAAGTTTAGATCAATGAGTATGTTTTTGGTTCCTTTAGTAGGACCCTGTTGTTAGGGGGACTACATCATTAGGAACAGATTGGCCAGGGTCAGTGTCAGCTGTTATATTTGTTGACACCTCACACCCTGATGCTGACTAAGAGTAACAAATGATAGAAGCTGGTAAGGAAATTGGAAATGTATTCAAATTTAAATTGCTTACCGATGTTGACTCCACTATATTAAGCTGAGGGTGCGCTCTGTCTTCACCCTTATCCCCTAAAGAAGATGGGATAGTAGTTGCCTTCAGGGCCTCTTTATGCATGCTACCTCCAGCAGGTGCTGAAGGTGGTGTCTAGCTTGGGTTCTTGTCCTTGGTAGAGGACTTGGCTTTCTTAGAAACATGGCCTTGGGATACATCATAAATCTCCTTTGATGAAGATTCTATGTTGGCTCTCCTCTTCTTGGACTCACGTTTTGATTTCTCAGTATTAATGGAAGTTGACTTCTTACATGGTCTTGATGAAGCTCTAGGCTTTTTGCATTTTAGATCCTCTTCTCTAGTTGGAGAAGTGTCTTTTGGAGCTTTGTAAACTACTGGACCATCTGCTGAGCAGATGTCCAGCATGGAATCTGTGAAAGGAGGATCAATGGTACTAACTGGAATGTTCTAGCGCTTAAGCTCAAAGGGTTGAAATACCAAATTTTCTCCTTGGAGTTGAGTAAATGAATCTCCAAGATGGTCAGCAAAAATGAGGGAAAAAAACTGGTGTAAACCACATTCTTTTCCCTAGTTCTCTTCTCCAGTTTTCCATGAAGATCTTCAAATATTAACCTCCCAAAATCAGCCTTGACCCCCTTGGCTAGACAATATAAAATGATTGCATCCTTTTGGTTTATCTAATAAAGCCCACCAGTTTTTGCCCCCAAACATTCTATCAAAATTGTCATCAGCAGTTTCCACTTAGGTGGTAAACAACTTCTCTTTAGCCCACCATTTTCAATGATTTATTCAGTATACCCAAACTCTTTAAAACAATTTTTAAGAATGGAAATATCCTCAGGTATAGTCTCATAATCACTAGGGTTTTCCAAATAGTTTAAGCCCAGAACCCTTCTAAACAATTTTAAACCAATTTTACCATGTATTCCAATAATTGTAGAATCAAACTCGATTGATTTGTTGCTCTGTGAAGGTTGTGCTGTGAACCAAAACTCCTTTAAGACATTTTGAAACATCATTCCTGGATCTTTAAACAATGCTTCACAAAGCACACATTTTGACAAAAAAATTCATGACTTCATTTCCATGAACAGACTTGATGATATCTTGTTTGACCAAGGTAAGATTATTGGGTTTAAAGATGATATCCTCTATAGGATAGTTAACATGGGTGGATGGGCTTAGGGTGATCTCAACATCTTGTTGTGAAAATGATTCTGCCATTTTTGTTTGTGTGTGTTTTCTTGATGAAAGAGAGATATAGAGAGAGTTTGTGTGTGTTTTAAGATAGAAGATTTAGTAAGCGTGATATGAAATCCAAATTCAAAGGATTTATATAAAAACTTTTAGAAAGATTTTTTAAAGTTTTTAAAACCGTTTTGAAGAAGTTACAAATCTTTTAAGGTTTCTTTTGAACATTTGGCACAAACTTTCTCATTAATGTTCTGCAAAAAGATGGTTTGTTCTTTTGCTTTGAACAGTGAAACGCCTCTATCAGAGGGTTGGTGACTGTAGATGTTGACGTTTGATTTTCCTTAATAAATTAACAATACTTTTTAAAGAATGTTTTTGGATTTATTTAAAGAAAATTCAATCCCATTTAATTCTTTTTCAAACACATGATTGATTTGTTTTACAAGCTGTTGGCTAGATATGCTAAACCTGATGGTAATACTTGTGAGCTTCAATGCGTCAGATGAGGCGACAAAACCCCATATACATGTTCACATAAGTGAAAAAGACATATGAAATTGCACGCTCCTCTACTCAGTCCTAGCTACTCATTTGTATAAAAACTTTGTTCAGAATTCTAAAGAAACATTGATGAATTTTTGTGATTAGTTGTTCAGCTTTAGTGTGTCAGACAAGGGGACAAAACATCATATACACAATCACATAATGTGAAATAGACACATGATATTGCACACTCCTTTACTGAGACACTGCTACTTTACATAAATCAAAAGACTTTGTGAAATACTGAACCTTAGGACTCCTTAGTGAATTCTGAGGGTTCAGTTTTTGTATCATCAATGTTCAACATACCAAGCTCTACTATCAATCTTTTGAAAGTTGGTTCATCCAATGGTTTGGTGAAGACATCAGCCAATTGGTATTGAGTGGGAATGAAATGTAATTCAATGTCCCCTTTCACAATGTCATCTTTGATAAAATGATATATGATATCAATGTGTTTTGTTCTTGAGTGAAGGACTGGATTATTAGATATTGCAATAGCACTAGTGTTATCACAAAAGATTGGTACCTTTTCATATTCTATGTCATAATCAGCCAGTTGCCTTTTCATCCATAAACCATTGGCATAACATCCAACATCAGCCACATATTTAGCTTCTGCTGAAGACATGGCAATTGATTGTTGCTTTTTAGCACTCCAACACACAAGTTTGCCACCCAGCAATTGGCAAGCACCAAAAAGTGCTTTTTCTGTCCAAATTGCATCCAACATAGTCAGAGTTTAAGTACCATTTGAGATCAAATCCCGAGGACTTAGGGTACCAAAGACCTAGACTTGGTGTACCTTTTAGGTATCTGAAGATTCTCTTTACAGTAGTAAGGTGTTATTCTTAGGGTTTGCTTGGTACCTTGCACAAAGGCATATAGAGAATTGAATGTCAGGTCTGCTTGCTGTTAAATATATGAGTGAACCAATCATACCTCTATACTGAATCTTATTGACTGATTATCCATCAAGATCAGGTCCTAAGTTGTTAGGGGGTACCATTGGTGTTTTTAGTGAAGCACAATTGATATCATACTTCTTCAGCAGATCCTTGACATATTTTTCTTGATTGATGGAGATGCCTTGGTCAGATTGTTTTATCTGAAGACCAAGAAAGTATGTGAGTTCTCCCATCATACTCATCTCAAACTTGTTGGTCATTAGCTTGGCAAATTGTTTGCAAATTTTCATGCTTTTTGAACCAAATATGATGTCATCCACATAAATTTGTACCAAAATGGTGTTAGTTTTAGATTTATAGATAAACAAGGTGCTATCTATTTTTCCTTTGACAAATTTATGTTCAATGAGAAATGTTGAGAGAGTTTTATACCATGCCTTGGGGCTTGATTCAGTCCATACAAAGCTTTGTAAATCTTGTAGACAGGATTTGTTTATTTACTACTCTCAAAGCCAGGTGGCTGTTTGACATAAACTTCTTTTAGGTCACTGTTTAGGAATGCACTTTTGACATCCATTTGGTAGATGGTGAAGTTCATGTAAGTGGCATAATCAAGGAAGATTCGTATGGCTTCCATACGTGCAACTGGAGCAAAGGTATGATCAAATTTAACACCAGGCTCTTGACTGAATCCTTGAGCCACCAACCTAAATTTATTTTCGGTCACCACATTGGTTTCATCCCTTTTGAGTTTCTAAACCCATTTGGTACCAGTGGTTGATTTACCATATGGAAGAGGAACCAAATTTCCAAACTTTATTTCTTTCAAATTGATTTAATTCCTCTTGCATGGCATCTACCCATCCAGGGTGAGAAAGTGCTTCAGAAATTTTTGTAGGTTCTATTTCTGAGAGAAAGTTTGCATAAAGACATTGTCTAGGTGAAGCAACACTTAGCTTTTTATCCATAGATCTTGTGACTCTACCTATTCCATTATTGCCTATTATGTTTACCAGCTGAATGTGACTGTTTTTAGTCCAAGATTTTTGTGGAGCTGGTGAATAAGCACTGGTATCATGATGAGAGCTAGAACTAGGAAGTCCATGACATGGAATTGGAGGTGAATTGTCTCTAGTGTCTACTAATGGATATTCCATAGACAAAGGTTCAATCATTAGAGGACCATCTTCTTGTTCAGAAGAGGGATTTTCAAGACCTAGTTCTCTAGAGACAACTAGAGGGTTTTGAACACAAGGCTCAGGTTGTTCATTAGAAGCTTGATGATCATTTTGATCATTTGTTTGATCTTGTTGATCATTTTGATCATTTGTTTGAGACTGTTCATTTTGATCATTTTGAGACTGATCATTTTGGAACTGATCAATTTTGATCATTTGATTGACACCCATCAGTATTTGATACTAAAGGATTTCCTTTTGTAGGAGTTGTCATATCTTTAAATGGATCCATATGAGGAATTAGATTGTTTGTTTGATATCTTTGAGAAGGTTCATAATGTTGAAATTCATCTGATGGGTAATTGTGAGAATTTATGAATATGAAGTTCATCATTTGATGGATTTGCAAAATTGAGAGCTTCAGAACTTTTATTGAAAGTGATGTGAAAAGTTTCTTCAATACATTGTCTTCTTGTGTTAAAGACTCTATAAGCTTTAGATACTAGTGAGTATCCAAGGAAGTAACCATTATCAGATTTTTCATCAAACTTACCAAGGTGATCCTTGTGATAGTGAATGAATACTGGACACCCAAACATATGTAAGAATGAGATGTTTGGAATTATCCCCCTAAAGACTTTATAGGGAGTCTTCATGTGTCTCTTCACAGTTATGGATCTATTTTGAGTGTAGCAAGCAGTGGCTACAACATCAATCCAAAAATGCTTAAAGAGAGCTGATCCAGCAAGCATTGTTCTTGCTTCTTTAATCAAGGTTTTATTCCTTCTTTCAGCCACACCATTTTGCTCAGGTGTGTAAGGAGATGATAAATTTTATGAAATTCCTTTGTCATCACAAAACTTTATCAGTGTGTGATTTCTGAATTCAGTGCAATTGTTAGTTCTGAGTTGTTTGACATGAATGTCATTTTGATTTTTAACTCTTTTGATGAAGGACATGATGGCATCTGGTGCATGGCTTTTCTTTGTCAAAAAATATACCTAGGTGTACCTAGAGTACTCATCAACAATGACAAGTGTATATTTTTTATAACAAATGTCCCTAGGTGAAACTGGGCCAAATAAGTTAATGTGAAGTAGATGAAGACTTTCTTTGATTGAGAAAGTTTATTTTGTTTTGAAACTGGCCCTATGGTGTTTCCCTTTTTCACATGTTGATCATGGTTTGTCCTTTGAATCGACAAGTTAAGGAAGACCAATAACAAGATTTTGTTTTGCCAGCTTAGTGATTATTTTGAAATTAAGATGAGAAAGCCTCTTATGCCAAAGCCAATTGGTGATATTAGAGGCTCTAGCAAAGAAGCATGTCTCCTGAGTAGAGCTCATGTTCATGACATAAACATCTTTGACTATGAGAGAAATCTTAACAATTTCATGATTGGAGTTGAAGATTGTACCTTTTTTGTCATCAAACAAGCCAATATATTTTGCATCACAAAGTTGGCTGATGCTGATGAGGTTATGATTCAATCCACTGACATATGTTACCCTTGAGAATACTATACCATTGCATTTTACTGAACCAAATCCTTCAGTAGAGGCTGATGAGTTATCACCAAACACTACTTTAGGACCTAGTCCCTCCTTATACTTGTGCAGATGACTTTTGGTTCCAGTCATATGCCTTGAGCAGCCACTATCCAGGTACCAAATAGGCTTCCTGAGATCACACTGTACAAGTTAAGGAAATGGTCAGTTTTGTTTTGAAACCCACCTTTGATGGGTGGGTGTCTTAGATCTAGAAGGTGTTCTAGATCTAAAAGGTCCTTTTGATGAGGATGATGAGTAGGAATTCTTAGAAGAAGAAGGAGAGGTTTGAATAGCATTTGCCTTTTTAGACTGAGGGGCTTCACCTCTTCTGAACCACTCTATATGATTGTGATCAGATGTGGTGTGAACATTGCTTCCATATGTTTCACAACATTTGGTAATAAAGTTTGGGTTCCTAGATTTGATGCCTCTTTTGAGAGATATTACTCGATTATGTGCATGAGTGTCATGGTCATAACTTCCACATATGCTACAAACAGGGTAATAGTGATAGTCATCTTAATAATGATTGTTCATACCACAATGAATACATGGTGGGAAAGGCATGTTTCGCCTGGAATGGGATGCCCTAGTGTTATGAGCATCAACACTAGTTTTAGCAAGCATCTCAGTATGTTCACAAGTGCGATGGTCAGTTCTCTCACATTTGGTATAATAAATCACTTTAAGGCAAGTTTCAGTTAGATGGTTGTTTAGGCCACATAACTCAGAAGCCCTTTTAAATTGTGTCTTGTATTTATAATGTGGAGAGTTTGAGGGTTCATCTATAAATCGAGTTAGTGTTTGTTGTTGCCTGAGTTGTAAATTAAGATCGTTGATCTCTTGCATTACAAGAGACATTCTCTCATCTTCCTTAATCTAGCATTCTTCAGTTTATTTGACGAAACTAAAGAAGTAGTCCCCATATGTGAACTTTCAGCAAGAGCTGAAGAATTTTTTGATGAGTCAATTTTTACATGTTTGGGAGAACTACTTTTGTATGTGGTATGAGACTTGATGATTGACTGGATTGATTTTGGACCAGTAGAGGGTTCACCACCGGCAAGTTTATCCAGAGGAGGAAGTGAGGTGCTTACTTCAGTATCTAAATCATCATTTGAGTTATCTTCAGTAACCGAAGACTCTACAGGTGCTGATGTGTCAACACTTGCATGAAACTCAGGGAGAAGGATACGTCCAGTGTCATGGTTTGGTAAATTCTTTTCACCTGACCATACAATGTCAGGGATCAAGCTACCATCCTCATTAGAGGCTTTAACAAAGACAGTATCATGAGAGTTGGTGCTGGAGGATCCTTCAGCACCAAGCATTTTCCTTTTTTGAGCAGGAATTTGTTCATTGATGCATTGATTAACCCTATCAAAGTTTCTAAGATATGATTTAACAATATCTTTTGCTTCTTTTAGTTTAACTCTTAAAGATTTGTTTTCATCAATGATTTTTGTGTTCAACTATTGAAAAGTAAGTAAATTAAGTTTAGCCTCTTTTAGCTCTATTAGCTTACTTTTAAAATCATCAAGTTTAAGAATAATTTTATGATATTTTTCAAGCAGATTGTTTCTTTGTTCTTCAATAAATTTTAGATCAATACACAGGTAATCATAGACATATTTAATTTCTTCCTTATCTTCTAATTCAAGAAGAGCTTGTACCTTTTTTATTGTGATATTGACCCATTCACCATTTCGAGCACTTTCTTTGGCTACAACATTAGAGTTTGAGCCTTCATCATCAGCAAGTGCCATCAGCACTTTCACATTCACCATTTCATCATCATCTGAAGAGACTTCCTCTTCACCCCATTCATAAGCCTCATCAACAAGTCCCTTGTTCTTTTCTTGTTTGGTAGGATTTTAGGAAGAACCTTCAGTGCTAATAAGAGCCCATCTAGCCTTGATCTCTCTATATTTTGCCTCGAAGTCTTTTGTTGGCCTAAGTTTAGCCATGTTTTGCTGAAAAGAAGATGAAGCAATTTGTTTTTGTTGAAATGGAGATTGACCAGATGGTCTGGACTGAGCTGGTGAGGGATAAGAAGGAATGGATGTTTTGGAATAACAATCCTTGGCAAAGTGGCCAGACTTTCAACATTTAAAGCACACAATGTCAGTTGTGGCTTTTGTAGTGCTGGAGAACTTGCCTCTTCTCTTAAAGAACCTTCTAGAATTGGCGAGAAGAGCTCTTTCATAAAATTTCTCTTGAAGGTCATTAAGATATTCCTCACTAGTTCTTGTGTCTTCTTCATCATCAGGACTATCTTGGTAGTCCTGAATGACAGCTTCACTGAAGAAGGCTGTTGCGCTTTACTCTTGCTGGAGCCTTCATAAATCCTACCAACTAGGTTTTCGTCATATTTTAGTTTTCCAAAAAGAGAAGCCAGATTACAATCTTTAATGTGATTAGCATTTCTCAAGCTTTGGCAAAAACTGAGCCACTTCTTTGGCAACGCATTAACAAAAACTGTGTTGATTTCTAGTTTGAAAGTTCAACACCATCATTTACCAATTCATTCATCAAAGCTTTATATCTGGTGAAAGTTTGAGTAAGGGTTTTCCCTTCTTTGTTTTTGAAAGTGTTGTATTGAAGCTTTAAGTCCATTATTCTTGTTTATTTTACATCAGAGGGTCCCTCATGATACAATATAAGGTCCTCTTATGTAAATTTAGTTGTCTTGTGATTCACAACAGAATTCATTTGATCATTTGGAAGCATGGACATGATGAGACTTTTGAGACGCTGATCTAGATTAGTAGCTTTTCTCTCATCAGTAGTCCAATATGCTTCTGGTTTTATATTTTCCCCAACCATGGGAACAAATGGACCATTTTCAATGATTCCAAGGAATTGGGGTTCGATTCCAACCATGTGGACAAGGAACCTTTTCTTCCAATTAGTGAAATTTGCTACCTCTAGAACAGGAGCAACATTGAGTGCGCCACCCCTGTAATCTAGGGGTTGTGGTATAACTTGAACCATGTTGGATCTTGATTTTAAAACCTTAAAATGAGCAGTTTAATGAAAAATAAGAGTTTAATTAATCAAACCGTTCTGATACCACTTGTTGGCCCTTTTAACTCGTTACTACTTATCAGCCTTAGTAGTAACTTGCTAATAAGATTCAAGTGTGTTGTTTTACCAATTAATAAGAACTAAGAACAAATAAAACAACAATACCAATTAACTTTTAAACGTATAGACTTTTATTAAAACTCAATAAAGAATATCTATAACCCACTTTGTTTGCGAAATAACAAAGTGGTTGAATGACAATGTGGGGTGATCTCCTCTACTTAAACTTCTAACCAAAGTTAAGAGTTAAAGTCTTAAACCAAAACGTTCATATGCTTTTCGCTATATGGTTTGGTTAATGTTGAGAGAAATGACTGTTAGAAGATATTATCTTTCTAATCCAAAAGGTTAGCCATTTCTCTCCAATATGCTTTCCTTTTATAGGAGAAGCATATTAGGGTTTACATTCACATGTTCCCATGCATGTGTTTATCCAGTGGGTGGTTGATGCCCATGCTGGATAAACTGTACAAAGGACTAATAAACTAATCTAAGAAAAGATAAAGGTTGTACTTATACCTAACTATACAAGCAACATATTCTTACTTTAACTTAAAGTAAATCTTTTCCTGCCTAATTGTAAACCTTCAGAATACTTAAGTGTCTTCAGTATTCTAGAGGAGATCGACATCATTCAGTTTGGTATTGTCAAGCCAAACTAAACTGAACGCTCTTTTTCAGGACTTATTCTTCAGCAACTAGATTGTCTAGTATTTGAAGCAAAGACTCCTTTGTCTTCTAAGTTCACTAGAAGAGGAAAGCTAAACATCCTTCAGCAAAACATTCTTCAGTAGGAATCTTTGTTCCTCTGGTCATGCTTTAACAGAGTCACCTTTCTGCTAAACATGAAACACTTAGGGGGATTTTATATTCAAATCCTAGAGTTGCTTTAGGGTCAGTAAATACTGACCCAACAGATGAAGATTCCCTAGTCTCATTCATCGCTCCAGTATGAACTCTTTTAGATCGTGGTCCGGAGGAGGTGTCAGGCCGGTCAACCATTGTTCTCTTTACATTTCGGGGTGATCACTAATGGATTTCTCACCTTTCTTTGTCTTATCTTTTGGCTGTCCGGAAGAACCACCTTTTCGTTCTTCTTCTTCTTCTTATCCTTATGCTTCTCGGATGCCTCTTCCGACTCCTTTTTCATTTTCTTCTCCTCAGCGGAAAGAAGAGCCGCCTGTTTCTTTTTCTCACGATTAGCTTTAACAACTTCACTTTCGTTCTCGGTGGCTATCTATTTCAGAGTAGGAGAACTTAGTGACTCACCAGCCTTGAGAGCATTCGTAATATGAGGACTGATCTGATTCGCATCCGTAAGCTTATCACCCATAACAATCTTCGCCGGAGTGGTAATTGGAAAATGAAGGTATTCGGACATACTGATAGCTGCAAACAACAAAAAAGATGGTTTTATGATAACAAAATGAGGAAGAGGAAAAATGCATGCAAAATAACTTCCGGACGAAATAATAAAACAAGGGAGATCAATACCATTCCCTTCCGGATCCTCGAAACTAGGCAGATACTTTGAACATTCCCAAGTTCGAGATAGCCCAGCCTGGAAAAGGACTCCTACCAGGATATTGGTCAAAATCACAGCCCTTCTTCCAATGATCGAGCATCTTCTTCCCCAGCCCCATCTTAAGGAATAACATCATATATCTCGGAGTCCATATGTCTCTACGACATGTAATCCGGTATGGCCCTTCGGTCTATCAAGAAGAATTCCCACTTCCACTTTTTCATACAAGTAAGAACGTCATGAAAATTTGTTTACGAGCAGTATTTTGGGAGCGTTTTTCGAAAGAAAACCAATGACCTTACCTACTTAGCCTATAGTATAGATGAAAAAGGGTGACACTAGGATCAATTGAGAGACTTCGGCAATAGACTTCAAAGGTTATGACCCTATTCAATCCTAATGGAACCACTTGGGAAATATGTACACCAAAAAATTTTGTTACGGCCAAAAGGAAGGTGCAGAAGGGGACTCGTAGTCTGGAAAACTTGAAGAACTGCTAGTACAAGCCTATAGAGTCGGTAGGAAGTTGATCCATAGTCATCCCTTCCGGAGGAGCACGATGACGCAAACTCCTCGGAATGTTATAAGTAGTAATCAAATACTCAACGTATATGTCCGAAAGGTTGGACGTATACTTTGACATATCAAACTTGGGAAGATATCCGGAAGGACCAGGTTGATCTTCGTCAGCCATAAGTTTCGTGGAAGATCCGAAAGGATATTAACAAAAAACAAAGAACAATATACCTAAGAGGTCTGAAGAGTGAAGGAAGTCCGAAGAGGTAGAGAGAAGTAAAAATCCAGAGGTAAAAACATGCAGTAACAAATGACGAAGGGGAGGCTATTTATAAGGGCAGATTGGAGCATGGAGAGTCGCGAAGGTAGAATGAAAGAACACGTGTCAGCAATCAAAGGCGGTGGAGGACACGTGGCAACGATCGAAGAGATGACAAAGGGAATTGGGCTGTAATGGGCCGTATAAACAAAATGGGTTTGGCAATGGGTCAAGCCCATCCACGAAATGATGGGTATAAGGGATTTTAGAATTAATTTAATCGTATCGGCAAACGACTAAATCAACACTTGGGGGGGGGGGACTTGTTTGTGTATAGGTTCGAATGGTAGGACCTAACCCAAAGTCCGAAACATAAGGCATCTATCTCGGCCGAAACATAAAGCATTGGTCAATAAAGGGTCAACATACAAGCTTCCCTAAATTCAGGAAGACTGTCTCATTTGGGTCTTACAAACTCCCGACCAAGGACCATTGGGTCTTCCGACCTTTAAAGAATTTGAAGAGTATAAATACCCCCCGGGTATTCAAGTTTGAGATGACTATTTTTTCATTATAATATTATCTTATTATTATATTAATTTACTTACCTTTTCGGATCATTTCACTTATTTACTCTGGTATTTTCTGAATCCTTATCTAAGGATTTACAAAAAAAATTCTTTCAACAAAGATGTGAATTGGGAGGGATTGGTCGACGAAATATGAATCGGAGACTGAACCTTGATATACCCCAGAACAATACATTTTTGTTACGGCGAGATATATTGGCAGCCGAGGATCGTTTGATTCGAATCAAATTTGGAATGGGTACACTTGACGATATGAATCATTTGCAAAATAAGCGTATTCGTTCTGTAGCAGATCTTTTACAAGAGCAATTTGGATTGGCCTTAGTTCGTTTAGAAAATATGGCTCGAGGAAATATATATGCAACACTTAAGCATAACTGGAAACCAACTCCTCAGAACTTGGTAAATTCCACTCCATTAACAGATACTTATAAAGTTTTTTTCCGTTTACACCCTGATGACGTATAGTCCCCAGCCGGGTCAGGAACCCGGCCCACGGGTACTACCCGTATCCGGCCCATCACAGGTGGGTGGGAATAATGTCATTTAAGCTTATGGGCTTGGATGAACAGTAACCGCACACACGTGTGCGGCCCACGGCCCGGCGCGGGCAGTACAAGGTTAGACATAATTATATTCTTTCTAGGAATATGATTTACCCCAAGAGAAGAGGATATTTACTCACCATAATTAGAAGATGTCAATCAGTCTAATTCTGGTACTTATCCTTTCCTTGGGGCCAAAGTATCAGTGGCAGCCCACTAGGGTTTCACTGCCTATAAAAGGAACTCCCAAGGGTTCCACAAAGGTATTACGTTCTAAACTCTCAACTCACATAAAACCCTAACCGATTACTTACTCTCACGCCGGAGTCTAATCGTGGGAAACATTCCCACGGTAAGACTAACGCGTGTTGTTTAGTGTGCAGGATCCCAACCAAACAGTTCACTTGGTGCAGGAGCCGGAGCCCAGCCAACCCGAATTAAGCCTCATTCGGGTCTAGCAAGGATCACCCAACTTTTGCATCAACAAGTTGACGCCATCCGTGGGACCCATTACACTAAGCTAGAGCGAAACCTCATCCTGAATTTCCAATGACGAAGGGGCATCCGCAAGCTAATCCCAGGAACACAAATCCTAGAAATCGGAAGTCCCAAGGAGAAGGGATACTCATCCCCAATCAATCCCCTAGCCGCCCAGCGGGCGGACCTGGTAACCGTGGCGGTTTTCAGTCCATAGGGGTGACGAGCACGATCTCCATAACACCCCCACCTACTTCAACCCTGCATAACCCTGATCCAGGAAGTGCGCCCAATCCTCCAAACAAGGAGCCGCGCAGACCATCGATTGAGGAGGAAGTAGAAGTCCAACCACTCAGCGAGGAGGATCTCACTCGAGTTCTCACGCAGAACTTTGATAGGATCGTCCCAGGGATTGCATCAAGGTTGAATCTAGGGAGGAACCTCCAATCTAGACTCAACTTTGGCAATACCGGACCAATCACCTCTTCCCAAAATCAGAGGAAAAGGAAAACCCGGCCTCATGAGCAGAGCATCTTTGAGGAAACTCCTCAACCTAGGAATGTGTTCGAGCGCATAGGAGATCGCCTCATACAAGAACTGACGCAGTCTCGAGAAGGGGGAGAGAAGTCCGACGGTTCACCCCAGCGACCAGGTCGAGAGCTGACTAGAGCCGCTCGCCGCACAAGTGTGTGGGATAGGATGGACACGGGGAAGAAGGCTCCTGGCTCTTCTCAAAAGAGTGGTCCTCACCCAAGGGATGGGGCACCACCCCGTCTCCGGATCCATCAGGAGAGGACTCGGATGACCATCCGCCCAAGCGTCACCGACCTAGGCGTACCCCTCCACCACCACCAAACAATGATGAGTATTATGGTGGCCCCTATTATCGAGAGGCAGAAGCGGAGGATCTCTCCCGCCCATGGTGTGACCCATGGGATGACCCTAGGCTCACCCGACCATGGGCGGATCCTAGGGAAGACCCATTCACTCTCCGTATACGGAACTATTCCGAGGACACCAAACATCGCATGCCGGCGTGTGTCAAGACCTATGATGAAACAGGCGATCCGGATGATCACCTCAAAATATTTGATACGCATGCTAAAATTAAGCGATGGCCCATGCCTATATGGTGCCAAATGTTCAATTCGACTTTGATGGGCAATGTCCGTGACTGGTTTGAGGGACTCCCTCCGCGAAGCATTGATAGCTTTAAGGAACTACGCAATGCGTTCAAAAATAATTATACTCAGCGGAAGAAGTATAATAGGGATCCGGTCTCATTGGCAACCGTTAAACAACGGCCGGGGGAGTCCACAGAAGCCTTCACTGAACACTTCAATGATGAGTGCACGCGCACAAAGACAATGCCGGAACTCCTGAAAATCTCCGACTACATGCACGCCATAACAGACAGGGAATTGATCAGACGTCTCAATGACAAGCGTCCAGAGAGGTATGATGACCTCATGGAAAGGGTCAGAAACTTCATAGAAGGAGAAACGGCGGTTGCCGCGGCTTACCCTTCAAAAAGAAACGGCTATCGATCAAACGACCAGTCCAGGAGGCAATCGGGCGGTCAAAACAATCAGAACAATAGCAGGGGCTCAGACTATAAGAGCCAAAACAAAGGAGGACGGCCGGACGATAAGTTTACCCCCCTAAAGATGTCCTACCGGGAGATCTTGCTGACGGAAGGGGCAAATTTTCCGAGGCCTCCCCCAATGACAACTCCGCCGGACCGTCGACAAGGAAATCGCTTCTGCGAATTCCATAATGACAAGGGCCATGGCACAGAGGAGTGTATCCAGCTCAAGAAGCACATTGAGTCACTGATCAAATCAGGTAAACTCAAACATTTGGTCAAGGATTGGAAGGATGGAAAAGACAACAAGAAATATGACAAGAAGGATCCTCAAAAGGACAAACCTTCGACCATATACATGATCCAATCCAGACAACGCCGCACGAGGCAGAAAATTGGCCAAAAATTTTCACGCGGCAGGGAAATCTCATTCCCTCCCATCACAGCAAGCGATGTGATTGATGCGCCTCTCACTATTGAGATAAGCATTGGAACACACAATGTTCGTCGCATGTACATGGAGGGAGGGTCATCAGCAGAAGTACTGTATGAACACTGTTTTGTGCAGTTGCGGCCAGAAATAAGAAGCCAATTAGTACCAGCCACGGCGCCGCTCACTGGCTTTAGTGGAGACACCATCTGGCCGATAGGGCAACTGCGTCTGCTTGTAACCATTGGGAATGAGGAACACTCCACTACGGTGTGGATGAACTTCATGGTGATACGCTCACATTCTCTGTACAATGGGATCATAGGCAGACCAGGTATTCTGGCTATAGGGGCGGTACCTTCCATGGCACACGGAATGATCAAGTTCCCTGTTGAGGGAGGAATCGTGACCATTTACAACACAATCGTACAAGCATCCGAGTGTCATACCGTGACAACACCGGCTCCACCTGTTCCATCCAAGGATGGGTCACCACCTCCCAATTGGAGGGTGGCAATCCACCCTGACTACCCGGAACAGGAGATATCCATCGGGGGAGCGCTCTCGGATGACGGCAAAAGGGCCATGTGCTCTCTTTTAAGTGCAAATCTAGATATATTCGCATGGGAGCCAAAGCATATGACGGGAGTGCCACGTGCGATAGCAGAACATAAGCTCCAAACCCGCCAGGGGTACCAACCCGTCAAGCAAAAGAAGCGCGGCCAGGCGCCTGAGCGCAGCCGAGTGATATTCGAGGAAGTACGGAAACTAGTGGACTCAGGTATCATGCGCGAGGTATACTACCACGAGTGGTTATCCAATCCGGTCATGGTCAAAAAACATGACGGGAGTTGGCGCATGTGTGTGGATTTCACGGATCTGAACAAAGCCTGCCCACAGGATCGTTACCCATTACCGGAGATTGACTGGAAGGTGGAATCCCTATGTGGGTATCCCTTTAAGTGCTTCCTAGACGCATATAAAGGATACCACCAGATCCAGATGGCGGAAGAGGACGCGGAAAAGACGGCGTTCCATACTAGTCAGGGCGTATATTGTTATACGAAAATGTCGTTTGGACTAAAGAACGCTGGTGCTACATACCAGCGGCTTGTGGACAAAGCCTTTGACTCACAGATAGGCCGCAACCTGGAAGTCTATGTGGATGACTTAGTCATAAAAAGTCATACAGAGGATGCACTTCTCCGGGATGTCCAAGAGACATTCGACACACTGAGGAGGATTAACATGAAGCTAAACCCAAAGAAATGCACGTTCGGGGCAACGGAGGGAATGTTCCTTGGATATATGATTGATCCAAATGGCATCAAACCTTTCCCAGAGAAGACGGACGCAGTAATACAGCTACCATCCCCTCAGACACGGAAGGAGGTGCAATCCTTAAATGGGAAACTGGCCGGGCTAAATAGGTTCCTATCTAAATCCGCAGAGAAGTCATTACCCCTATTTAAGACACTCAAAAAGTGCATTAGGAAGGGAGACTTCCGGTGGACAAAGGAAGCCGAGGAAGCTTTTGGCCAACTCAAGCAGCATCTTGCATCTCTCCCTATGCTAGTAGCTCCCCGGCCAAAGGAGGAACTCATTATGTATCTCTCAGCCACTCATGGTGCAATAAGTGTGGTACTCATGACAGATAGGGATACGGTGCAAACTCCGGTCTACTTCATAAGTAGAACATTACAAGGGCCGGAGCTGAATTACTCCTCTATGGAAAAATTGGTTTTGGCACTAGTGTTTGCTACAAAGCGGTTACGCCGATACTTTCAGGCGCACCCAATTGTAGTCATTACGGACCAACCAATAAAGCAAGTCATCTCTAGACCGGATGTGGCAGGGAGACTACAAAAATGGAGCATTCTGTTGGGGGAGCATAATATATCTTATAGGCCAAGGACGGCTGTTAAAGGCCAGATCTTGGCAGATTTCTTGATAGAAAAGCCGGATGAGGAAGGACCAATCGTAAAACAAGACGAGACTCTAACAGAACCATGGGTGTTGTTTACGGACGGATCTTCGTGTACGAATGGGTCAGGAGCTGGCCTCATCCTCACGAATCTGGAAGGAATGGAGTTTACGTACGCCCTCCGTTTTGAGTTCACAGCCACCAACAACGAAGCGGAATATGAAGCATTAATTGCGGGTTTAAAAATCGCCGCTAGAATGGGAGTCCGCAACCTTGAGGCCTACATGGACTCACGGCTTGTCGCGAACCACATTCTAGGTGGATATGTGGCTAAGGAGGACAACATGGTCCGATACTTGGAGAAAGTCAAGTCGCTCATCTCGGATTTCAGCAAGTTTTCCATCAAGCAGGTGCCAAGAGGTTAGAACAAGAAGGCGGACGCTCTTAGCAAGATTGCGTCCACAAGCTTCGCCCACTTGTCCAAGCAAGTTTTGGTGGAAATACTCAAGGAGAAGTCTATAACAGAAGGGGAAGTCGCTACTATAGTTGAAGAGGATGGACCTACATGGATGACCCCGATCATCAACTATTTGACTAGTGAAACCCTTCCGGACGATGAAAAAGCGGCGCGGCGCATCAGAAGGAAGTCGCAACACTTCGAATTCCGAGAAGGTATCCTTTATAAGCGCTCTTTCTTGCAGCCGTGGTTGCGGTGTGTTGGACCGCGTCAGGCTACCTATGTAATCAGTAAAATACATGAAGGGTTGTGCGGCATGCACGCAGGTCCACGATCCGTGGTAGCTCGAGCCCTGCGTACAGGATATTATTGGCCTACCATGCACATGGACGCGCGCGACATGATTCGCAAGTGTAGTGATTGCCAAGTGCATAGACCAGTGCCGCGACATCCGCAACAAGAGCTCACACCTATTACATCCCCATGGCCATTCTATAAGTGGGGAATCGACATCGCAGGACCGTTTCCTGTAGCTGCGGGGGGAGTTAAATTCTTGATTGTCGCGATGGACTACTTCACACGATGGATGAAAGCCAAGGCAGTCAAATCCATCACAGGCAAACAAGTTAAAAATTTTGTTTGGGAGCATATTGTGTGCCGTTTTGGCCTACCAAGAGAAATCATCTCGGACAACGGTAAACAGTTCGCGGATAATCCATTCAGGGACTGGTGTGCATCATTGAATATCAAGCGGCGCTTCGCGTCTGTTAAGCATCCGCAGACAAATGTCCTTGTGGAACGAGCGAATAGAAGCTTGGGAAACGGCATCAAGGCACGTCTGGATGAACGAAGTGCCAAATGGGTGGACGAGCTACCACATGTTCTATGGGCGCATAGGACTATGATCAAAACGGCCAACGGAGACACTCCATTTGCATTGGCTTACGGCACTGAAGCTGTTATACCAGCAGAAATAGGAATGCCTACCATCCGCACGGCGGAGGTTAACGTTGTCACGAACGACGAACAGCTGCGAATCAACCTGGATCTGTTGGAAGAAAAAAGGGAGATAGCAGCCATTAATGAGGCCAAGTCCAAGGCTAAAATGAAGGCTTATTACGACGCTAAGGTTAAAGGTGTTTCCTTCCGACCGGGAGATTACGTCTATCGTGCTAACGAAGCAAGCCGAGCGGAGAATACAGGAAAGCTGGGCCCTAAGTGGGAAGGACCGTATGAGGTCACGGAAGCCTTGGGACGAGGTGCATACAAGTTACGTGACATGGATGGCCGCGACCTGGAGCACACATGGAACATCTCCAATCTCAAAAGGTGCTATCTTTGAAAGCTACAGCTTCCGCATGGGTACTTCGCCATATGTGGCTTTAATGAAGATCCGTGCACTCTATCTGTTTTGTTTCTTATGTTTTGTCTAGGTTCCTTTTTTGTTTCTTAGGACTTTTCATGCTTGTTCAAAACGAAAAATGTAAACGTTCTAATAAAATGTCGTGGTGCCTAGCTAGCTCCACGGCTTGTTTTGTGCAAATTATTTTTTAGGATTTTGTTAGTCATATGGATTTTGGTTATTATTATAATATGTCATGTTTCATTCATATGCATTCATTCAAATCACCGTACATGTACTATACGCCTCCAGGCGGGGTAAGAGGATTAAGTGAACATACTAATTCAACTTGCCGTGTAAGAGGGATGCAACCCCAACGGCACGGATCATGTATCCTTACTAGACACCTTACTCACAAGACGTTGTGATAAGTTTCCGTATGCCGTACTCACGTAGTACCTTGCATAATAAAGACGCACGTCGCATGTCTAGTAAATTATAGGCTTGAATGTATTTTTTCCTTTTGTGTAAGACGTGACATGTCATGCAGTATCGGTATACGATATTTAACAAAATAATAATACACAAGTTTCCAAATAAATAACAAAATGGCTGTGGTTACCACAGACATATAAACGAAAGACAGTTATCCAACATATCAGTCTTAGCCGTGTACATGCACGGACGAATAAAAGTTACAAATGTTTACAAGATAAATCACAAGGGAGGTAGGAAATCCCCTATGTCTCTCTTTCCTTCTTCAATCAAAGCATGGAGGGCCTCCCCGCGAGCGTCCTTTCCAACCTGTGCCTTGACCGCAGTCACATCCAATGCCTCCGCAAGCAGCTTTTCACCTTTCATCACTTTCGACACGGAGTCGTATGTAGGCAATGTCAAGGGGATGGGATCCGCAGTAAGCTTGGACATAACCGCCTCGTTCGGAGCATCCTTAAGCGCCTCGAGTTCATCCAGAAGAGGGTGTTGGATCTCTGCCAGTGCATCCATCGACGCAGTCATGTTGTCCGCAGCTGAAGGATTATGGTAGGGATGCTGCATGATGTCTTCATTCTTCCCTATCAATTCCGCAGGCTTAACCAAACCCTCATGCCTACCACGGTCGATTCCATCCGACACGACCCCGGCGAATGCTTGCAGTAGGTGCGGAGCTTCCATGGCCTTGCTTACGGCGAGGCGCATTCCTTGCCCAATCATCCACCTGCGTCCACCTATGGCGGATAGCAAGGGGGGACACAGTCTTTCAGCACAACTCATGGCTATCTTGCTCAGTTCCTCCTCCGCCGTTGCAGTTTGCTCTTCCAACTTGGCCTGCACCTGTGTTAGCTCATCCTTCAGCGCATCACGCTCTTGGGCGATGTTGAAGGCTTGTACGGTTACGGCCTTGGTGGAAGCTTCGACCGCAGACACCTGCATATAGAACTTTGAGTTATCACAAGGATAATATATTCTTTTTTCTTGGGTCAAATAAAAAATCAAGGCAAGAGTATATGTATAAAAGTTTCGGAAGCATACCTTCTCATTTGATGCGGCTACAAGGGCTTCGAGCTCGGCAATGCGCTTTTCTCGGGTGTCGGCGTGATGAGCTTGCTCTTTCACTGTAGCCTCGTGTAACACCCCATTTTGATAAATGGAATGTCACGCGTAATTATGGCGTGTCATCAAAGCATGCAAGGTAAAATGTAGTAAAACATACATGACCATAGGGAAAACCGAAATCAAACATCGGTTCCCAAACATAAGCCCAAAACATAACAAAGTAAATGAACTGAATGAAAGACTAAACAAGCATAAATATATGAAGGAAACAGGAGAAGAAGTCTATGGCAGCTTCCATCCTATGCATGTCCTCCAAATGCTCGAGTCTTGGGTACCTGCCGTTTTGGGACATGGAAAGGAAAGTAACGGCTGAGCAAAACGCTCAGTGCACGGATATACAATATAGCATGAAATAGGATAAGCATGTAACATACAACAGCGGAAGACTAAGTTCTGAGTAGACTGGTTAAGTATTGAGAAAACTGGTTTTATAGTTTGAAAAGCCTTATGTTTATCTTATGAAAACTGTTTTAACATACATATACCATGGCCCATATAGGTCATGAAAAGGTCACGTGCATGAATACTTGGAGGGGTGACCTCATCATGCTGATTAGAGGGGATGCCTCTAATTAATATACTGGTTTGGGTAGGAGGGATCAACTCCTTATGAAGGATGCAAGGCACACACCACATTCACCATGAAATACTGAATAAAACATGTAACTAGGATGCACCCATACGCCCCACATGATATAATAATATGGCCAAAACTGAAAAGGGACGCCACGAGCAATCACTCCGCCGTGGGGAAGTCATAACATTGGTGCCTCCAATGTTATGGTTATGGTACCTCCATAACTAGGTGAAACTGGTCATGCTTGTATATGGCTATAGATTATGCTAATTAAACATAAGCAGTTCAAAACAATAAAACAAATACTGGGGAAACAGTTGGCTGCATACGGGGAAATCCTAATAAGGAAAGAATGTCCATACTGAAAGGACGGGAATCCGTACCTCAAGTCCAGTGAATGAACGGAAGAAAGACTCCTACTTCTGGATCACTAACGCTACATGAATACACACGTGTATAAGTATCGAATCACTGAATTACGTACTGGATTTCATGTCTTGTCTTGACTTATTTTATATGTTTTAAGTCATGTTTTACTGTTTTAAGCTTTAATCTATGTTTATCTTATATTCTGATTAATCTGATTAAGTATCACTGGTATTTCATGTATTATTATGCTTACTGAGCAATATTAATTAACTTTCCAAAAATAGCAGGTTTCCAAAAATAGAAAGTTTCCAAAAATAGAATTACTGCTTAAAATAGATAAGTTTCTAAAAAAAATAGAAAGTTTCCATAAAGAGATTAGCTGCCTTAATTAAATAGTTTCTAAAAATAGAAAGTTTCCATAAATAGCTATAAGTTGGTTAAATAAGCTAATAAATAAGCGTAAGTGTTTACTGATTAATATTCTAAGTCATAATGATATAACGTATAGTTTATTAATTATTACATGTCATTTAAATAACTATAGGTTAAAAGTATTTAATTAAATATATCTTGTTTTTTAATTAAATAAGGTTAAATACTTAGGTTAAAACATGTATTATTAATTATATTAATATAACCTAAGTCATGAGAATTAATTAATTATAAGTCATGGTTTTAATAATTAATTAATCACTATAGTCTAAATTAAATAGATCAAAATACTTAGGGTAAATCATGTATTATTAATTATTAATAATAACCTAAGTCCATGTTTTAATTAAATTAATTATATAGCATGTTAAATTAATTTAATTAACTTGAAATAAATAATCTTGTAATTATAAGTCGTGTCTTATTAATTTAATTACCTTGTAAAATTAATAAGTAATATAAAGTAAAATAATCCCGTAAAATAAAACACGTACTCTTGTATTCTTTTATTAAAACGCATCGAAAACCGAACCCGTGTCTTATTAATTTAAAAGGTGAAACTCGTGTTATGTATTTAAATAAGCCGAACCAAACAGCCCCTTAATGCCTTTTAAACTGTTAACCAAACACCCCCTTAAACCTGTTAAACCTACTGCCAAACGTACCCTTAACTGCCAGTTCCTCCTGGCAGTTTCATGTTTTCCCCTGCCTGTTTAAAATTCCCACCGACAGGCTAGTCATGCCAGCCGTGGGTTCCCACTGGTAGGCCGGAAGTTACCACTGGCCGCAGCCAGTGGTTTTCCCCTGCTTGCTCCCTGGGTTTCCCCTGCTTGCTCGCGGGGTTACCCCTGCCAGAACAAAACCAAGCCGGCGCCCCTTTAGGGTTGCGGCTGGTGCAAATAAGATATCACCGAGACCTTAAAGGTCTCGGTTTGTGCGCCACACGAACCCAGCAACAACCAAACGAAAACCCCCTATTTATTTTACATGTTTTAGATTATTTACTATAGATTCGTGATTAATTAGCCAAAAGAAAAACGTGATAATATTACCTTGTTTCTGCTTCTTAGGTTTTGGGATAACAACGAATTCCTGTTTTTTTTTTGGTAGATCAAAGCACGACATGTTTTCTGTTTCTTGGTGATGAACCGTCGGCAGGGAGGAGCAAGAGAAGAAGGTGGCGGCTTGTTTTAGTTTTTTAGGGTTTTGATGTATTTGTCTAAATAAGAAAATGTACCCCCGCCCCTTTCTTTTTCTTCTAAACCGTCCAACCAAATGGGCTTAAGGCCCTTGTGGGCCTTGTTATCCTTTCTAGTCTAAAGCCCAATTAAAACACTTGTACTTTTATTTTAATTCGCGACTCGTTTAAAATGGTACGCGTAAACGAGTATCAAATGTCGTGACTTTCTTAGTTAATTATATGCGTGACAAAAGTAAATATTACGTACGTAATTACTTGTCGTGTAATTTAATATACGTAGTAATAATAATAATTGTTTAAATGTTCGTGATTACGTAGTTTACGTAATTTAATTAGTTTTCGATCGTGACTCAATATATTTATTCATGTTCGTACTAATTATATATATACGTAATTAATATTAGTTCGTGTTTTAATGATGTTCATGATTTAATTATTGTTAAATACTTATCATGTGTTCGTACGTAATCGATACTTATCATGTTTATACACGTATGTAATACTTAAATAATAGCACATGAATGTGATCATACTATATAAGGAAGGTTTTAATCTAGGACTTACGATCTTACGGGTACTATTCATGGTAAAAGCATGCGGGTTTTACACCTCGGCTGTCACCAGCGCTGCTTTCAAGGACGCGATGGTCTTCTCGTTCTTCACGACCATTGCCTCACGACGAGCTATCTTTTTATCTGCCCGCTTCACATTAGCAAGGGCCTTGATCAAGCGGCGTCTTAGAGCGGCTCCCACCATCACTTGATGCACAGACGACACATCAAACTGCTCCAGAAGGGATTCATGATCCAGCTCATCTAAGTCTTGTGCAAGGGCTGGAGGGGTAATGTGCTCGATGAATTCTGAGCACTCCGATTCCGCTTCCAACCTTGTTAGACTTGAGAGATTCCATGCTAGGCGCAGACTATTTTCTGGCCCTTCGCGGAGTGGCTCCTCGGCATGTGTCGCAGCGGGGGATGGGGGTCTGTTTGATGGTGCGGGGGATGGATGCCTCTCCACTTCTTCCTCTTGGGCTACGGCTGACGGATCCGCCCTGTTATGGACATTGCAAATTTTGTTTAGGCATTATATATTTCATAAGTATAGTGACACGACTAACATTCGAAGGGCACTTACGTGGTACCAATTGCAGGTTCTGGGCCGGTAGGAGCTACGGCACTCACGGGGGTAGCTCGCCAGACTGGCTCTCCCATGTGCGGGGTAGAGTCGGCCTGAGCAGTCGCAGTACCACTTCCCTCCTGGTACTGCGGATGGTCCTTCCTCAGTTTCTTTGGGGGGGCATTCGAGGCCCCGGCCTCATCCCCTATCTTCTTTGCCACCCTCCTGGTGGTCTTTCTCTTCCTAGAGGTGAGCGGGGCGGACCCGGAAGCTGGAGTGGTGTCTTCATTGAGGAAATCATTTTTATCTTCCTGGTGGGTCGCGGTTCCCTCCAACAGTAGTTCTCCACCATCTTCATTATGGAAGTCCAATGGGGATTTCTCAATGATAGGCTCCCCTTCATCTGATCTTTGCTCGGACGTCTCTTCAAGAGGAATGGTGCGGTCAGCGGTCGCATCAAGCAGGGGGAGCTCATTCTCCTTCAGCGGGCGGAACCCTTCAGGCACCTTCATTGGGTCGCCCTGGCGTATTAATCCGTGTAGGTTCATTTCTGCGGACATTTATACATACACGGGTTAGTGTGGTTTTACAAATACGCATGACATTTCACATTTACAAGGTATAAGTAAGCCTACCCTCTCTCTGTTCCGTTAGGAAGCACGGATATACGTCATCCCTCCCAAAGTATCGGCGGCTTATTCCTACTAAGCACAGAAAGTGTTCCGACAACCCCCTATGGAATTCTGTGCGGTGGGTATCTAGTATTTTTAAGTCTTTGCTACTATAGTCTTTGGCTTTGGGCGGAAAGTCTTTGGGTGCTTTGGTTTTGAGTACGAAAGGAGTGGGGAATACCTTCTCATCAACAAAGAAGTAATGGTCGTACCAGTTCTTAAGGGAGTCTAAAGGCTTCCTATACGTCATGGGGGCGTTCCCGGGTCGCTTTTTAAACGATAGCCACCCATTCACTAGCTGGGGGAAGTAAAAAGCCCTAAATAGGTTCACGGTTGGAGTTACTCCGCAAGTATGGCATGTAATTTCAAACTGATTGATTTTACACGCCCCTATGCAGTGAAGCTGGGTTATGTGGAAGTCGTAATACAATAGTAGATCTACCAAGAATTTGGACAGGGGGATACGGTAGTTGGCCGAATCAAATAGGCGCGTGTACACGCCTATTTTCCCCGCGCGGTGCATCCGTAATTGCCTCACCTTCACCTGGATAGGTGGGGTGTACGCTTTCGGGTATGTAATACTTCAACAGAAAGTCGATGTATTTTTCCGCCGACATCACGTTAAGGACATCCGTGATAAGAGGGTTGTCCTTTACCATGTTTTATAAACAGGTTTTGAAAGGCGTGATGATCTAACCTGCGGCGGAGGAAATCCGTGGAATCAAAGGCAAAGTTTTGGAGGTAGAAGCTTGAAAATAACAATGGCGGAAGGAAGGGTGAATTGTGTGTGTAACAAACACACACCAATTTTTATATAGGGTTGCCTCGGTTTCCGAGGTAACGTGGATGTTCGACACGTGTAGGCCACCACGCCTATCCAACGGATGGGATTTCTGACACTTCTGCAAAATCAGAAGGGGCCCACGGGTCACTTCTTGGCAGTTTTACGTGGCTCAATGGTGGGCATTAATGGTGCACTTTTGTAGAAGTGCGGCTGACCAGTTAACTACCATTAATGCATTTATTCTTGTGTCGGGTTATGCGGTCTTACGTAAGACCATATTCAATGCTACATTTAATTTGTCTCGGCCGTTACGTGCGGCTGAGGTGTTATTAGAATAATATTCCTAATACGGACAGCCACGTGCGGCCATAGCAACATTTTTAGTATTTTTCATTCTCTAGGTCTTCTCTTGGTATGTCCGGAGAGCATCTTGATAGTCTAGAGGTTACGCCTACGGCTGTAACAACTAGACTGGGGGGACATGATGACGTATAGTCCTCAGCCAAGTCAGGAACCCGGCCCACGGGTACTACCCGTATCCGGCCCATCACAGATGGGTGGGAATAATGTCATTTAAGCTTATGGGCTTGGATGAACAGTAACCGCACACACGTGTGCGGCCCACGACCCGGTGCGGGCGGTACAGGGTTAGACAGAATTATATTCTGTCTAGGAATAGGATTTACCCCAAGAGAAGAGGATATTTACTCACCATAATTAGAAGATAACAATCAGTCTAATTCTGGTACTTATCCTTTCCTTGGGGCCAAAGTATCAGTGGCAGCCCACTAGGGTTTCAATGCCTATAAAAGGAACTCCCAAGGGTTCCACAAAGGTATTACGTTCTAAACTCTCAACTCACATAAAATCCTAACCGATTACTTACTCTCACGCCGGAGTCTAAGCGTGGGAAACATTCCCACGGTAAGCCTAACGCGTGTTTTTTAGTGTGCAGGATCCCAACCAAACAGTTCACTTGGTGCAGGAGCCGGAGCCCAGCCAACCCGAATTAAGCCTAATTCGGGTCTAGCAAGGATCACCCAACTTTTGCATCAACACACCCATTATCTCAAGTTTTGGATCGAACTAATCTATTGACACAAATAGTTCATGGGAGAAAATTGAGTTATTTGGGCCCGGGGGGATTAACTGCACGAACTGCTACTTTTCCAATACGAGACATTCATCCTAGTCACTATGGGCGTATTTGCCCAATTGACACGTCTGAAGGAATAAATGTTGGACTTATTGGATCCTTAGCAATTCATGCGAAGATTGGTCGTTGGGGGGTCTCTAGAAAGTCCGTTTTATAAAATTTCCGAGAGATCAAAAGGGACACAGATGCTTTGTTTATCACCGGGTACAGATGAATATTATATGGTAGCGGCAGGAAATTCTTTGGCCTTGAATCAGGGTATTCAGGAAGAACAGGTTGTTCCAGCTCGATATCGTCAAGAATTCCTGACTATTGCATGGGAACAGGTTCATCTTCGAAGTATTTTTTCCTTCCAATATTTTTCTATTGGGGCTTCCCTCATTCCTTTTATCGAGCATAATGATGCGAATCGGGCTTTAATGAGTTCTAACATGCAACGCCAAGCAGTCCCTCTTTCTCAGCCGGAGAAGTGCATTGTTGGAACTGGATTGGAAGGCCCGGCGGCTCTAGATTCAGGGGCTCTTGCTATAGCCGAACACGAGGGAAAGATTATTTATACCGATACTGACAAGATCCTTTTATCAGGTAATGGGGATACTCTTAGTATTCCTTTAATTATGTATCAACGTTCCAACAAAAATACTTGTATGCATCAAAAAACCCAGGTTCGGCGGGGTAATTGCATTAAAAAGGGACAAATTTTAGCGTATGGTGCTGGTACAGTTGACGGCGAACTCGCTTTGGGGAAAAACGTATTAGTAGCTTATATGCCATGGGAAGGTTATAATTTTGAAGATGCAGTACTCATTAGCGAGCGCTTAGTATTCGAAGATATTTATACTTCTTTTTACATACGTAAATATGAAATTCAAATTAACCAAGGCTCCGAAAGGGTCACTAATGAAATACCACATTTAGAAGTCCATTTACTCCGAAATTTAGACAAAAATGGAATTGTAATGCTGGGATCTTGGGTGGAAACAGGCGATATTTTAGTAGGTAAATTAACGCCCCAAATGGTGAAAGAATCATCGTATGCTCCGGAAGATAGATTGTTACGAACCATACTTGGCATGCGGGTATATACTTCAAAAGAAACTTGTCTAAAAGTACCTATAGGCGGTAGGGGTCGGGTTATTGATGTGAGATGGGTCAAGAGTTCTAAGACAGATGAGACAGAGAAAACAGAAAGTATTCGTGTATATATTTTACAAAAACGTGATATCAAAGTAGGAGATAAAGTAGCTGGAAGACATGGAAATAAGGGTATCATTTCAAAAAATTTGCCTAGACAAGATATGCCTTATTTGCAAGATGGAAGACCCGTTGATATGGTCTTCAACCCATTAGGAGTACCTTCACGAATGAATGCAGGACAAATATTTGAATCTTCACTTGGGTTAGCGGGGGATTTGCTAGACAGACATTATCGAATAACACATTTTGATGAGAGATATGAACAAGAAGCTTCGAGAAAACTTGTGTTTTCTGAATTATATGAAGCCAGTAAGCAAACAGCGAATCCATGGATATTTGAACCTGAGTCTCCAAGAAAAAGCAGAATTTTTGATGGAAGAACGTGAGATCCTTTTGAACAACCCGTTATAATAGGAAAACCTTATATCTTGAAATTAATTCATCAAGTTGATGATAAAATCCATGGGCGTTCCAGTGGGCGTTATTCACGTCTTACACAACAACCCCTTAAAGGAAGGGCCAAGAAAGGGGGACAACGGGTAGGAGAAATGGAGGTTTGGGCTTTAGAGGGTTTTGGTGTTGCTTATATTTTACAAGAGATGCTTACTTATAAATCTGATCATATTAGAGCTCGCCAGGAAGTACTTGGTACTATAATATTTGGAGGAAGAATACCGACTCCTGAGGATGCTCCAGAATCTTTTCGGTTATTCGTTCGAGAACTACGATCTTTAGCTCTGGAACTGAATCATTTTCTTGTATTTGAGAAGAATTTCCAGCTTAATAGGAAGGAAGCTTAATCGAAATGAAGGAGAAGTTTTCTTCTATGATCGAGCGATATACACATCAACAACTCCGAATTGGATTAGTTTCTCCTCAACAAATAAGTGCTTGGTCCAAAAAAATCTTGCCTAATGGCGAGATCGTTGGAGAGGTGACAAAACCTTATACCTTTCATTACAAAACCAATAAACTAGAAAAAGATGGATTATTTTGTGAAAGAATTTTTGGGCCTATAAAAAGTGGAATTTGTGCTTGTGGAAATTATCGACTAATCGGAGATGAAAATGAAGACCCGCAATTTTGTGAACAATGCGGAGTTGAGTTTGTCGATTCTCGGATACGAAGATATCAAATGGGCTACATCAAACTCGCATATCCGGTAATGCATGTGTGGTATTTGAAACGTCTTCCTAGTTATATTGTGAATCTTTTAGATAAACCTTTTAACGAATTAGAAGACCTAGTATACTGCGGTGTGTGATTTGATCGAAATTCTGATTTTACAGATTTTAAATGAGAAACTGTCATCCCATTTAATCCAATCGGGATGCCCTGTACCTGACATGTTTCTTGGTAGGAGTAACATGAAGCTCAGAATTAGGGATGTATTCAAGACGATCCCAAAAAAGGGAATTGATCTATGGTCGATTTCATAAGAATTTATAGTTATACCTCGTAAAAAAAAAGACTTTTTCTTTTGTGGAATTAAGCAGTTCTTTTTTTTAGAAAGAAATTATGTTCAAATAGCAAATAGAAAAGATGTCATGGTTACAAGAGTCTATCTATCGCATATAGACTTTAAGGGCATCGTGGCCTAACGTCGAGGTGAAGTCAGGACCTAAAAGATCGAATGGAACAGTACATAGACAAGTAAATTCCTTATGAATTCTACGGTACTCTCTTTAATTAAGAATTACGGGATTCATCATTCGAGGGGAAGTAGACTACTCAAGAATTTCACATTTCATTTATGTCATAATTGAATTAAGGAATTCATAAAATCTAAATAAAAATAATAAAGAAGACGGAATAAATGAAGTTTTGCTTGGTCTTCACTGGAAACTTGAGTAAGGAGTAGATCTTTTGGGAGTTTTATATAATTTGCAATTTGAAAGCGAGAACTCCTTTCTTTTTCTTTGACCTACTTGAGCCGGATGAAAGGAAACTTTCACGTCCGATTTTGAGGGGGGGAGATCCTATCCCAATTTTTATTTTGCTAGGCCCATAGATAAAAAAACCCACTTTTTTACGATTACGGGGTTTATTGGAATGCGAAATCCAACCCTGGAAATACAGGATCCCCATTTTTTTTACTACTTCGATACATTTCGAAATCGAGAGATGTCTACCGGGGGGGGGGGGGGGGGGTTCTATCAGACAACAATTAGCCAATCTGGATTTACGAATTATTATAGATTCTTCATTGATAGAATGGAAAGAATTGGAGGAAGAGGAACCCACAGGGAATGAATAGGAAGATCAAAAAGTTGGAAGAAGAAAAGATTTTTTGCTTAGACGCATGGAATTGGCTAAGCATTTTATTCGAACAAATATAGAACCAAAATGGATGGTTTTGCGTCTATTACCAGTTCTTCCTCCTGAGTTGAGACCAATCTATCATATAGATGAGGATAAACTAGTGACCTCAGATATTAATGAAATCTATAGAAGAATTATCTATTGGAATAATACTCTTACATATCTAATAACAACAAGTATAGCTACGCCAGAAAAATTAATAATATCTCAGGAAAAATTGCTGCAAGAAGCCGTGGATGCACTTCTTGATAATGGAATTTGCGGACAACCGATGAGAGATGATCATAATAGAGTTTACAAGTCTCTTTCAGATGTAATTGAAGGCAAACAAGGAAGAGTTCGCGAGACTTTACTTGGTAAACGGGTCGATTATTCAGGACGGTCAGTGATTGTCGTGGGCCCTTCACTTTCATTACATCGATGTGGGTTGCCTCGCGAAATAGCAATAGAACTTTTCCAGGCATTTGAGCTTGGTCTGGATCCTCACACCCGGACGAGACTAACGTGTCTACTTTGGTTTCAAGATATCCGAAGGACAAGCCTAACCAAGTCCGAAGGATCACATCATTCGGACATAAGAAATTACTCGAACAGTTAATAAGCGCGACAGGATTGTTTTGGTTACATTAATATCAGTCTTACGTTTTAAATGTTCAAAAAATTTAGATAAAAGCAGCAGTAAAATAGGTTTTTTTTGGAAAAGGAGCAGCAAAAAAAATCCCACATTTCTTAACAAAAAAAATCTCAGACAAACCAGGATCATGTCGGTCCCACCATCTTCATCAAAAAACACTACCAAACTTACCAAAAAAATTCAACCTCAAAAACCAAAGACAAAACCAATCCTTCAAACAAGACCACCACTAATAAAACATGTCTTCAACTATTATAAATCCTAAATACACATATCACCCTTCATCACCTTTAATTATAAGAAAACCACCAGTTTATACCTCACAAATTTCATGCTCAAGAGCCTTAAAGATTCACTCTTTAAAATGGGTTTCTAATTGGAATGGGCTTAGGAATCATGGCTTTTCACTTTCTTTCAACTCTTTCAAGTTTGGTCAGTATCTTTTATGCTCCAACTTTGTGTCTTTTATATTTAGTGCTGATATTTGTGTTATAAGTAGCATTTGTTATGGTTATGATTTATGAACTTGTATAATTCGTTTCATGTGAAAAAAAGAAGTCATTTGGTTAACTGTGAAGTAGAAATGTGGCTAGTTTGATTTATTATACTAGACGAATACCCGTGCAAAACGACGGTGAATAGCGGCAAATAATTATACATGCGGACTTGTGGTTTCGGTGTGACCGTTAATGCAACACTTGCGAGTTTTTTTTTTGAACAAAAGTCTGTGGATTATAAACCGAAAATATAAAAGTTTGAGGATTCTCGGATTAAACAATATTTACCATATCTAAGTTTTGTTAGCATATTTATGTTTTTCACAGTTTAGGTTTCAAGATTCATGATTAGGGGATACACCATTTATATATAGGTCAGATATAGATTGATAATGTATAGTTGACATTGTGTTAAAATGTGATAAATCACAGATGACTTTGAATTTCAATGTTTATGATTGGGCTGATTTTGTGGTTGCAGAAAAGAGAAAGAAATGTACCGGGAAAGGTGTGTATGCATCTTTATTTGGAGTTGGGGCTCCTGAAGCATTAGTGATTGGAGTGGTCGCGTTGTTGGTTTTTGGCCCTAAAGGTCTTGCTGAGGTCAGTTGACTTTTATTTTGTGTGTATGGAACTTGTAACTCGTAGCTGAAAGACTTCGTTTGATATATGTAATTTTCATTAGGCGTGTAAGACGGTGTCTTAGAGTTCTTCTTAAAAGTGATTATCATGATGAACCCAAATATAATTGGATAACTGGGGGATGTTAGGCATTGCTTCTCGAAAGTGATTATCTTATTATTGCATTATCTCACATCACGGATAATCACTTTCTAGTGTTTCAAGTGTTTGATAATGATTATCTAACTGATTGTTTAGGGGTCATATAGTTAAGCTTTTAGTATCTGTTACGTAGGCATTTTTGTTTTTTTGACTATCTAGATAACATTGAAGTTCTTCAATTAATCTGAATCTTTTGAATACTCAACAAATGATTACTTTCAAAAAGTCTTGACAACTCATTTTGTTATACCTGCTTATGTGATACTGATTATTCTATCTGGCGTGGTTACTTTCAAAATGCAAGTTGTACCAGAGTTTGGGATAGGTAAAGTCACAATTACCTCTGAAAAGATTAGTTATTTTGCAGAACTCATTATATTTGATCATTATGCGTCTAAACATCATAAAGCTAATATGAGAGTTGCCATATCACAATGTGTTTTACCCAGTGGCGGAACTTACCTTGGGCCACCTGTGGCACGTGCCACATATGGGTTGACATTAAGTAAAATTCTTTATAAAATTGCATGCAACAACTGTAATATTTTATATATGCTTTCACTACATTCGAATCGCTGCTATTAGGTATAGAAAATGTATTGCCCAATAGTGGAAAAAGGCCAGTGTGTTTGAAAAACAGAACAATTGGCCCAGTTGGTTAATTAATATGTCGTGTTTTATTGCAATCTTAATAAATTTATATGCATTGTGATATGTTACTTTTTTATTGTATATTGTCTAGTCATTCAGCTAAAAAAAATTGTGCCACACATAATGAATTATCCCGGATCCGCCACTCGCTTTACCGATACCCTTTCATTAAGTTTACCATGACTTTATTTGATCGATTAGCATTCTAAACTGGTGAGCTCGACTTTCCGTAATCAAACAACAATCTTGCTTAAAAAGAAATTTAAATCGAAGATAGCATGCTTCTTGGCTATGAAAAAACGTATGCAATATTCTGTTGCCCAATAATCCGATGTTATTTTTGCTACTTTTCTGCTAACTGTAATGTCTTTTTAGTGATTTGACTGATTTCCTATAAGCTTAGTGTCTTCTTTGCATTTTCTTTTACTTAGTTGGTGGTTTATTTAAGAAGTCCCATGTTAACATGTTTGAAAATGCTAATAACTCAAATCTGTTCCCAGTCATCTCATATTAGTTGCAACGTCACACTTTTTGGAAATGTGCCGAGCTTATATTAAAGGAAATAGAGAACACCTTCTTAGCAGCAAAATACATATCTAGTTGTAACTTTGTACATGTGCTACTTGATTTTTCAAGTTTCTTTTTCTTGTGCTGATGCTTACCAAATCTAAAAATGCAGGTTGCAAAAAATTTAGGAAAAACTCTGCGCGCATTTCAACCAACAATCAGAGAACTTCAGGTAATGCAACACTTCACTTTTTGGGGAGTATTTTAGCTTCATAATCTATTTGAGTATTTGTCTATACTCTGTACAATCACTAACAAGGTGTTTACATGTGTGTTTTAAAAATGATTATCGTTACTTAAATTATCATAAGTAGATAACTATTACACTTATTTTCATTAATTAGCATACTCACAATTTATTACTACATGGTCTTTGGTTACATCTACTCAACAGTCCAATGGGTCAACTGGGGAAAGTAAAGTAAATACCTTAAAAACAGACTGAACATCGTCCATAGTGTTATTTTAATGCTCAAAAGCCTCCTAAACCATTTAATAAGAGAACTCCACAAAGTGGAAAAAGAAGGCTGAGAATTGCAATTGGACCAATGGGAGTGCACCATTTTGCCTACGTGGCAAAATCGAGCATTTCTATTGGCTCATAAAAGTCAAAATTGAAGTTCAATTTGGTTAAACTATTTAATTTTCGTTTAATCTCTATTACTACTTATAAAAGGTAAATAACCAACTTGCTTAGCTCAGTTGGCCACCAAGGTTCCACTAAATGGTTTTCTTGGGGGAGGTTTCCTAGAGGTCTTGGGTTCAAGACCTGCCAAGGGCCCTCTTAGGCGAAGCAGATAAGGAGTTTAACATAACTAGGCGAGGGTTCGAAGAAGACATTCTGCCGCTTGGATGTCATTGCACGACTCGACCCACTAACCTCTAACATTTGCCGTTATAAAAAAAATAATAATAATAAAATAAAACTTAGAAAGGGTAAATGTGCATATTATTTCTATCCAAACACCTTCTAAAGTAAGCTAGTGATGGTATATTTTATTTACACTGAAGAAGGTTATATTATATTTACACTGAAGAAATTGTGCTAAATCAACACCTCAATTTTCTTATTAACAGGAAGTTTCACGGGAGTTCAAAACCACCCTCGAAAAAGAGATCGGTCTCGATGAGCTTCAGAATCCAGTACAAGGAAACTACACTTCCAACACAGTAAGACCACCACCAAGCCCGGCTTCGCCAGATACCCTTCAAAATTCTCAGTTAAAGGTGGGGCCTCCTGATACTGCCACCACCACAGAAGATTCCCAGGCAACCACAACGACTCCTGATGCAGGCCCCGTGGATCCTCAGGAAGCGGCAACAGCTTCTGATGTCGGCCCAGTTGATTCCCAGGAAACAACCACAACTCCTACTGTCAGCGAGCAGGATTCTAAGCCTACAGCTGACACTAGTAAGTCTCCATAGTAACTAAAAATTATGCAGCGTAACTTTTTTACTGTCGCCTTCAACATTTGCTTTTTTAGAGGGGTGGCAAATTGAGCTGGTTGGAACTGTTAGGTGATGGGTCAAAATGGAACCGCAAGCATTTTGTCCATTTTTTGAATCTAATTAGTGTGTTAAATATGATTGCAAACTATATCAATCAATTTTTTTATGCATGAAGCTGTTTGAGGACGTTATATGCATTCAAAATACATTTTTGGTAGCTTTAGACCTGTTTCATGCGTTTTCTTATAACTGTCTATAACTTGGCCCATTGACACACCAGAGATCAAACAATAAAAACATAATCGAAATCGGCTTGTTCAAGGTAAATGATATTTACGTTGACTATAATATGCGACTGATGAAAGTGTCAAACGCGAGATGGGGGTAGTTGATATTTACTAGCCATTTTAGACTGAGGTAACCTCCCGATTCATCAACATAAAAACCCAGATTTAGGCATACATTAACCAGAAAGAAAGAAAAAAGTATTTCATATTCAGCACATTTACTTTTGTTGTCATATAATGGGTCGTAGGTGATATTTCACATTTGAGATTGCTGTGTTTGATAGTTCGTTCTAATGAGTACTATTTTTATTGATCCAGCAAATGGGTCTACTTCAAGCAGATTATATACAAGTGAAGAACTCTTGAAGGTGACTGCAGAACAACTGGAAGCAGTTACCTCACAACAGCAGACAGAGCAGCCCTCCCCTCCCACGCCTTCTGAGAAGCCCGAAAGTGAGATGTGATTGTTTTAGGTAACACCAGTTTTGATCAGAAGTACACAAAGAGGAAACCTTGTTGCGCTAAATGAACTGTACAATCTGAAGGTTGTGAGGGAGGGATTTTAGAGCTGTGGGACGCGCATGAGTTTCATGGTTAGGAACTTGTTAGGCTGAAAGTACCATTTGTATGCATTTGTTTGGTGTAAACCAACATGTTGTAAATTTTAGCATATATTTATTATTCACATAATTATGCAGGTGTCTTGAGGATTTTGACATCAAGACTTAGCTTGGTTTTTCCATTGAAATACCACATTTTAGGTTTTTAGGACATGCCTTATCCAAGGTGGATACATGAAAACCAAGTTGTATAGTAATTACATCTTTAAAGTAATCAAATTTGTCATAACTATAAGAGGACTCGGTATGACGGCGGACGAAGGTTTGCTGGGCTGAGGTGGAACCCTCGTCGGGCTTCGTCGCCACACCGGCCCCCTACTTAGTCGCAAGACCTCGCCGGCCAAACGACGAAGCCACGACGAGAGAAGTGGGCCCAACTTTCTATCCCTTTTTTCTTTGTTTGTGTGTGTAATGGGTGTATTTAGTGTGTGTTTTTGTGGTGTGTGTGTTTTTGTAGAAGTGGATTTTAAAATAAAGATAAGTTTCTTTTTTCTCTTTTTTCTTTTTTGTTTATTCAAAATAAAAATATTTACAATTTTTATCCTTATGGTTTGGTGCTTTTCATTTCTTTGGTTAAAATTTATTAATTATCTTAATTTTTAAAAATGTTTTTACTTTAGGATTATATTTTTAATTTTGTAGTTATTTTATTATTTTATTTGTATTTTTTATTTAATGGAATGAAATTTAATTTGTGTGAAAATGAAAAAGAAAAAAATTAAGATAGTGGGTAGAAGAGGATTTAAGATCAAGATTAGGGTTTTTTTTTTTTGTGTTTTTATTGTTTATTTTAAACAAAAAATTTGCAATTTTTATCTTTATGGTTTGGTGTTTAGCATTTTTTGTTTAAATTTACTAATTTTGTAATTTTTTAAAATGTTTTTAGTTTAGGATTGTATTTTTATTTTCGTATTGTATTTTTATTGATTTATTTGTATTTTTATATCAATGAAATGCATTTTAATTTATGTGAAAATGAAAATAAAATAAAATTAAGATAGTGGGTGGGCCAAAGTGGAAAGGAAAGTGAATGGGATGACAAGGGAGTGTTAGTTGTTTTGGTATGACGTGGTGTTGATGTGACAAGAGTGGGGCCAAAGTGGAGAGAGGTTGACTCTCCACCTACCTACCTCTCTAAGGCTCGATGGAATGGTTAAGGAACTCACCATCGCCTCAGCGTCACCTCAGCTTTCTCTCTCCACTCAATCAACTCACCTTTTAACCTTACTGGCGGTGAGAAACTCATCGTCACGTCATACCCAACTAAATACCCAACACAATCACAAACTAATAAATTAAATTAAATTAAAGAAAAAGAAAAAAAATGGGCCCACATGTATTTTACTCACTTAGGTGAGATCTCCACCTCTGTGACAACAACTCGCGTGTGAGATGAATAAAGGGGGTGGGAACCCATGCGTGAGTTACCCATTTACTAAGCAAACCCACCTCCACTCTATCCAGCCTAACTTTTAAAGTAAATATGACAATGTAAACATTTTTACATATTTATTGTTTATAAATGTAGAAGTTTTAATTATAGTCATTTTCTTAAGTATGATTTAAAACATCCAGTAAATGTATATACATACAAAATTGTCCCAATGAATCTTCCTAACAAGGAAACTCATTTAAAAATTCTATCAAACAATTGATAGGTGAAAGATCAATCAAATTCTAAATTATGATTATCTTTCTAAGGACACCATCTTTTCATTCATAGTGTTGATTTATTCATCAAACTCAAAATTTGATAATACATCACTTATGGTTAACAATTTCATAATTATTTTCTAACTCATAAGTCTCATATTGATAACAGAAATATATTATGAGGAATCCTTGTGGATCTATGAATGTGGGTAACATCATTCTAAGGTTTCACATTTTCATGTTTAGCTTAGATAACTTTAGCAAATGTGTTTAGAAGGCTTGTGTATTATGTCATTTGTAGAAACTAGAAGGGAAGGGGGGGGGGGGGGGGGGGGGGTTAAATAGTTTCTCTACTTAAAATGATCAAAGATCGGTTTTTCAAAAGGCATTTTCAAAAACTAGATTCAAGTTATTTATGTGAAATCTTCTTATGCACAATATGGACAAGTGATAGTATATCTAAACTAATAATCACAAGTATATGCAATAATGATTAATAAATAGAAAGCGATAAGGAAAGGAAAGATCAAACCAAACACCAAGGATTTATAGTGGTTCGGCAACGAAGCTCACTCTTCGTTCCTATTCCACTCCTCGAGTACTCCTTACTCGAGAGTTCACTAATCAACAAGCTCCTTAAGGTGGAGAAACCGTACACGTCGCTTAACCAATTTTCGAATCTAAGGTAAAGGTCGAGACCTAATCTTAAAGGACCAATCTACAGCAATATACTTTGAGGCCAAGTATTAACCACAATACATACACAAGTTCCAAATACACACGACAGTTTGGATCTTCACAATAACACAAGAATGAAATAGAGTCTTGATCTTCAATGAATCTTGAGCTAGACACAACACTTCAAGGAGGAAAATGTTATTCTCTTTGCACTTGAGAGGATGAGATGGGAGGAGAAAGATTCACTTCTAAACAAGTATAATCAACCAAATAACCAAAGATTTGTGTGATGAAAGAAGGTGTATTGAATCTGAAATTTTGTGTGCAAAAGAGGTAAAATGGAAATCTGAAAATGGTCAACTATTTATAGGACAAAGGCCCAATGGCTCTATCTGGCCGCGGCTCAGTAAATAGTATGGCGGCTCAATATCGATATTGAGCCGCATGCACCTATAATGAGCCGCCGGCTATAGAGTCCGCTCCCAAACGTCATTAGCAATTAATTGATTTAATTCTTCTTGCATGCTGATGACCCAACTCTCATCCATCAAAGATTCTTTAACATTTTTCGCTTCAATCATGGAGACAAAACAAAAGAAGTTACTTTGATCTTGGACTTTAGATCTAAGGGTCCTTTGATTAAGGTCGCGTATGACATTATCAAGGGCATGATCCTTAGATTCCTTACTGTTTACTTCCTTTTCAACACTAAGGTCTTCAACTCCTAGTTTTCTAATCTCTTTGGCTTTAACTATGTCTAATTCATCTAAGTCATCATCTACCAAAGGTGGTGTCTTAGATAAATGTGAAGTTTTATTGAATGTCACATTGAGTGATTCTTTGATTACGCCCGAGGTTCTATTAAAGACTATGTAGGCTTTACTAGTTTGTTAATATCTAAAAAAGATACCTTCGTACGACTTTGGGTCGAACTTAGTAAGATAATCTTTGGTGTTGAAAATGAAGCACTTGCTTCCAAACACTTTTAAATATTCAAGTGACGGTTTCTTACCTTTAAGAATCTAATAAGGTGTTTTTCCTAGAAAAGGTCGAATAAGAATTCGGTTGAGAATATAGGTCGACGTGTCTACGACATTGCACCAAAATATTTTAGGCAAGGATTACTTGTGTAACATGGTCCTACTAAACTCTTGGAGAGTCATATTCTTCCTTTCAACTACCCCATTTGATTGTGGAGTGCGAGGAGCCGAGAAGTTATGGGTGATACCATGAGCTTCACAAAAGGCACCAAATTGCACTTCATTATCATATTCCCTACCATGATCCATCCTAATAGACACAATTGGACATCAGGGTAGTTGATTTTGGATCTTCCGACTAAATATTTCGAAATGATCGAAAGCTTCATTCTTATTAGCCAAAATCTAGTCCAAGTGAATCTAGAGTAGTCATCAACTATTACTAGGGTATAAAGGTTACCTCCATAACTTCGTATGGCGGAAGGTCCAAAGAGATCCATATGTAGGAGCTCTAGGTCGAAACTAAATTCTTGGCTTTGTGACTAGAGTGAACTTGCTTCCCAACTTTACAAGCATCGCAAAAGTGACTATCAAACTTGATCTTGGGGATATGTCTTACCAACTCCCTAGATACCAAAGATTGAATCAAACTCATATTAGTGTGACCTAATCTCCTACGTCAAAGAGTATAAATTTCATCTAAGTCACTAGATATATTATCTTTAGACTTCCTACTAACTTTCATAACATAAAGCCCATGCTTTCTAACACCTATTCCAATGATCTTTCCATCTTTTACAATTTAACTATCATGTTCGGAAAAAATGACCTTACACTTATTGTTACAAATTTGACCTATACTTAGCAAGTTAAAACCTAAGTTGTCTACATACTCAACATTTTCAATGGTCATGGAGTCAAGAAACCGTACCTTTGCCAATGATGTTACCACGTAGTTTACTAGCGAAATTGACGTTACCTCTATTGTATGCTTTGTAAGTAGAGAATAAACTTCGATTACCCGTCATGTGTTTAGAACAACCACTATCCTTAATCCGCTCGTCGGGCTTTAAATCAATCCCAAGCATATCTAGGTAACAACACACAAAATCAAACATTTGGTCCCTAATATCTCATGGGTCTAAAGTTGTTAGTTCCAAACATCCCTTGCATTTGGTTGGGGTGCGTTAATGGAAGACACATACCCCACGGAGAAAAACATTGTTGTTGAAAGTTATTCCAATTCATTGGAGCATTTCGGTGTCAATTGTTTTTCTTATGTGTCTTAGATCTTGATCTAGAACAATTATTATTTCTAGGTGTAGGTGTTTTACTTCTAGGTCGTGACTTAGTATGGTCATTGTTTTTAGGTGTAGGTGTTTTACTTCTAGGCCTTGAATCATTTATAACTCTTCGAGGAGGAGTAGATGATTTTCTTATTTCGCCTTTCGTTCCCATCAAAGGTTTACTCAACGGAGTGTAGAACTTACTAAACTCCTTTTTATCAATAATGGGTAGTTTGGCTTTATTAATGACAAGATGTTTTGGCCCTTTACCTAAAGTAGACTTTTCAGAAAATTTTATTTTCTTAGTTTTTGCACTCCCTGTCCGCATCTCATTATCTCTACCGGTGGTTCCATAAATATATGGAACCGCGGTAAACTTTATTGATCCGCGGTCAGGGGATGAATTTAACTTTTTTGGTTTAAGATGATGCTTCATTAGTGTCAAAACATAAACCAAGTATTTCTTTAGAATGAATTTGTCTACTTAGCATATCATCAAGAACATTTGTACTTTTTCATGAACTTTTACAATTTAATGGATGTGTTATTGAGATCTTCATTCTCTTGCCTAAGGTTTTCATAACTTGGACAACTAAATCAACTTCTTTATTTTTCTCTAACTTAGCTAATTTATCTTTTAACTCACTATCTCATTTTCAAGTTTAGCGTTAGTTGATTTTAGCAATTTATTATTTTCTATGAACTTTAGACTTTGTTTGCAAAGATTATCATATTTTTTAATTTTAAATCATCTAGAGAAGAACTATCATTGCTATAATATTCGGTTTCGAAATGTACCTCTTTTGAAGAATGGGTCATTAAACACTTCTCGTCTTTAGCATTATCATCGCATTCTTCACCACTATCGCTCCACGAACCTCCAACAAACACCGTGTGATTCTTGTTGCGATGTGGCTTGGGACATTCAGCAATTAGATGATTTGGATCACCACATCTAAATCATTTCCTATCACCTTTGTCATTCTTGAAAAATCGATTCTTCGAGAATGCTTTATTGTCACTGATTGGTTGTCTCACGTATTGACCTCCTCTCTTGAAAAATTCTTGAAGTCTCTAACCACCATATCATATTCCTCATCATCGCTATCTGAGGAAAAACTTTCATGATCACTTTGCACTTTCTTGGCTTTTAATGCTAGAGACTTTCTTTCACTCTTACTTTTGACCATCTCTGAATCCTTCAAGATTATCATCTCATGAACTTTCAAATTACCAATAACTTCATCAAGTGATAATGTAGTGAGATCCTTTGATTCTTTGATCGACGTGACTTTAGCTCTCCACTTTGGATGCAACGCCCGAAGAAACTTCCTAACATTGTTCTTGCTAGAAAAACCTTCATCAAGTGCTTTTAGACTAGTAATAATAGTATTAAACCTAGCAATTGCACTACCAATAGTTTCATCTTCTAAGATGAGAAATTGTTCATATTGCTGAACAATAAGATCAATTTTGCTTTCTTTGACTTGACTATTATCTTGGTGGGTTACTAAAAGAGTTTCCCAAATTTCTTTGGCGGTTTCACACATAAAAATCCTTTCATACCCTTTCTTAGGCAAATCATTATAAATAACCATTTTAGCCTCATTCTTTTTAGCACGTTTCTTTTTAGTGTCATCATTTAAATTTTCAAAAGAAGCTAGTTCTTTCTTTTTACAAATTTCATTATATTGTAAAGGCAGAAAGTAACCAATGATAATAATATGTCAAAGATCTAAGTCTTTAGATTTTGCATAAGTTTCAAATTTATTTTTTCAATAAATAAAACTATCGGTTTCAAAAAGTGGTGGTCTTTGCATAGATTGCCCTTCTAGGTACTTACTGGAATCCATAGATCAATTCAAGTTTTAAAATACAATATATTTTAAAAGCTTGAGCAACCCGCTCTGATACCAATTGTAGAAACTAGAATGGGGGGAGGGGGTTGACTAGTTTCTTTAGTTAAAATGATCAAATATCCGGTTATAAAAAATTCTTTTTCAAAAACTAGATTCAAGTTATTTATGTGAAATATTCTTATGCATAATATGGACAAGTGATAGTAAATCTAAACTAATAATCACAAGTATATGCAATTATGAGTAATAAATAGAAAGAGATAAAGAAAGGAAAGATCAAATTGAACACCAAGGATTTATAGTGGTTCGGCAATGAAGCTCACTCTCCGTTCCTACTCCACTCCTCGAGTACTCCTTACTCGAGAGTTCACTAATCAACAAGCTCCTTAAGGTGGAGAAACCGTACACGTCGCTTAACCAATTTACGACTTTAAGCTAAAAGTCGAGACCTAATCTTAGCTATGACCAATCTACGCCAATATACTTTGAGGCATAAGTATTAACTACAATACATACAAAAGTTCCAGATATACACAACAATTTGAATCTTCACAATAACACAAGAATGAAATAAAGTCTTGATCTTTAATTTTTATGAGCTAGACACAACACTTCAAGGAGGAAATTATTCTTCTCTTTGAACTTAAGAGGATGAGATCGGAGGAGAAAGATTCACTTCTAAACAATTATAATCAACCAAATAATCAAGGACTTATGTGATTAAAGAAGGTGTTTTGAATCTGAAAATTTGTGTGCAAAAGAGATAAAATAGAAATCTGGAAATGGTCCACTATTTATAAGACACATGCCCAACGGCTCTATCTGGCCGCGACTCAGTAAATAGGCTAGCGGCTCAATATCGATATTGAGCCGCAAGCACCTATAATGAACTGCCGGCTATAGAGTCCGCTCCTTTTTGCTCTTTAGTGGGGAAATGACATATGGTGCAGTTTTTATTCAGACTGGATATTCTTATACCATCTGGAATATGCCAAATTCAAATTTTCATTTTCTATTTTAATAAAACATTTTATTAATAATAAAGTTTATTTAAAAACATTTGTCACTTTTGAATAAAAGTGTGTTTTAAGAAAAATGTAAATCCTTGATTACTTAGTTAGGTTAAGAACTTGTTTATTCATACCTTAAGTGATAATGGATGAAATGAAAAATACTTGAACTCAAGAATTCGATTTTTGTTGTTTTTGTTAATGCTTATTTTTATATATTGTCGTAATTAAAACAAAGCGAGACCAAAAAATGCAAGTAACGTTTTTAGACATCATTGCATTAACATCCTTGAAATAATTCAAGACTTCCACTTGCTTCGTGCAAGCGTGGAAGTCCCACTTACTTCTTGTAAAGTGAGACTATTCTCAAAGAACTCAGCTAAACGAGCAACAAACCTTTTGTTCTATGTGTGGGGTTGTAGGAGCATTATCTTATTGTTTCCTTTGGGAATCCTACAAAATACACTAAGTAGGACTAGACTTCTGTTAATATAATCTTCAAGATTTCTAACAAGGTCCAAGCTCCAATTACGACTCTATGAGATTCACCACATATTATCAATCTAAAAAATGTCTTAATTGACCTTCCATTTTGGAGTCATATTAAGTATATATCCGATACATGCTAAATTTTCTAACATCGATATCTTTTAAGAGTAATAAGTTAAATTCACCAATAACCAAAAATATCAATGTATATTTCTAATTTCTCTTATTGGACATATCACACATGGTATTTCAACAAGATAAAATTCATGAGATAATCTTCTAATTTGTTTGATGAACTTATACTTCATGGATTTATCTATTATGTTAACTTAAGTTCATAACTTAATATTAGCAATATTATCACTAAGCCAATTGCATGCTCTTAACCATAAGTCTTTGATCCAATCAAAACTTAAGGTATATGTTTCAACTAGTAGACATATTCATCCAATCTATACTATTTGTTATAAGTCTTAAAACAAATCAATGATTTCATGCACATGTCTTAATCAATAAGACATTACAAGCTAACAAATACTACTTTAAGTTTCAAGTATTTTCACAAGTAAAAGACTTAATGTCCATGTCTTAATAATGAGACATAACATTTACTAAACTAAAATAAAACCGAGTACCATTCATGGCCTCAATAGTAACTTTCAAGTTAATCATAAACTTACCGTGTTTATCATTTTATAGGAAAACCTAATAACCTAGTTTATTGTCACACCCCGTGTTGGCGAAAACACGGGGTGAGACGTATGGATATCATCATAACACACAATATCTATATAGAGAAATCTAAATACAACATAATAATAAAGGAGACACAAAGTGTCATGACAATACCTATCACAACAGGAGTCTAAACAAATGAGTGTAATGTCTTACTCAAATGTTCAAGACAAACAACCAAAACAAACAGGTATCATAGAGTACATGCATCAAAGTCAAAAGAAAATAAACTAAAGGGAAGTGGATTCCCCTAAATGCATCCTAGCAGCTTCTAGACTCAAGCCACTTCTAACCTCATCCTTCACACCAACCTCACCTGAGAATGATACTAAAATCTGTCAACATAAAGTTGGTGAGAACATAGGTTTAGTCTACCGAAAACAACATAAGAAACCTTGACACACCTCTGTAAGTAAGTCATAGAAAACAAGTCAAAAACAATAGACCATAATGTGATAATCATGTTACATGCAACTACAAACAAAACTCAATTCAAGTACCAACCACATCTACAATTTACAAAACACACTATCACAATCAATAAGTATCTTGCCCCACATAAAAGAACGATGCACCACACTATCCGGATCTTTCCCACACCACTTGTGGAAGATGAACCCGTATCCCCGTCGAGATATCTTGCCTCCAGGGAGACGATGTACAGAACCACAAGAACTCAAGACGGATCGTGCTCCACGCTCTCTACATAGCAGAACACATATCAGAACGCATAACATAACACATAAGCACGCAAGTCACACAATAACACATTTATGTCCACATTTTTTAAAACATAATACCAAAGCATTTTAAGAACACAACAAGTATCATCTCCATCCCATAATGGAAGAAAATATTTAAAAATTCAGTGAAAATGGGACTATGAACTCACTTTGCGAAAAGCAATCCAAAGTATTCTCACGACCAATCAATTATCTAATACACACAACACAATATCACACGTCAATATTGACTCCGGAACTCTAATCCTTCATCAATTTAACAATCCCTATGATGGATACATCTCAAATTCTATCCCAAATCAGCCCCTTGTTAACCCTCTAAGTGTCCATTATCTCAAAATATCCAATACACGATTTTAAACCATGTTGTCCGAAAATTAATCTTGAACTCGACACTTGTACAAATAATTTGACCAAGCTACTGACCCCCATACGCTATACATTTTAAATATTTGAAAAGTACGTTCCGAGTACATAATATTAGGCTTTTGAATCACCTAAAAAGCTTTAAAACGAATAAGTTATGACCAAAACGATTTTACCTAAAATCTGCCCAGACATTAGCGACAGTTTCTGACAATTAGCGACAAATTCTGACAGATTAGCGACGCTTTCTGCCTAATTCGAATTAAACCCTAAAAAACGATTTTAAACCCTAAAAACCCCTCATTTAATACCAAATTCAAGCCCTAAATTATACTAATTCCATAAAATTAAAAACACTAATCCATCACATGATTAATTACATGGTTTAAACATAATTGATTAAATAAGAACAAAGATTAAAGCATAATTATACCTTAACTGATAAAAAATCAAAGTTTTGAAAACCCTAACTTTTTCTTCTCTCTTATTTTTCTTCTCTGTTGCGTCCCCTTTTTTTTCTTTTTTTGTTTTGTGTGTTTTGTTTGGTTAAACAAATATATATACAACATAATCTTGGCTTAAGCCCAACACAACTTTCCTTTTTTTTCCACCGAGTATTCCAAAAAAAATTACCAAAATAATATTTTTTTTCTTTAATTAATAATTTTGTATTTTTTTAATATATTTCCTTATTTATATATTATTTTTATTTATTTTTAAAACCTTAGACTTTTAAAAACTAGTTAAAACATATGTTCACATTTTATTTTATTATTAAAATCTTTAACCATTTTTAAAATTTTATTCTATAAAATTTTACTATCTACGACTCTTAAATAAATTTACGGAGTTTTAAACTAACCCGAAACTAATAACCTACAAACTAAAATGCTTAAATATATAATTACGTAATAACATTACGTACACAATATTATATACGTACACGCGACAAATAAAATAACATTATAATACCCATAGCTATTTACATACGCATAAATGACCTCAAAATGTCATATTACTTCATAGTCACATCCACGTGAACTTATGAGCACGAACTATACCCATCGTATCATCATATATCGTACCACATACTACATAAACGATGTATGAACCCAAGTCAAAGTATCAAACACAAACATATAACACATAAACGCACACTCATCACATAATCAAAGTCAAACAGTCACAAGTGGCAAATCTTAAAATCTAGGGTTGTCACAGCACCCCCTCCTAATAAAAACCTCGTCCCGAGATTTACTCTCAAATTCGAACTCATTCCCAACAATAAATGGGAATACAAATCTTACACTATCTATTCACAACCAAACGCAAACTCAATCTACATTAAACAAATTTCAACAAACTACACATCATCATCTTCAATGATAACACGACGCTTCCCATAACGAATAACTAAGTCGAACAAATATTTCCCTCGTTAAATACAAATCCAAAGATAGATTTAGAATCACCAAATACGGATAACGAATCGAACCTACACATAACCAACGGAATTTCACGTTCACGATTTAAAACGAATCAAAACCATGATACCTTAAAAAGAAACCCAGACATAAATTATATAGCAATTCAAAATGACCCATGTCAACGAACAAATGACACAAGAAACACCCAACGACAACCGAAACGTATTTTGACCACATGAAGTGAAATTAAAACCACACTTTACTCCCACCCTAGTGGAGTTATGTTGTCCCATGTGTAAATGCAATGATTCCTAAAAACGTTACTTGCAATTTTTGGTCTCGATTTGTTTTGATTACAACAATATATAAAAACAAGCATTTACGAAAACAACAAAAACGAATTCTTGAGTTCAAGTATTTTTTCATTTCAACCATTATCACTTAAGGTATGAACAAACAAGTTTTCATCTTAATTAAGTGATCAATGATTTAAGTTTTCTTAAAACTCACCTTTTATTAAATGTGACAAAGTTTTTATTAAACTTTATTTTTAAGAAAAGTTTTATTAAATTAAATATTTGAAAATTTAAAAATGGCATATTGTTAATCTCACTTCAATCCATAACACACAATATTAAGATGATATTTAGAGAGAGAAACAGATGAAGGTTGAGAGAGAAAGTAGAGAGATTAGAAGGTTAATCTTTTCTAGAAAGAGAAAATAAATGTTAACCAACACCCTCTTCCACACAATGAAAAGAGTTTATATACCCATGAGCTTGGTGGGCTAATGGGCTTGTTTCTTGGGCCGGGCTTGGCCTATCTTGGGCATAAAGCCCCTACCTTAGACAATATTAGTTTAAAGTCCAAGCCTGGTTTTTCTGACTAACCTATTACAATACAAAACCTCTAACGACTAAGATGACCTATTACATTCTTGTTCGACTATATAAAATATAGGGCTAACAATCTCCCTCAATGTATCTGTCATCTTTAAAATTCATAAGATGCTTGAGTGAATACATTATTGTGGAGGTGATCTTCCTTCTTAGGTCTTGTATCTTGGTCTTGATCTTTTTTGTAATGGTTTTGTTCCTTCATGCCTTTGTGATATTTATCTTGAGCCTTCGTCATTTGACTTTGAGTGCTTGAGATCTTCAATCTATACTTGATAGTGTTCATTTTGAGCTCTTGTGACAAGATGACCTATTACATTCTTAAGTATCTTGATTATTGCCATCTTGTGCTTTTGTGACTTCTGAATCGACATGTTCACACTTTGTTGATTTTGAAAGGCTAACAATTTCCCATACAAGTATAGTTGTAGTTAATCCTTCAAATATTCATCAGAGTTGCGGAAGACTTTATCTTTTAGTATGAACATGTGAAGACGACTTCGGTTAGAACACCGCTACGCCACCATCTTGATATGCAACAACATATATAGACACGGATGAAATGGCTTTGAACATTTCACCCTAACTTGATAGCGTTTTACCTTCGGTCGATGAAGACCGTTAGACGGTATTAGATACCGTACCTGTGATCGGGTAGATTTGATTAAGAACCTCTTTGACAGGGTTTCCTGGCGGTAGTAGCCAGTTCTCTTTACTCGACCTTCTCAAAGCAGAATGCGAACGTAAAGAGTAAATCATAAGGATAAATTATCCGTCTAATTAGAGTCGTCAATTCAGAATTCTTGGAACAAGTTTGATTCTATAATAATCGTACCATTGTTGCTTTCTAGTTTGTCACAAGCTTGATTCATAGAGAATCTTGCGAGTCACCCACCGCAGTGCTATTTGATGTTGACGCTGGAAGGATTTCCATTAGTCATTGTGAGCACTAAAGAGTGTCACTCTGAATGTTCTGGCAAGATCACACGGATTTTACGAAGAAACATGGAATCAAGTTTGAATAAATTAAGAATTCAAACTTAGTTACATTCCAGTTCTAACAAGTTTGATTCGTGTAGAATCGCACAAGTTACCTACCATGAGCTTGTTTGATGCTGGCTCAAGCAGGACTTCCATCTTCATTGTGAATCATATCACTCAGATGTTTTGGCAATATCACAAGGATAATACGTAGGACTCGATTGTGTCCTAATGAGATGATATATTGATCTGTTTTTGGCTCTAGACTCTATAAGTGCATTTTGGTAATCGGAGGCTGGAGCAGACTGCCACCTTTTCAATATTAACTAACTCGGAGTGAGAAAGTCAATAGATACATGTTAATCTCCATGACAATGAGACAATCTTCTTTTGAGAGAAACCCGAATGGCTATGGAAGGGTTGTGCATCACATCACTAGGTCCATGACACTGTCTTTAATAGATGTGTTAACCCGGTTTCTGCCTAAGTTGCATAGAATATTCAACTCCTTCAATTCTTACCAATACGTCATCACTAGCACCTTTTTGTGATTGTTCCAACGCTAACTTAAGTAATTGGTCCGCAATCAGCTTCATCCCACTCCATCTTTCCTAAGGACAACTATTTCTAGCTATGGAATGTCCTTGGGTAGATCCCTCCGGTTCTGGTTGGATCATATGACTTTGTTTCCTATCCTAAACCACCTTTTGACTCCATCGTTCCATCGTGGATAGTCGGTTGTTTTAGGTATAGATCGTAACCATAAAACCATTGAAAACCATTCAAAGTGCTTGATAAAAATCAAAACTTTTAACACTTTGAAAGTTTTACATTTCTGAAAAGCTCCCCCTACACACATGCATCGATATACGAAATAGTTTAGCATGTGAAGGAAAGAGTTGCACTTGAATCTTTATGATCACATATTGCGATATATTACATTTTAATCACATTTTCTCCCCTATCTCTAATATAAAAATATAATATAAGTGATACCAATTGATTAAAATATGAAAATTTTTAAAACCGATTGGGAGAGAAACATGTGTGCACGCATGAGTCATGGAACATTATGATGGGATGCTCCCCCTCAACAGTATATGTGTGTCATGAAACAAAATTTGATAATATTTTGGAAAAAAGACGCCACAAAATGTGTTGAGGTACGAAGTTGAGATGCCTTATCCGATATGGTATATTACATATGACAGTTTAAACCGTTTTCGGAATGTGTTGGATACATAAAATATGACAATATCTGAGATGTACCCAACAACATTAAAGGCTTTGATTTTAAAACGTTCCCCTCAAAAATTGATCCAAAGAACATATGACATTTTCGAGATATAAAACCACATTATGAGGAAGGGAGTATTGAACACACAATTTTGAAAGATTTAGAAAAACCTTTTGAGAAATTCTTGAAAAACTGTGTTCAGCGGTTTTAAAATAATCATGATAGAAGACTTATCTTCTATTGCTTTAGGAAGGCGCACTGAAACGTACACTTCCCTTTCGGGTCCGTTTTTCATGAGCTCAAACTTTGGTTATTTTACGACTAGCTCATGATCGAGAAAAATTAATTTCCCGTTGTGAAGGATAAGTTATCATCTGTGATAAACTTTCCTTTAGTTGAAGTTCGAGTTCTAAGCTGACATTTACTTAGAAGTTGTTTTTCATGAACTTAAAAACTTTGAATTTTTTTATGAGAAGCTCATGACCGAGAAATAGTAATTTCTCGTTGAGAAGGATAAGTTATCGTCCGTGATAAACTTTCCTTATTTGAGGTCCGAGTCCTAAGCTGTGATGCGCTTAGAAGTCATTTTGAGAGAATATCAAGCAGCTTCATTTGCCAGAACCTCCAAGTCATCTGGAGTCACATACTTCATACCAAGACGACCAACGAGATACACAAACCTATCTTATGATAGAGATTTTGTAAACAAGTATGCCAGCTGGTACTCGGTTCTGACAAAGTATAATTCCACGATACCGCGCTCCACTTGTTCCTTGATGAAGTGATATCTGACGTCAATATGCTTGGTGCGGGAGCATTGAACCGGATTGCAAGAGATGGCTATGGCCGACTTTGAGTCACAATACATAGGTATTTTATCAAATTGGAAGCCATAATCCGTGAGTTGAGTTCTCATCCAAAGGACTTGAGCACAACAGGCGGATAGAGACACATACTCTGCTTCTACGGATGATAGCGAGGTGCAATCCTGCTTCTTTGACGACCAACTCACGAGCTTGTCTTCCCCTAGAAATTGTACGCCACCAGAGGTGCTCTTTCTAGTATTAAGGCAACCTACATGATTAGAATCTGAAAAAGCAATTAGATGAAAATCGGTTTCCTTCAGATACCAGGGTCCCATGTGAATGGTATTCTTAAGGCACCGAAAGATCCGTTTAACCTCCTTGAGGTGCTTTTCAGTAGGCCTAGCTTGATAACGTGCATAATAACATGTGGCATGAAGAATATCAGGCCTGCTGGCTGTAAGGTACATGAGAGACCCGATCATACTGCGATATCGCGTTTGATCTACGAGAGGTGAGTACAAGTCAGCATCTAGGGATGAGGTCGACAAAGGTGGTCCAACGCGAGCACATGAGGTCATACCATGCTTTTGAAGTATCTCTTGAGCATACTTAGCTTGGTTAATAAAGATACCACGTGGGGATTGATTAATCTGGAGGCGTAAAAAGAATTTTAGCTCCCCCATCATTGACATTTATGTTGGAAATACGTTTTTACGTATTTAGAAAGGTCGGTCACTCCAACGATATATACGTAGTATGGGCTCGTGATCTAATTATGTAACAATATAACCCATTAAGCCCACATGTAAGGTGGGCTATATATACCCCCTCCTAGTATGTTAGGAGGGGTTGTTGGTTCCCATTACACAAATCTAATCTTTCTTTCTCTAATCCTCTCCTTTCTCTCTCTAACTTTCTCTCTCTAGTTCTTCATCTCTCTCCCTCTCTTTAGATCATTACAACACATTAACAATCCTAAGAAAACGTGGACCTACAATTGGTATCAAGAGCCAAGGTTAGATTGGTTTATTCTTGTTTTTGTTTTGATTGATTTTGGTGGGTTTTGATTTAAGCAATCTCAAATCTTGAAATTTTTTGCGTTTTTGTTGTTTAAATTTGTAGAGAAATCGACTACATAGATGTGGTAGTGATTTGGGTTAATTGATTTGGTTAAAATCGCAATTTTTTTTAATTATTTGGATGTTTTTCGGGGTACTTTTCGTGTATCAGTGGGTTTAGATCTTAAAACAGTGTGTCGGCTATATGTTTTATCCGAAACTACATCATTTTCCGAAAACCATCTGTTTATCTGAAACTGATCTTATCTGAAAGCCATAGTTTTATCTGAAAAGTTATTCCGAAAAGTGGAGTTTTTACGAAAGTGAGCAGGATTCCGAAAACAATATTCCGAAGGTGAGATTTTTCCGAAAGTTTTCAATTTATCCGAAAACCATTTTTCCGAAAACACTGATTTATCCGAAAATAATGATGTATCCGAAAACACTGATTTATCTGAAAACACTGATTTTTCCGAAAATACTATTTTCTCCGAAAATACAATTTTTCCGAAAATACCTATTTTTTCCGAAAATCAATTTTATTCCGAAAATACCTGTTTTTTTTCTTTTCGAAAATCAATGTTATTCCGAAAATAACAATTTATCCGAAAACAACAACTTATCCGAAAATAGGACATTTTCCAAAAACAGCAACTTATCCGAAAAAGGGCATTTATCCGAAAACCCATTTTTTTTTTCCGAAAACTGCCAATTTATCCGAAAATTCAAGTTTTCCCGAAAACAACACTTTATCTGAAAAAGGCCATTTTATCCGAAAACTGCACTTTATCCGAAAAAGGCTATTTAATCTGAAAATCCAATTTGCCCGAAAAGAGGTAGTTTATCCGAAATCAGCAATTTTTCCGATGGTGATATTTATTCTGAAAATAACACTTTTTCCGAAAATATTTTCTAAAAAAAAAAAACGTGTTTTTGAAAATTTTTAACGTGTGTAATTTTGCCTTGGAGAATTTTTTGGTTTCTCGAGAACAAATATTTAGAGGATTTAATCATTTTTCTTCACTACTCAAGGGATTTATATCGACAACACAAACACAATTACTTTCTTTCATTGTTCGATCGATCAGTAATCCTTAACGTCATTGTTCATCGAATCTCAATGGAATCATTGAATTCGACATATCGTGAGGGAGAATTGCAAGACGATACAAGAAGAAGTCACAAGGGAATAGAATCAGGAGGAAAACAGGAACCAAGTAGCATGTCAGGTACAAATAATCTTCTTCATATGTTGTCTGAAATGAATGCACTAATTAACAATCCTGCTAATTGTTTTACGACTGCTTCTTTAACCAATTCTGCTTCTAGGATTGAAGAGCTTGAAACGATTTTAGCTTAGCAATCAAAAGAGCTTGAGGATGCCAAAATTGAATTTTCAAAGAAAACGGAGAAATTTGAAAATTATTTTGAAAAACTTGAAAATTCAAACGTTGTTCTTGAACGAAAATTCAATCAAAAAATTCAAGATTCTAAAGCCGAAAAAGATAATTTTGTGAAACAAATTACTTTGCTAGAATCTAAATTGGCATCCCAAGACATCTTACAAAAGGAAAACGAGACCTTAAAACATCGTTGTAATGAGTTAAATAATTCTATAGTAGAAACGAGGTCTAAAACTCTAGAGTCAACGACCTTGTTAACTACTGAAAATGTTGATTTAAAGGCTCAGGTTCAGAAAAAGTTTTTTGCTATAGCTGCTCTGAAAAATGAGCTAAGAAAAATTAAGGGCACTAGTGTGGACATTAAGCTTGAAAAACCATCAATCTTGGGAAAACCGCCTAAAAATCAGTTCGTTCGTCAACCGACTGCATTTAGATCCGAGCAACCAAAATCCTCGAGACCGCGGTTTGACTCCCAAGTTGATATGGTTCATCTTTCTAGACCAGTCACTCCACTATCTAGGCCCAATGTGATCAAACAGCCTATGCAAAACCTACAAACAAGACAACCACTAGTGATTCTAGGTATAGTTCTAAGAATATGCCACAACATAGGTCGAATAGCATGCCTAATAATCACTATGTAGACGCATCTAAGAAAATGACACAAGCTAGACCTAGGATTTCTAGATCTCAATCGGACCTCAAACGCAGTGTTTGTTCCGTATGCATGAAAAGTGTAAAACCCACATGCCTTTACCATGAATAGTACCCTTATGATCGTACGCACATGATTAGAACTTTCCGTTTATAGCACATTTACGTTTCACGAACAAGAATTACAAGTATTACGTACGTGTTATATCACGATAAGTATTTATTACGTATTAAGACACGATAATTATTTCAATAATAATTAAAATCACGAACATACGAACATGAAATCATGAACGTAAATAATCACGAGCTTAATATTACGTATGTATGTATATTTATTACGATCATGAATAAATATAATAAGACACGAACGATAACTATTTAAATCACGTAAAACACGAACACGAGAACACACTAAATATTAGACACGGAAAACATATAGGTTACCCCCATGTGGGCCCCTTACCCACGGCTAGAAGCAAGACCAAGGGCCAAGCCCATTGATTTTTACTAAACATGAAATTAAGGGAAATATTATTTTTCATAATAACAAAATATTGAAAACAAGAAAACCCTAAAAATCTTTCTCCTTCTCCTCTCCTTGGCCGCCGAGTTTAACACACACCAAAGGTGTGTTTGGTTGATTTTGGTGATTGATCTATTGCAAGTGTGTTAGTGTGTTCATCCTCCTTTGATTCACGTGATCGGTATAACCCTAAACCCTTTTTCGTTTTATGTTTTTATTTATATCAAGAACACATGAATCATGAATGTTATAAAACAAGTAATACGTATTAATTAAACATGGGGGTAAAATTAATTAAGGGTTTAAGGGGTGGTTGTTGTGGCCGACGCATGAACCGAGCCCCAAGGGGGTCTCGGCTTCTTTTGATTCACACCAACCGAGACCTCAAGGTCTCGGTGTGGTGGTCTTGTGTCTTGGCAGCAGGAAAAAGAGGAACCCCGACCTCGGTCGGGATATGTCTTGGCTCGGGTGGGTCTCGGCTTAAACAAAGAACCACCACCGGCTTATGCCGGTGGCTAAATAAGGAAAGCAAGGGGAACTTTAGGCCGCGGCTGCAAGGGGAACCGCTGGCTAGCCGGTGGGAACTCTTGCTAGCCGGCGGCTAGTATTGACCAATGGTGCATTTGGTTGCCGGTTCACGGGTTAAAACCGGTCCGGTTCACACATGTTTAGATTAAAACACGGTTCGGTTCATGAGTTGTTTTTACAAAGATAATTATTTTTACAAGTTTGTTTTTACAAGAGTTAAATTAAATTAATTAAAATATGTACATGATTAATTTTATTTATACATGACTTAGGTTATTAATACTATTATTAATACATGAATTTTAACCTAAGTATTTATCATTTAATTTAGATTAAGTAATTAATTAATTATTAAAACATGACTTATAATTAATTAATTTCCATGACTTAGGTTATATTAATAATAAATATTAATACATGTTTTAACGTAAGTATTTTTACCGTTTATTTAATTAAATCATGTTATCTTTAATTAAATCTTATAACCTATAGTTTATTTAATATACATGTAATAATTAATAAACTATACTATATATCACATGACTTAGAATATTAATCAGTAAAACTTAAGCTTATATTGTTAGCTTAATAATCCAGCTTATTTCTAATTATGGAAACTTTTTATTTTTAGAAACTTATTTAATTAAGGCACCTAATCTATTTATAGAAACTTTCTAATTTTAGAAACTTATTTATTTAAGGCAGCTATTCTATTTTTGGAAACTTTCTATATTTGGGAACTTTCTATTTTTGGAAACCTGCAATTTTTAGAAGTTACTTATTACTACACAACAAGTATAATAATACCAGAAATACAAGTAATACTTAATCAGAATATACAGAATACATGATAAACACAGCATAACGATAAAATCAGTAAAACATGACATGAACATATAAAACAAGCTAAGACATGATATAAAATCAGTTACGTACTCAGTAATCAGAATACTTATACACGTATATTATCTATGTAGCAGTAGTGAGATCAAAGTAGGACTCTCTTCCGTTCGTCTTCTTCGTTCACTGGACACAAGGTACGGATTCTCTGTCCTTTCAGTATGGACATTCTTCCTTATTAGGATTTCCCGTATGCAGCCAACTGTTTTCCCCAGTATATGTTTTATATGTTTTTGAATTGCTTATGTTTAATTAGAATACCTAAAGCCATATACATGCATGACCAGTTTCACCTAGTTATGGAGGTACCATAACCATAACACTGGAGGCACCAGTGTTATGACTTCACCACGGCGGAGTGATAGCTCGTGACGTCCCTTCAGCTTTTGGCCATATTATTATTATCAGGTGGGGCGTATGGGTGAATCCTAGTTTACATGTTTTCAGCAGATTATTCAGGTGAATGTGGTGTGTGCCTTGCATCCTTCACAAGGAGCTGATCCCTCCTACCCAAACAGTTATATTCATTAGAGGCAACCCCTCTAATTTACATGACGAGGTCACCCCTCCAAGTATTCATGCACGTTGATATTTCATGACCTATATTGGCTAATGGTAAACATGTTAAACAATTTTTATAAGATAAACATAAGGCTTTTCAAACTATAAAACCAGTTTTACTAAGTTATACCAGGTTTTCCAAGACTTATACTTTTCTGCTGCTATTAAGTCTTTGTTATGTTTCAGTCATTCATGCTATGCTTGTATATCCGTGCATTGAGCGTTATGCTCGGCTGTTACTTTCCTTTCCATGTCCCAAAACGTCAGGTACCCAAGGACAGACTCGAGCATTTGGAGGACATTCATAGGATGGAAGCTGCCATAGACTTCTTCTCCTTTTTCCTTCATATACTTATGCTTGTTTAGTCTTTCATTCATTTCATTTGCTTTATTATGTTTGGGCTTATGTATGGGAACCGATGTTTTATTCCGGTTTTTCCTATGGTCATGTATGTTTTACTACATATTACCTTGCATGCTTTGATGACACGCCATAATTACGCGTAACGGTCCACTTATCAAAGTGAGGTGTTACAATTATTGTATCAGAGCCAAGGCTTCATCCTGTAGGCTCTAAAACTCGACCTGTGACTAGTGGGTAGTCATCAGGAGCTTCCTAAGCCAACGCGTGTTATTCCATGTACTTATGTTTTCAGCACCTTGTTGTTTTAACCATGATGTTTTCAGCACCTTGTTGTTTTAACCATGATGTTTTCATCAATATTTCTTTTACTAATATGGACTGAACAACCGTCATCCATACTTAGTTACGTGCCATTGTTTCATGCACAATGTTCCTTGTGAACTGTGGCTAATGTGAACTGAACCCAGTAGTTCATAATTGGTCACATAAATTTTTTTTATGTTAAGTTTGACAGCTAAGTTTCATTTATTTATTCCATATATCATTGTCGCAGGTTTATGACTAAGTAACGGTTGGTATAGGACTGGGCCTATTTAGTCGCATGTGCTTTTATCGAAACTTTTAACTTTGGGACCGACCCATAGGCGTCCCCTCGCCATGTCTTTGTTTTGGACCGACCCATAGGCGTCCCCTCGCACATATAAAGGTTTTTATAAACTGCATCATGCATTCATGCACTGTTTTTCATGCATAATTTTTTTTTCATGATTTATTGGCATAAATTTTTTTATGTCCCCTCATAAGTTACTATGTTTTTATGTCAAGTATGTTTTCATACTGTCATGGTTAACTTCGTTTTCATGCTGGTGATGTCGTATACTCCTTCATGTTAAATTGTTTCATGTTCCTTCATGATAATTCCGTCTTCATGTTGATTACGTCTTACGCCTCTTTTGTTATTTATGCTTTCATGCAAGACATTGTTAGATTCCAGTAAATCCTGTTTTATGATAGTCATGGTTGGTTTTCATTAATCATGCATTCATGCTTATCATTATTGAATTTCGTTTCACCGACCTTCTGGGTGTTTTACCTATGTAACCAGAATGATGTCTATGCTGATATTGCTAGGCTATCATAATGATCAGTCCAGTTCGGTCTATAAACCATTTAACTAATTATCCCTGTAAAATCATGTCAGATGATCGACCCATATCGATCATTTCATGTGCATTCCATGTGTATTACACGTACCATAATCCATGTGTACTTCATTTGCAATAATGCATGAGTATTCACTAGGCGATTCTAAATCATCTCATGCGTTTTCCACTTGTTGATGTTCTACAAGATGCTGATGCCGCTCATAACTTGGAGTTGTTACTAAAGGTTGATGCTATTGATTAGTTTGAGACGCTACGAGATGCTGATGATGTTCACAACCTGGAGATCCTACAAGACGAAGACAAAGGCGTCAGAGCAAAGCAATTGGACGAGAAGATGCTTCACCATCATACGATTTTCATCAATCATTGTCCCAAATTCTTAGTTACATGTCACACGTCATTCAGTTGTCGCTTCAATCATATGAGTGCAAACCGGTACCAACCGGCCACTCAACTGAATAGTTACATGAATCACAGTCATGAGGATGACCGTCATGAACTGACAAACAAGACGATAGTAACCACTACTATGACAACAACTATCCTAGCAATCGCAACCGAAGCTCCAACCTCGGACGTGATCAGAAATACAAAGGATCAGTAGTCCAACCGATCTGCCAATTCTAGCATAATAACCTAATATTTGTAGTTCTGTTTGTTTCGCATCTTGAGACACATGTCTCACGTATACCTTATGAAGACACATGTTAAGACACCAGTCAAGACACATGTCATGCTTACATTTCCCAAGAAACGAGTCAAGACACATGACTCACGTCTAATTCTGGAACATCCCTAAGAAATTCAGGGTACCCTCCAAAGGGTATATTCATTTTGTTGTGCCATGTGTTAATCAGGCCACAAGAATTTCAGTACCATCAGCAGCGTATTAGTAAGATATGTCACGATTGCTCAATGACACTTTTATCTCTTGCACCCATATTTCATATATTCATGACCATCACGGACGCCACTCGTATTCCCCATGTATACGAAGGTTTTTCTTCAGCCTAATGATAAGATCCACACTGCTAACGCATTACCTCGGACAGATGCGAGTTGAATTTAATCCTAATCATGGACTACAAGCAGCACACCCTGTTATGATTCATGATTATGTACAGTGATGTTCAGGCTCCTGAATACATTCAGCATGGTTTTCCATCAGGAAAATCTACAAATTATCTATGTTTTGCAAGCACGTGTGTGGTTAGACATGATTGCAAATTTTTTCTAGTTGTCAGTTAAGACACGACCACTGAAGTTTCTTTTACGCATAAACATCCGATTATACCAAAATCTTCCCATGGATTCTAGCAGAACACTAAAGGAGGAGGACGGTAACATGAGATTATGTGTTGACCATCGTCGATGTATACAAATCACCACTCATAACCGTTATTCTCCTCCACGTATTGACAACATGTCCAATCAACTTTAAGGTGTTAAACACTTTTCCAAGATAGGATTCATGATCATGTTGCCAACAGTGACGAGTGAAAGAGTAGGACATGTCCATGACTGCTATTCGTTTACGACTCGGTCATGTTAGATTCATGATTTTGTATTAGTCTCATAATTTCTCCAGTAGCATTATAGACTTAATAAATTGAGTTTCCATAAACTCATAAACAAATTCATCAGTATTTTCATCGAGAACAACCTGATTTTTTTTCTCTAGGTCTAGAGAAGAGCAGGAAGACCATATTTGCACTATGTTGCAAATTCTACAACAGGAGAAATTTCACCTTGAAATTTTCCAGTATAAATTCTGGTTGATTACAGTGACACGCTGAATCACATGGATTCACATGGTTAATCTTACCATGACTCAGCTTATGCATAAAGGCGAGAACCCTAAACTACGTTAGGTGTTCCACGAAAATCCTACGCTAACAGAAGTCTAATTTCGGAGACTCACAGTTGCGCAAATTTCTATGTATCAAGTTTCTACGAAGCAAGATACAGTTACGTTCATATCTAGGTACCTGACATACCAACAGGTTAAGATAGAACACCAACAGACTAGGATGTTTTCCATCATCTGATATTGTGAACAGAAATGGAACAAGATCTCCATGGATTTTGGTTACCAGATTAACGCAAACTAAGAAGAAACAAGATACTATCTAGGTTATTGCCAACAGTTTGATCAAGTCTGCAGAATCCTTACATCTGCAAGGATTTTAGAACCAACAGATTGATCGGACATGTTCCAGCCAAGGCTCATCCGATCACTTGGTAATCCCTCACCTATCGGGTCAGACAAAGGTTCACATTTGTGCTCCTTATTTACGTTCACATCCTTGTTCTAATTCCACGACTTGCTTTCACGCTCACGTTCATGACAGTATTCACGTTGATAATCATATCCTGGCTTACGATTGTATGTACATTTTCGTTCTGCAGGTTTTGCAAGAACTTGAGAGACCAGACTCAAGTTTAGTATAACTCCCTATCCTCAAACAGACGTTTCACGTCACATTCCACGTTTCACCTTATGGCGTTTGGCGTTATCGCAGTTGTATTCCATGTTCACGATATGTTTCACATGTCATGTTCATTCCACGTTCCTCATATCATGTTCACGATATGTTACACGTATCATGGATCACGATATGTTTGCTCATACTATACTCACCATATTTCCACGTATCACGTTCAAAATTTTTCACGTATCACGTTCAAAATTTTTCACGTACTATGTTTCTATATGTCTCGTGCATCGTTGCTAATTATCAGTTATGTTAGATTGTGTTGCACCATAACGTTTCAGTTACCCTTGCACGTTAATTCTTATTCCCTCAGTCAAATTCAGGGGATCTATCTTACGTAGATGACAATGAACTTTGCGTGTTTTCAAGTTAAGGCCAGGAGGACCAAGATTATCATTGTGTGAAGACCTTGTGATGGAACCGTTCCAAGAGGGAAGCCATGTGGAAACGGACAAGTTCATCCGGACTTCTTATCAGTTTTTCTCTTATCAATTAGATATGTCCTTTCAGTCACGTCACGTTCCATGTCCTTTCAAGACATGTCACGTTCCACGTTCCTTCTACCATGTCACCTGCACGTCCATTTATCTTACATACCCTCTCAGTTTGATTCGGGCATGTTTCTCTTTTAGTTACTTATCTATAATTTGGGGACGAATTATTCTTTTTAGGGGGGAAGAGTTGTAAAACCCGCATTCTTTTACCATGAATAGTACCCTTATGATCGTACGTACATGATTAGAACTTTCCGTTTATAGCACGTTTACGTTTCACGAACAAGAATTACAAGTATTACATACGTGTTATATCACGATAAGTATTTATTATGTATTAAGACACGATAATTATTTCAATAATAATTATAATCACGAACATACGAACATGAAATCATGAACGTAAATAATCATGAGCTTGGTATTACGTACGTATGTATATTTATTATGATCATGAATAAATATAATAAGACACGAACGATAACTATTTAAATCACGTAAAACACGAACACGAGAACACACTAAATATTAGACACATAAAACATATGGGTTACCCCCATGTGGGCCCCCTTACCCACGGCTAGAAGCAAGACCAAGGGCCAAGCCCATTGATTTTTACTAAACATGAAATTAAGGGAAATATTATTTTTCATAAGAACAAAATATTGAAAACAAGAAAACCTTAAAAATCTTTCTCCTTCTCCTCTCCTTGGCCACCGGGTTTAACACACACCAAAGGTGTGTTTGGTTGATTTTGGTGATTGATCTATTGCAAGTGTGTTAGTGTGTTCATCCTCCTTTGATTCACGTGATCGGTATAACCCTAAACCCTTTTTCGTCTTATGTTTTTATTTAAATCAAGAACACATGAATCATGAATGTTATAAAACAAGTAATACATGTTAACTAAACATGGGGTAAAATTAATTAAGGGTTTAAGGGGTGGTTGTTATGGCTGACGTATGAACCGAGCCCCAAGGGGGTCTCAGCTTCTTTTGATTCACACCAACCGAGAACACAAGGTCTCGGTGTGGTGGTCTTGTGTCTCGGCAGCAGGAAAAAGAGGAACCCCGACCTCGGTCGGGGTATGTCTTGGCTCGGGTGGGTCTCGGCTTAAACAAAGAACCACCACCGGCTTATGCCGGTGGCTAAATAAGGAAAGCAAGGGGAACTTTAGGCCGCGGCAGCAAGGGGAATCGCCGGCTAGCCGGTGGGAACTCTTGCTAGCCGGCGGCTAGTATTGACCAAGGGTGCATTTGGTTGCCGGTTCACGGGTTAAAACCGGTCCAGTTCACACATGTTTAGATTAAAACACGGTTCGGTTCATGAGTTGTTTTTACAAAGATAATTATTTTTACAAGAGTTAAATTAAATTAATTAAAACATGTACATGATTAATTTAATTTATACATGACTTAGGTTATTAATACTATTATTAATACATGAATTTTAACCTAAGTATTTATCATTTAATTTAGACTAAGTAATTAATTAATTATTAAAACATGACTTATAATTAATTACTTTCCATGACTTAGGTTATATTAATAATAAATATTAATACATGTTTTAACCTAAGTATTTTTACCGTTTATTTAATTAAATCATGTTATCTTTTATTAAATCTTATAACCTATAATTTATTTAATATACATGTAATAATTAATAAACTATACTATATATCACATGACTTAGAATATTAATCAGTAAAACTTAAGCTTATATTGTTAGCTTAATAATCTAGCTTATTTCTAATTATGGAAACTTTCTATTTTTAGAAACTTATTTAATTAAGGCAGCTAATCTATTTATGGAAACTTTCTATTTTTAGAAACTTATTTATTTAAGGCAGCTATTCTATTTTTAGAAACTTTCTATTTTTGGGAACTTTCTATTTTTTCAAACTTTCTATTTTTGGAAACCTGCTATTTTTAGAAGTTACTTATTATTACACAACAAGTATAATAATACAAGAAATACAAGTAATACTTAATCAGAATATACAGAATACATGATAAACACAGCATAACGATAAAATCAGTAAAACATGACATGAACATATAAAACAAGCTAAGACATGATATAAAATCAGTTACATACTCAGTAATCAGAATACTTATACACGTATATTATCAATGTAGCAGTAGTGAGATCGAAGTAGGACTCTCTTTCGTTCGTCTTCTTCGTTCACTGGACACAAGGTACGGATTCTCCGTCCTTTCAGTATGGACATTCTTCTTTATTAGGATTTCCTGTATGCAGCCAACTGTTTTTCCTAGCATATGTTTTATATGTTTTCGAATTGATTATGTTTAATTAGAATACCTAAAGCCATATACATGCATGACCAGTTTCACCTAGTTATGGAGGTGCCATAACCATAACATTGGAGGCACCAGTGTTATGACTTCACCACGGCGGAGTGATAGCTCGTGGCGTCCCTTCAGCTTTTGGCCATATTATTATTATTAGGTGGGGCGTATGGGTGCATCCTAGTTTACATGTTTTCAGCAGATTATTCAGGTGAATGTGGTGTGTGCCTTGCATCCTTCACAAGGAGCTGATCCCTCTTACCCAAACAGTTATATTCATTAGAGGCAACCCCTCTAATTTGCATGACGAGGTCACCCCTCCAAGTATTCATGCACGTTGATATTTCATGACCTATATTGGCTAATGGTAAACATGTTAAACAGTTTTTATAAGATAAACATAAGGCTTTTCAAACTATAAAACCAGTTTTACTAAGTTATACCAGGTTTTGCAGGACTTATACTTTTCCGCTGCTATTAAGTCTTTATTATGTTTCAGTCATTCATGCTATGCTTGTATATCCGTGCACTCAGCGTTATTCTCAGCCGTTACTTTCCTTTCCATGTCCCAAAACGGCAGGTACCCAAGGACAGACTCAAGCATTTAGAGGATATTCATAGGATGGAATCTGCCATAGACTTCTTCTCCTTTTTCCTTCATATACTTATGCTTGTTTAGTCTTTCATTCATTTCATTTTCTTTATTATGTTTGGGCTTATGTTTGGGAACCGATGTTTGATTCCAGTTTTCCCTATGGTCATGTATGCGTTACTACATATTACCTTGCATGCTTTGATAACACGCCATAATTACGCGTAACGGTCCACTTATCAAAGTGGGGTGTTACAAAAAGTGTCTTCACGACAAATCATGCGGCTTGTGTTACTAAGGTCTTGAAGGAGCTGAACTCAAGTGCTAAAAGAGGTATTCCTAAAGGAAATAGGTTTTCTACCACTAAGTCTTCTGTTGTGCATAAGAAAACCATGTCGCCTAGATCAAATCTTAGGTGGCAGCCCACGGGTAGGATTATCAAACCAGGTAATCTTCAATGGGTTCCTACAGGAAGGTTGTTTCCCTTTGGCACTACCAAAGTTGGCTGTGAACCCTCGCATAGTTCTAAAATAGATATCACTAACCCATATTAAAGCATACAAACTCCTAATGAGAATGCAGGTACCAAAGTCCACGTTCAACAAGAACACAACGGTCTAATCTTTGTATACCGTACAACTAAGGACACTCTCAGAGTTTGGTTGCTGAAGAAGCTGATATCTAAGAAACAAGTGTCTCAGGGGACTCGCAGTTAAGCTGTATATGGCTCATCGTTAAATATCAGACGATGACCCGATCTTCAAATAAAGGAAAGTTTATCGCCGATGATAAACTTATCCTCACAAACGAGAAATTAAATTTTCTCGGACACGAGCTTACATTAAAACTATTCAAAGGTTTTAAGCTCATGTAAATGGTTCATTGTTAAATGACAGACGATGACCCAGACTTCAAATTAAGGGAAGTTTATCTATGCAACGATAACTTACCCTCAAAACAAGAAATTAAATTTTCTCGGACACGAGCTTACATTAAAACTATTCAACGGTTTTAAGCTCGGGTATATGACTTACAGTTAAATATCAGACTGTAACTCAGACTTCAATTTTAGGAAACCTTATCTTTAATGATAACTTATCCTCGTAACGGGAAATTAATTTTTCTCGGTCATGAGCTTGTATTAAAACATTCCAAGTTTTAAGCTCATAAAGGAAAGTGTATCTTTTAAATAAGAGAACTTTTCTTCATAACGAGAAATTCACCTTTCTCGGTCATGAGCTTTACGTTAAAACATTCAAAAGTTTTCAAGCTCATGAAAACGAATTCTAAGTAAATGTCAACTTAGGACTCATTCTTCAGTTAAAAGGAAAGTTTATCACCAATGATAAACTTATCCTCACAATGGGAAGTTTACAACTTCTTGAACTTGAGCTCATTTAGTAAGATATTCAAATTCTTAAGCTCAAGTAATTGGTTTTCAAAACGTTGAACACAATTTTTCAAGAATTTTTCAAAAGGTTTTTCTAAATCTTTCAAAATTGTGTGTTCAAAATGTTTTTGATAAACAAAGCATGTCTTCTGGAATCGATAATATATACGATCCTAGAAATGTCGTTCAATAATGACACGGGGTTGTAAATAAAGTTCGAGCAAAAGTTTAAATGATTTAAAACATGCTCAAAATGGCTTGCTATTATTTCCGATAGTAACCCGCTTTTCATATTAAAGTCAAGCATTTCACCGGAAAGCTTTGACTCAACAACGAGAATTAATTTTCTCGGGCATGGTCTATTTATAACCATGTAAGGGATTGTGTTTACGTAATAACACAATCTAACACGAATATATGTACGCATCAGTGCATTTATTTGTTAAAACAAGAGAAATCTTGTTTTTATGAAGTTATCATCTCCACAAACCGTAGCAATTTACAATTGATGTCTACATACTCGACGATGCGACTAATCAAACGACGAGTACAGCTCTTTAGATAGAACACGGGTCAACAATTGAGGGGGAGCAATTGTCAAGCGTTCAGAATCTTCGATGTCGAAAGTGCCAAGTTCACTAATTGGTGTTAAGAAAACGATATCAATCGTACATATGGTGTCAAGGGGGAGATAATTTCAGACGTTACAGGGAGACCAACATTCGTCAACAAGAACCACGTGATTTTATCACATGATGTTCTTATCATTTAGGTCCAACCTCGTAAATTATCAATCTTGTGAATACATTATCATATATGATCTTTGCACTTGATAAATACCTTACACTTGTGTTCACCTAATCTTTCAAATCTTTGTTACGGAGTCAATAAATTATACGACCTCTGGTTGAATCATTTAAAAGGTATTTCATTTACGTATCAAGTACAACCTCATTAATTTGAGGGGGAGCTTGTGATAATCATGTAGATAATTGGATTTGCATTTTTCTTCCCAAATTTTCTTAAAATTTCATTAAATCAATTGATATTAAAAACATCGATTGGGTTAATATGTTTAATATGGGGGAGAAAATGTGATTTAATATTGAGATCAATAATAGTTTGACTTAATGTGCTGGCTCATCCCGACATGTGCGAAATATTTTCGAATATCATGGCATATGTTAAGTGGAGCAAAATGGATTTGGATATCAAAATGGATTTCATGGTGACATACACTTACCCAAAACATCTTTATTCACGACGGTGAAGATTATGGTAACATAAGGATGGTAGGATAGGTTAAGTCCAATGATTCTTCTAGAACCGGAGGAATCTTCTCAAGGACATTCCATAGCTAGAAATAGTAGTCCTTAGGAAAGATGGAGAAAGATTGTGAATGTAGCTGAATGCCGACCAAGTACTTAAGTTAACACTGGAACAATCACAACAAGATGCTAGTTATGACGTATTGGTAAGCATTGAAGGGGTTGAAGAATGAAAAAGAACTGTAAAGATAAAGGATGTAAAGAAAGTAGCCCTCCTTACAACCTTAGGCAGAAACCGGGTCAACTCATATGCTATTGTGATCATTCTTAGTGATGCTCGATATTGAAGATAGACATCATGGACCCAGTGATGCAATGCACAACCCATCCCAGCTAACTCAGATATCTCTCAAAAGGTATTTGTTTTAATCACACGGAGACAACGCATTATCTATCGATTTATTCACTCTGAATATATTGATATTGAAATGGTGGCACTCCTCTCCAGCCTCCGATCACTAAAAAATCCAAAATGCACGATCGAGTCTAGACCCATTTGAGATCATCAAATATCTCATTAGCACACACTTTCACAATTACTTGCTTCTTCACCGACTGTGAAAAGTAAGAAAGATCTTAAGAGTCCTACGCAAAATCTTCATGATCTTGCCTGAACATCCGAGTAATACGAAAGTATTTACGATGAAGATGGAAATCCTTTTTGAGCGAACATTAAAAAGCTCATGGTAGGTAACTTGTGCGATTCTTTATGAATCAAACTTGTGATAACTACAAAGCAACAGTGGTTTATGTTAGAAGTATTTAAAGTGATGGTCATATAATATACCGTTACGAAGCTCGTGAAAAATGCTACATAATGGTGTTGAGAGTTCTAGTATAATGTTATGTATGTAACGAGAATTAGTCCCGAACACACAAATGAGGAAGGCCTTTTATACCTTACACTTGTAGTATAAAAGGCACTAAACACCTCATTTGCGTGTGTGTTTTCCATTTCATAGATTGTAGAGAGAGAAACCACATGTCTTTCTCTCACTAGGAATCACAACCCTTTTTGTTTTTCTCTTTTTCTTCATCTTAATCTAATGTTTCTTTTTGGTTTATTCCATCATGTTATTCGTATTTGGTTAAGTCGTGTGTATAAGTCCTACAAGTGGTATCATTCGCCAAGGGATTCGTGGATAGCTCTTTGGTGTTGTCCTTGTTTTTCTTGAAATTCGTGCGTTTTTGATCAAATATTTACCAAGACTCAATTTTTTGGTGTTCTTGTTATTTCGTCTACATAGGTATTGGAGAGATTTGGATTCGTTGTGGTTTGCTTATTATCACGGATTTCTTGTTAAAATCTCAAGTTTTTACATTAGTCTCGGAAGTGTTCACATATTGTGATAAGGGCTTCTGTATTCTGATCTTCTATTCCGATCACAAAAGCCTAAGGGTTTCTACATTGTGATCACGCATTGCGATCACCGATTGTGATCACTCATATTGCGATCACTCATATTGCGATCACTCATATTGTGATGAATCATATTGTGATCACACATATTGCGATCACTCATATTGCGATCACTCATATTGCGATCACTCATATTACGATCACTCTTATTGCGATCACTCACATTGCGATCACTCATTGCGATCTGTAATTCCGATGACTATTCTGATGACTTTCCAATAGAACATTGCGATAGAGTGACAAGTATTCCAAGTTTTTTTCAAAAACGTCTTTTTGAAAATTGTGAGTTTTTGTTTGCCTTGGAATTTTTGGTTTCTCGTGCTCAATTTCTTAGTGGAATTACTCATTTTAAGGGATTTTAATTACAACACTTTGCTTTCTTCGAATTGAGATCCTATTTTACACACGACTTCTACGATGACGTCTTAACAAGATATTTATTCTGCGGGTACTGAGAATCGTCCACCCATGCTTACCAAGGAGAATTACACTACATGGGCTAGTCGTCTCCTTCGTTATGCAAAATATAACTGGGAAAGTTGATTGTCAACTCGATTCAAAAAGGTCCGTATGTTAGAAGAACAATTCTTGTGCCTGGGGACCCTACGAATGCTAATCCAGTGGCTAACTCTAGTCATGAGCAAACGGATGAAGAATTAACTGAAGCTAAATCCAAGCAATTCGACGCTGATGATCAAGCAATTTAAGTCATTCTCATGGGACTTCCTGAATATGTTTATGCTGCTGTTGATAGTTGTGAAACCGCACACGAGATGTGGCTTAGGATCTAGAAAATGATGAAGCGGAGTGAAATAGGTTTACAAGAAAAGGAAACTAAGTTGCTTCGTGAATGGGAGAAATTTATGTCTACTGAAGGGGAACAAATTGAACCTTACTATCATCTTTTTTTCAACCCTCATGAATCATCTTAGAAGGAACAAACATGAACCTGCACAAATTGCTGCCAACATCAAATTTCTTGATGATCTTCCTTCTAAATGGTCACGATATGTCACTCTTGTCAATCAAACCAAGGATCTTCATGTCGTAGACTACACTCAAGTATATAATTATTTGAAGATGAATCAAGATGAAGCTAACGAAGTTAGGGCTGAAAGACGTGCCAAAACCCAAGATCCACTGGCTTTTATGGTAAATTCTCCATCATCTATGTCATATCCCATGGTACCCTACCATCAACCCTCATCAAGCAACTTCATGCCACAACAACCACAACAACAACTCACCCCTTATGGATATCAACTTCCTGCTGCTGTGAACTACTTACAACAACCCATTGCTTGTTTTGATGACATCACCGATCCTACTCATGCGATTAATACTGGTCTTGATCTTCTTACAAAGGCATTCAAATTTACCATTAACCCCACCAACAACAATCAGAGAATCTCCTCGAACACTATAAATAGGCAGATTGCTCAACCTTTCATGAATGCGAATCAAGATCACCAATTGGTAGTTGCTGGGAACACGGGGACATAATTTCAACAATATGGTCAGAATGCTGGGTCGACTATTGGAAATTCAGGAAATCAGTATGGATAAAACCGTGGTCAGAATCTGAGTGTTCCGAATGTGGGTAATCAGAATGGGTTAATTTTTGTTCCAGCGGTTAGTAATCAGATGGGAAATATTGTGGCTGCAAGGGCTGAGAACATTGGTACGGGAAATGGAAACAACAATCGTCAGGTTCAGTGCTACAACTGTAGGGGATTTGGTCATTATGCTCGAGATTGCACAGCTAAAAAGAAGAGGGATGCTGCTTATCTTCAAACTCAGCTACTTATAGCACAAAAGGAAGAGGCAGGGATTCCACTTCAAGCTGAGGAATTTAATCTTATGGCTTCTGCAGCAGAATATGACGAGGAAGAAGAAGTGAATGCCAACTACATCTTGATGGCAAACCTACAGCAAGAATCTACCTCAGGAATGCATGATGACATCGCTCCCGTCTATGATTTCGACGGTCCCTCTGAGGTACACCCACGTTTCGATGATAATGATATATATAGTACGTCTAATCAGGAGGAGTATACTGAGATGCGTGAGCCCTACATTGAGACACACGGGGATTAAACGCATAATAGTAATATTATTTCAAATGATCCTAGTGTGGACCTTAGTGTGGATCAAGTTGCCCAACCTACAACCCTTCCTGATGCGACCCATGCGTATTATACATCTTTATTTGATAAGCTTGCTAAGGATGTAGACCATGCTACGGTGGTTAATAATAAGTTTAGAGAAACTAATGCCAAATTAACCACTGAGCTTGCGGGATATAAGGAACGGGAGAAAAGTTTTGAAATTCATCAGGCTAAAACTAAAGAACTTGAATAAGCTCATGCTACATCAGTTTATCAAGAAAAATGCACAACTAAGAAATTAAATGCCTTACACTTAAGTAGTGCTAAAAAGATAAGCGAATTGAATGATGAAATCATCTCTCTTAATAAACAGCTTTCAACTAAAAAATCTATTATTTTGGATTTAAAAGAAGAACGAAAAAAGCTGAAACATGATTTCAAAATTCGAGAAGATGGGCTTTTTGAGTATTTTTGCAAAGCTTAGGATAGGATTAGGGAATTAGACAACCTTTTGGTTAAACATGGCCAATCTATGCAGAAAATAAATATGCTCGCACCAAAAGTGAATGAGATAAACTACACTAGATACAAATTGGCTTTAGGTTGTCCCCTTCCTCCTAATCCCGGATATCTTAAGCAAGCTTAGGCCACAAATCAAACTCTATATAATGGTAGTGTGCTCTTGTCTGATGAGCATGATCCTCCTGGTGTGCTTGATTCGGAAGAAACTCTTGAACTGGCCGAAGAGAGTTGTTTAAGAATGCAAAAGCTTAATAAAGAAGTCACACCCGTTTATTATCCGAAAGTTAATCCTTCAACAGTTTTTGTTCGGTCTAAAACGAGTACTAAAAATTCTTTTGCTACCAAGTGAGGAATTGTCTGATGACCCTCCTAAACCGAGTACCACACGCCGATTTCTAAACGAGCTAAAAGATAACTTTGTCATACTTAAACGTGTTGTTAATTCCAAAATCACTGGAGGAAATTTTACATCACCAGTTCAGACTGAGGTCCAGAAAATCCTTCAAAATGATATTAATCCGATTATTAATCAAGTTAATGCTCGGATAAGCAATTTAGAAAACGCTTTTCTAAAAGAATTAGCCAACTTTGTTGAAGACTTTAAATCTTTGGCGAAGGAGGCTGATGAATCTCTTGATAAAATCAAAGCTTTGGAAAACGATCTTGAACGTCTCTCTAAAGCACGTGATAATGTTGATAGTAGCACTATTGCGTTAGATACCTCTGTGTCAAATCATGAAACCCTCCAAACTGAGCTTGAACGTACGAAAGAGAAAATAGAATCTGTTGTCATTAAAAAGGAAAAAGAATTTACCGATCTTTGGAATAAATTTGTCAAAAAATGTGATGAATGCAAATATGAAAAAATTTCGTATGATAAAGCCTACAATGAAATGCAACAAACTATCGCACGGTTGCAGGCTCAGTTAGGAGGGGTTAAGAAAAAGAATTTGGCCTCTTCAGGGTTAGATAATACCAGTGATGGGAATGTTCAGAAGCTTAAGGCTAAGATTGTAGATTTAGAATCGATAGTTTCTTCATATAAGCGGGTTGTTGAACAAAGTAAGTCTGTTTATCAGAAACTTTTCGATAAAATTTGTGAGAACTGTAAGTTAAAGGCATTGTTAAAAGATAAGACTTATGAGCCTAACTCGATTGTGGACTCGATGATCCAGAAACCAGCAACCTCGAGACCTACTTGTATTGCTGTAACACCTTGTCCCACGGTTGCTGGAACGAAAGATGCTGTAATTGCCCCAGGAATGTTTCGTGTTAGTTCTTCCTCTGTGCCTCGCAAACAACGTAAAGCAAGCGTTAGGACAAAACCGACCACTATATCTCAACCACAAGTCATTGATTTAAAAAGTACTAATTCTAATAGACGCGTGTCTTCTTCTACAGGAATAAACAACTACACTAAGAGCAGAAGGCCACAGCCTACGAGCAATACAAGGAATGATAGGGTCCCTTTTGCCTCTAGAAGTAGTCGCCCCAAGATCAATAATGTGTAAGTAGAAGAACACCCTAGGAAATTACCGCTTTTCAATCATAATCAGAATCTTAATTCATCTGAATGTAATGACTTTAAGCTTGTTATTCGGACTGAAAAATATGAATTTTTTTGTGCTAAATGTAATAAATGTTTCTTTACATTTTAGTCATGATGCTTGTGGCTTGACTATGAATGGATTGAACTATGGTGGTTATACTCGAATTGACAAGCTGTCAATCAGTGAAAACATAGCACTCCTAAGGATAAGGTGTATGTTCTAAAAAGTACGCACGTAGGGTCCACAGAAAGTCTTACTAAGCCTAGTAGCCCTAGATTCACCTCTAAATGGTTGCCTACTGGTAGAAATTTTGACTGTAGTGGCAAAATTATCGACACTAGTAGATCTCATACTAACAGTGAAATGTCGGTATGTGATAAGGCTTAATTATCATCTAACCCTACAGGAACCTATTTCATCGGTTGCCAAAATATTTTCTTCTCTTATCATTGGCAGGCTGTTGAAATTTGTCTCTAGTGCGTGGACTCGGGCTGTTCCAAACATGTGACTGGGAATCGAAGCCTTCTCAAGAACTTTGTATGGCGATTCATGGGAACTATTAGATTTGGAAATGATCATGTTGCTGCAATTCTAGGCTATGGTGATCTTCATTGGGGAAATATAATCATCACCAGAGTCTTTTTTTGTTGATGGCTTGGGACACAATTTGTTCTCGGTTGGGCAATTTTGTGATTCAGACTTGGAGGTTGCTTTCAGAAGTCATACATGTTTTGTAAGAGATCTTGAAGGAATTGATTTGTTGAAAGTAAATCGTTCCACCAACCTCTACACCATTGATCTTTTTCAAATGTATGCTACTTCTCCATTTTGTCTCATGGCCCGAGCCACATCAACAAAGTCATGGTTATGGCATCAAATGCTATCTCATCTCAATTTCGATGCCATCACCCAACTAGCGAAAGATGATCTCGTTACCGGTCTTCCAAAGTTCAAATATACAAAAGACCATCCGTGTCCTTCTTGTGAGCAAGGTAAAAGTAAGAAGAAGCCTCACAAACCCAAACATGTTCCTAACTCAACAAATAGGTTACATCTCTTACATCTGGATTTGTGTGGCCCAATGAGAATCAAAAGCATTAAAGGAAAGCGGTATGTCCTTGTAATTGTGGATGATTATTCTCGTTACACATGGGTTCATTTTCTTGCTTCAAAAGATGAAGCCCCTGGTGTAATTATTAATTTCTTAAAGAAAACATCAATGCTACTTCAAGCCCCTGTCATCATTGTAAGAACGGATAACGGCACAGAATTCACCAATCAGCAACTGAAAGCTTATTTTGATGAAGTTGGGATTTCTCATCAAACTTCGGCTGTAAGAACTCCAGAGCAGAATGGAGTTGTGGAATAGAGGAATCGTACGTTAGTTGAAGCTGCTTGGATGATGCTTCTCTCTTCCAATGCACCGTTATTTCTTTGGGCCGACGCTACAACAACTGCATGTTATACTCAAAACCACTTCAGTATTCACACCCGATTCAACAAAACACCTTATGAGATCATTAATGGAAGAAAACCAGATCTTTCATTTCTACATGTCTTCGGTGCATTATGTTATCCGAAGAATGATCGTGAAGATATCGGTAAACTTGAACCTAAAGGTGATATTAGCTTTTTCATTGGTTATTCTTCAATTGCTTGTGCATACAGGATTTATAATCGAAGGACAAGAAAGGTAATGGAGACTATGAATGTTACCTTTGATGAACTCTCGGGAATGGCATCTCAACATAGAAGTTCACATCCCGAGCCTCAAGGTCAGACTTCTGGACACGTAAGTTCAGGACTCGCGCTTCAATTTGCACCGTCAGCAATCTCCTCGTTACAACCTTTGGAACGGGACTTGGAAGTTTTATTTGGGCCAATTTCTGATGAATATATGGAGGGTCCTTCTTCATTTGGTGTTCCTCAAAATGCCCCGGCTTCACCTGCTACGGTAGTTCCAGAACCTCCAATTTCATCTACACCAACGACATCCGTTTTTGCACCATCTACGTCAACCTCAACCATATTGACTCCAAACATTCCAACCACCTCTCAGACTGCTGACGTGACTCAACAACATTTTCAGCAAATCCCTAATCATGTTCATCTTCAGAATGAAATCGTTGCTGAAAATGCGAACAATGCGATGCTAAACGAACATGAGTTTGTTAATCCATTTGCGGCTTCCACAAGTTCCACTCAGCCTTCAACACCATATGTGGATCCGTCAAGCTCGCATCAAGTTTCTCATACACTTCCACATGAACACAAATGGACTAAGGATCATCCTTTGGTTCAAGTGATTGGAAATCTCTCACGACCAGTCTCGACACGTAATCAGCTGCGTACCGATGGTGATATGTGTATCTATGCACTATCTGTCAACACAATGGAACCAGCAAGTGTTAAATAGGCAATGAGCGACGCATCATGGATTGAGCCTATGCAAGAAGAGCTCAATCAATTCATCCGGCTTGATGTATGGGAGTTAGTACCAAGCCCGGACAATATCGATCCCCTTACCCTGAAATGGTTATTCAAAAACAAGATGGATGAAGAGCAAACGGTCATTAGGAACAAGACTCGGTTAGTTGTGAGAGGTTATAAACAGAAGGAGGGAATTGATTTCGCAGAATCCTTCGCCTTGGTTGCTCGAATGGAAGCTATTAGGATTTTCTTAGCATACGCTACACACAAATCGTTCACTGTGTATCAAATGGACGTGAAGACGGCTTTCTTGCGTGGGCCATTAAAAGAAGACGTGTATGTATGTCAACCTGAAGGTTTCATCAACACCGAACATCCAAGCCATGTATACAAGTTAAAAAGGCAATTTATGGTTTGAAACAAGCACCGAGGGCATGGTACGACGAATTATCATCATTTCTTCTCCAAAATCACTTCAGCAAAGGAACCATTGATCCAACGTTGTTTATCAAGCACTACGGCAACGACATCTTGGTGGCTCAGGTCTATGTAGATGATATAATTTTTGGTTCTACAAACCCAAAATATTCCATATTATTTGCCGACCTTATGAAAAGCCGATTTGAAATATCCATGATGGGGGAAATGACGTTTTTTCTTGGTCTCCAAGTTCACCAATTCTCCCGTGGTATTTTCATAAATCTGTCCAAATATGTGCTCGAGAACGAAATTTAGAATGGAAAACTGTGATCCAATTGGTACTCCAATGGACACTAAACACAAGCTTGATTTGGATAACAAAGGGACATTTGTATATGCTACAAAATACCTAAGCATGATCGGGTCCCTTATGTATTTAACCTCAAGCACACCGAACATTGTGCATGCTACTTGTTTATGTGGTCGGTATCAGGCTAAGCCAACCGAGAAGCACCTCAAGGAGGTTAAAAGGATCTTTCGTTATCTCCAGGGAACCATTCACATGGGTCTCTGGTATACGAAGGACTCTGGTTTTAATCTTACTGGTTTTTCAGATGCCGACCATGCAGGGTGTCATGATACATTCAAGAGCACTTCCGGTGGCGCACAATTCTTAGGCGAGAAGCTAGTGAGCTGGTCCTCAAGAAAACAAGATTGCACGACATTGTCCACCGCGAAAGCAGAATACATGTCTCTATCCGTGTGAAGTGCTCAAGTCTTTGGATGAGAACACAACTCACGGATTATGGATTTCACTTCAACAAAGTTCCTATTTATTGTGATGCACAATCAACCATAGCCATATCCTACAACCCATCCAACACTCCAAGACCAAGCACATAGCAGTCTGATTCCATTTCATAAAGGAGCATGTGGAACAAGGAACGATCGAACTATATTTTGTTAAGACGGACTACCAACTAGCCGACATCTTCACCAAAGCTCTTTCTCAAGACAGATTTGAATTCTTGGTTCGTCGACTTGGTATGCATAGTTTCACTCCAGATGAACTTGAACGTCTTGCACATTCACAGTAACCTTGTATATATCTATCAGAAAATCAAAATAAAAAATATTAAACCTATTAAAACAATATAAAAAATGAGAAAATCTTTCAAAAATACAAAAAATATTCTTCTCTGACATGTCTCCCAGCATTGATAATATGGACGTACTTTGAAATGTCACTTAATAATGACACGGGTACGTACATAAAGTTCGAATGAGAGTTCAAATGTTTTCAAAACATGTCTTTTCTATTTTCTTCTCATAATGGCTTATAGTCACATGTCAGACTATAACCCGGTCCCCAAAAAAAGGAAAGTCTTTGACATATCCTCAACAACGATTTTCTCGGTCATGGGCTTATATTAAAACATTCAAAGTTTTAAGCTCATGAACACAAGGAAAATGTTCATTTATGTACATTATTCCTTAACAACGGGAAACTACGTTTTCTCAGGTTTATAAGCTGAATTTTTGGAAGTATATCAAAACTTTGTGCTCATATACTCCCCTATTTTAATTAGAATTTCTTTTCGAGGGGGAGTATAAAGATTTCATGAACATTAGCTCCACACTTTCATGCAACATTATTCTCTCCATTTTTCATCACTATTTTCACAAAAATTTCAATCTCATGCAATTTTTGAGGGGGAGAATAGGGATTAAAATGTGTCATCTTGGATAAGATCTTTGATATAAGTTCTTTCTCTTCCTATTATGTGCAAAAACCTTTCCTTTTATGATGCACATATGTAGGGGGAGCATTTTTGGTGATGTAGAAAACTTTCAAGGTGTAAACATTGATTTCATCAACACCTTGATTGCTTTTTCAACAGGTTTTTCTGGTTACGATATCTATACCCTTCAACACATTAATTCACGATGGTATTGGTGTCAAAAGGTGGTTAGGTATTCGTCCTATGATCCAACCAGAACCGGAGGGATCTTCCCGGGGACAATCCATTAGAATTTAGATGTCGTTAGGAAAGATGGAGTAGTTGAGTGTACAGGAAAAAATGCCGACTTATGACTTAAGCTAGCACTGGAACAATCACAACAAGGTGCTAGTTATGACGTCTTGGTATGCATTGAAGGGGTTGAAGAATGAAAAAGAAATGTTAGGATAAAGGGTGTAAAGAAAGAAGCCCTCCATACAACTTAGGCAGAAACCGGCTCAATACATCTATTATCAGAATCACTTTGATGATTTCTGATACTGAAGACATACATCATGGACCCAGTGATGCAATGCACAACTCTTCCTAGCTTACACAAGCTTCTCTCAAAAGAAGATTGTTTTATTGTCACGAAGTTCAACTCATTTCTATCAACTTTCTCACTCCGAGATAGTAGATATTGAAAAGGTGGTAGTCTGCTCCGGCCTCTGGTCACCAAATAAACGTGCACTTATAGAGTCTAGAGCCAACGAGATTCATCAAAATCTCATTAGGACACTTATTCCATATATCAATTGTTGTTCATCATTAGAACACAAGCGATAATTTAAAGAGTCCTACAATCTATCCTTGTGATATTGCCAGAACATTCAGAGTGATACTCTTTAGTATTCACAGTGATGAATGGAAATCCTTCCAGTGTTAACATCAAACAGCACTGCGGTAGGTCATATGTAAGATTCACTTGAATTAAACATATGTTAACTGGAAAGCAACAGTAGTTTGATTCTTTCTTGATTCATACTCGTTCCAGGTCTCGACGCAATATCTTTATGATCTTGCCAGAACATTCAGAGTAATACTTCTTAGTATTTACTGTGACGAATGGAAATCCTTCCAGTGTCATCATCAAACAGCACTGTGGTAGGTAACTTGTGAGATTCTATACGAATCAAACTTGTGTCAACTGGAAAGCAACAATGGTTTGGTTCTTAATTGATTCAAACTTGTTCCAGGAAATGAATTGACGACTTAATCAGCAGAATGGAACTACATGATTCACTCTTTACTGTGAACTATCTTTCGAGATGTTTAAGTAATAAGAACGGCTACCACAACCAAAAACCCTGTCAAGGAAGTTCTTTGAACTTACCTAATCATAGGTATAGTATTTGTACTGTATAACAGGAAACCGAAAGAATGCAAACGGTGGCGTTATCTCAAGAGTCGCAATTCAAGACCACATACTCAAGTAAATGAAGAGAGCTCAAGAACATCTAAAAGACAAATACTTCCGCTACTCTGATGATCAAGGGAGATTGTTTACAATCTTTCATCTCAAATCAAAGTTTGAGTAAGTGGGGAAAGACACAAAAACATACGACGTCAAAGTTTTAAGATCAAGTCAAGGCAAATATCAAAGATCCAAGATCACAGGTTATGAAAGGAACTATGAAGGAACTCTCAAGACAGCGAGCTTCAAAGTCAACAACACCAAAGAAGTGAAGTCACATATTACATGACCACCCCTTAGGGGGAGATTGTTAGAAGTATTTAAAGTGATGGTCATATAATATACAGTTGCGAAGCTCGTAAAAAATGCTACATAATGGTGTTGAGAGTTCTAGTAGAATGTTATGTATGTAACAGGAATTAGTCTCGAACATACAAATGAGGAAGACCTTCTATACCTTACACTTGTAGTATAAAAGGCACTAAACATCTCATTTGTGTGTGTGTGTTTTTCATTTCATAGATTGTAGAGAGAGAAACCACATGTCTTTCTCTCACTATGAATCACAACCCTTTTTGTTTTTCTCTTTTTCTTCATCTTAATCTAATCTTTCTTTTTGGTTTATTCCATCATGTTATTCGTATTTGGTTAAGTCGTGTGTATAAGTCCTACAGTTTAATTCTTAAATGAATTCAAACTCGTTCCAGGCCTCTACGCAAAATCTAAGTGATCTTGCCAGAACATTCAGAGTAATACGATTAAGTATTTACAGTGACGAATGGAAATCTTTCTAGTGTTAACATCAAACATCACTTGGTAGGTAACTAGCAAGATTCTATATGAATCAAGATCGTGACTACTGGAAAGCAACGATGGTGCGGTTCTTGATTGAATTTCACTTGTTCCAGGAACATGAATTGACGACTTTAATCATGCGGATAATTCTATCCAAATGATTCACTCTTTACGTTCGCAGTCAGCTTTGGACGATCGAGTAAAGAGAACGGGTTTATCCGCGAAATCTTGTAAAGGAGGTTCTTAATTGAAAATACCTGCCACAAGTACGATATTTAATATTGTCCAACGGTCTTCACCAACCGAAGGTAAAATGCTACCGAATTAGAATGAAATGTTCAAGGCCATTTCATCCATGTATATGTTTTGTTGCTAACTGTCTTATGCAGCGTAACAAGAAGGTGGCATTGCGGTGTAAAATCTAGAAGTCGTCAACATATGCATATATAGTATGCACTTAATACTTCAACAAATTCAAGAAAGCCTAAAAGTCAAGTCTTCCGTTGTATCAAACTCTGAAGCTTTCAAGAATTTATAAAGGTATAAGTATGTGGAACATGAAGTCACGAGGAGGCAAATTTCACAAGTGATGAATGCACAAGGTCAAGGCAAGGAAACATACTCAAGACTAAAGTCAAAGATCTTATCAACATATTCACAAGAACAAGATCAAAGACTCAAGCATAGTATGCTAGGTTTAAGATTTTTCTAAAATGGTGTGACCTCCCTTAGGGGGAGATTGTTAGAAATACGTTTTTCCAAAGAAAGTCTTGGTCACATCATTATTAGCATAGCTAGCTAAAGATCATAATCGGTGAATTTTGCATTCACCTCCTAGTATGTTAATTTAGCATAATTGTATATTTATTTGTCGTTATATATGTACTTTGAGTGTGTTTTGTGATTATGTAGGTTACGAGCGAAATGGAATAATATGGCCGCTTAATTAATCTTTTTTGGAGAAAAGATATTGTGAGCGCTGATAAATGAAGAAAAAATATCGAAGAAAAAGATTTGAGCACGTCGCAATATTTTCGGTCATCTTTTATTTGTTCGGGCTTCGTTCTAGTAATTATTGATGTTGGGTTATTTTTTATTGGGCCAAAATTATTATATGCCAAAAGAATAAAAGAAAAAATAAATAAATAACTTTTGGGCCCAATACCCAATAACCCACCATGGAATATTATCTATATATAGTCAGATACCAAAGAAAAGTGAGGGTCGACATTCATTAAAAAAGAAAGGCGATCAATTGTCCTTTGGGAAAAAGTTATAACGGCGCATCATTGGCAATTAATTACAAACGACGACAAGAGCATAAAAAAAGACGATCATTCGTCATTGCATTCCTTATTGGTGGGTGAATTGAATAGGAGACAAAGAAGAATAAAAGAGATTCTATCACAATTGTATTATTGGTAGAATACACAATTGATATTTTGTGAAGAATATCAATCTCAGCCGCCACTTTTGTGGGAAAAAGAAAAGTGGGAGCCACAAGAGAAAATTAATTAAAAGAAGTGGGAGAAGGAAGGTTGCACAACGGGTCGGGTACACCGCGATGTCCAGCTAATTTTGTTGTAATTCCTTCCGGTAACTTTATTTATGGTTTGATCATTACTTTTGGATTATTATATTTTTATTACATTGATTTATGATTTATTTATAAATTATTTTTATTGACTTCATATTATGTTTAATTATTTGTGCGAGACAATTTATTGTTAGTTAACGATGCATACTTATTTTATTTAGTTAAAAAAAAGATGGTCGTATAATCGATATAAATTGTACCTAAATAAATTGTTAAAACATAATTATTGGTTGAATTAATATAAGATTTATTATCGCGAGTCATTGATAAACATAATAAATGCCAACATTAATTCATTCATATTAAGTCAAAATAATCTTTGTAATCGGTTCTAAAAAGTTTCGATAATCTATAAGTGTGATCAACCATAAATATTAGGAGCTGGAAGGGATTGCATTTTTGCTTTTAATTGTTTACATCTTTATTTTATTTTTCTAGCTTAATTATTAGCTTAATAATTATTTTAATTTTTAATCCGCATTTTTATTATCAAAAGTATTTTAGTTGTTAGATTTCAAAACCAAAACCTTTATTGATCAGTGATCACCCCAAAACTTAAACTAAAACCACATAGTCCTCGTGGATCGATACCCGCTTACCCTATCTAGTATAAGGTAATTAGGTTATTTTTTGACCGACACTTCGACCTCGATCAAAAATTTGGCGCCGCTGCCGGGGACTCAGTGAGCTTTTCGTTTAAGTTTTTGTTAATATTTTTCTTTAATAAAATACAAAAATACAAAAATACAAAAAGATTTTATTTTTCTTGTTTTGTTTTGTTTTGTTTTGTTTGTTTGTTTTGTTTCTTGTGAGTGTGCAGGTTAGTGTATGCGCACACGTAGATCGGGACATACATCACCGTTAGCTTACGATCCTGAGGTTGAGAAAAGTGCACGGTTAAGAAGGAAGACGTTTTGACAGTTTTCTACTAATCTTGATTTTTCAGGTTTAGCAGAGCTTTTCGCTGAAGTGCCAGGTGACGAAGATGTTGGCGGAGGTGCTAGCGGAAGTAGTAGCGGAGAAGAATCCCCACCACTGGGTGTTCATTCTTATTACAAGTCGGGGATCTTCGAGGAGCCCTCGCCTATCGTTTATCCGGATCCGGTTAAAGGAGTTACAAGTAACTTCAAGATCCAGCCAAACCTCATAGCAATCTTGCCAGTGTTTAGAGGTCGTGAGGAGCCATATGCACATCTACGAGAATTCTTCTCAATTGCTGACACACATCAGGTTAATAATATTACCAAGGATGAGGTAAGACTTCGCCTTTTTCCTTTTTCTCTTAAAGATCAAGCTAAGGACTGGTTCTCATCTCTTGAGCCAGGTAGTATTAACTAATGGTCTGAAATGCAATCTGCTTTTCATGAGGAATTTTATTCTATAAGTAAAACTGCTGCCATTAGAAATAAGATTAAATCATTTCGTCAAATCCCAGGCGAGCAGTTTCATGAAGCATTTAGTAGACTTAAGGAGTTATTAAGAACATGCCCTCATCATGATGTTCCAAAATGGGAGCTTGTCAAAGTCTTCTATGATGGGTTGGATTATAACAACCAACAATTTGTCATGGCCACTAGTGGGGGTATGTTTTTCTCGCGACCTATGGAGGAAGAATGGGAGTTTTTCGAAAAACTAAGCAAAGGTTCCAAGACCCAAGTTTCAGTGGATCGAAACAACCACCCATCTTCCGCCAATTATGTGTCTAACCAACGTGGCACAAATTCTGAAATTGGCGAGTTAAGTAAGAAAGTTGATCTTTTATTGAAAAATCTAGGAAAAGGTGTGCCAAATGTGTCTAATGTGTTGCATAGTGGGTGTTCAATGTGTGGTGATCCAAGTCACTCTGTCGACAATTGTCAAAGTTGGGGGGCGCCACCAAATGAGGAGGTAAATGGAGTCTATGGTGGTCGTCCACGAAATGACCCATTCTCCGAAAGTTACAATCCTGGATGGCGCAATCACCCCAATTTCCGTTGGAAAGATGTAGACAGTCGCCCTAATAATACCCAACAACAACACTATGGTTACGAACCAAGGTACGAGGGTGGCGATTCATCTAACTTCCAACAAAATTCTTACAATCATAGGCCACAACAGCAATATCCATATCAGGGCCAAGGGCAAGATGATAACCGTCTCGTGAACCTTGACCGAAAGTTTGATAGGCTTATGGATTCATTGTCTACCAACAATCAAGAGATTAATAGAAAACTCGAGGTCACTAATCAAAGACACGAGACCACTACCAAATCTATTGCAGCTCTTGAGAGACAAGTTGGTCAATGAGCTGATCAATTAAGCAAAAGAGATGAGGGAAGGCTACCGAGCTACCCCACCATGAATCCCGCACACAAGAAAAATGGAAATGAGCATGTGAATATGGTGACATCTCTTCGAAACGGTAAAATCTACAACAATGACAAGGGAATTCCAAATTCTCCTGATGTCAAGAATTTCGTTACTGATGACAAAATTATTGTTGAAGGTAAAAATTCTGATAATGTTAAGTCCAGTTCTGAGTTGGTAAATGATTTGTTAAATGATTTTTCAAAACCAACAACATCGAATCCTAATGCTACTGAATCTCCCGAAGTTGGGGAGGGTGGTTGATAGGTGTGTAAACACCCATCCTTTTACCACTTATTTCTGGCTAAAATAAGACCAAAACACGTATTTAATATCATTTGTTTGGAATTATGCGTGGTTTTTGTGTTTATTGTGTTTTCAGAGTCAACCGGATGATTATTGAAGAAAACATGGGATTGCACGGGTTTTATCGAAGAAAAAGACTGAAGACGAAGTCTATTGTCCAAAAGATGCAAAAGATTTGAAGTCATTGTGCCTATTTGAAGATTTATCGAAGAAAAGGACCAAAGATGGAAGATTTACACATGACGAAGAAACTCAAGTCTATTAAACGAAGAAATTAAAAGACGAGTTGGATTTAATCGTCGACAAATCCCGAATTAGAATCGAAAACGTCAACTTTTCTGAAAAGACGAGAAGACAAGAAGATAGGGAGAAAAGCCCACTCACCAACCAAAAGGGAGACCTATATAAAGATTTCCCTTCACACTTTTCATTGAGTTTTTTTTCCTCCTTTTTTCTCTCTTTCTGTTCGTAGGCATCACCAACACCATTAGGGTGTTTGGTGATTTTGATTCTTGTTTTTGTTCTTAAATCTTGTAAGTTTAATCCTTCATTTTGTTTACTGAATCTTAATCATCAATACAAGTTTTTATTTAATCTTTTCATTCCTCTTGTTCATCATCATCTTTTTATTCAAAGTTCTAAGGTTCTTATTAATTTGATTTTGATCTTCAAAAGTTGTTGATTTTGTGTTTTTATGATTGGGATTTGATCCTTATGGTAAATAGATGATTATGGGTTAATTTGGTAAAACCTTTTTGTTTATTTGGCTTGTTTTGATTTAAATTCGTATTCCCCTGTTAAGTTACTGCCAACTGTTCTTCATTCCCAGGTTATTCCGTATTGTCCATTTGCTCTTTTCCTTATTCGGAATATTCACATATTCCGAATATCCTTTTTTCTTTTTCCTTATTCAGAATATTATATATATTCCGGATAGTCCTCTTCCCTTCTCTTCTATTCGGAATATTTCTTTATTCCGCATAGCTCTTCATTCCGGATTGCCTTTATATTCCGCATGGTGTTATTATTCCGAGTAACCTTTTATTCCGAGTAACCATAATATTCCGCATAGAACCTTTATTCCGCATAATGACTCCATTCCGCGTAGGTCATTTATTCCACATAGACTCTTTATTCCGAATGGCCACTCATTCCGCGTAAGGACTTTTATTCCGAGTAGCAGACTTATTCCGGATCACCATTTATTCCGAATAGAGCAAGTTTTCAGTAAGGATATTTTTCTGTTTAATCATATAAGTGTTTTATTTAAATTCAATTCTTACTTCATTAACTATTTTTGGTTTTAAATCTTTATATACTTCATTTATTTATCTTTTTAATAGAGTAGAAAATCAAACCCACTATTTGTCACCAAGAACAAATCATTCCACTTTAAGCTGTGATCAATTCGAGAAGATTCCGAGAATCGAACTTTCAACAAGTTAAATCCTTGTATTAAATGGCGCCGCTGCCGGCTCTTCTCGTTAAGATCAACAGTTTTTTCTTAGAACTTGGATTTTGGGATCCGTTCCCCGTGAACGTTACTTTTTCATAAAATTTTTCAAAAAAAAAAAAAAAAAAAATCCTAAGAAATATAAAATTTTCAAAAATCCTAAAAATTAAAAAAAAAAACAACATAAAAACCAAAAATATTTTTGCTTTGTTTTTGCCTTGTTAGTTCTTTTGCAGGTGCATGCGTACGCGATCAACGTCTTATCAAGAGCCCGAGCCTCTCGAAGACTTAGACATGGCCGGTGTACAAAACAACAACAATAACCCACCTCAAAACAATAATAATAACAATAACAATCCACCTTTCAACAACAATAATAACAACAACAATGAGCCTCTACCGGATAATCGCCCGATGATTGAACTTCTGCAAGCACATGTAGATGGTAACAATGATCCAATTGTCATACCCGCGATTACAACCAACAACTTTGAGCTCAAATCCGGCTTTATCCAGATGGTCTCTGCTCAACCATTCTTGGGGCGTACCATTGATGATCCACATGACCACATCAAGAGATTCTTGCAACTCACCAATACGGTCAAATTCAATGGTGTTCCACAAGAGGTAATCCGTTTACAACTCTTTCCCTTTTCTTTAGAGGGACAAGCCCGACATTGGCTTGCTAAGGAACCGCCACAGAGTATTCTTACGTGGACGGATTTGGAGACCAAGTTTATCAACTACTTTTTCCCACCCTCTCGTACTACCGCTTTGCGGAATGAAATCATTAATTTTGAACAAAAGTACGATGAGTCTTTTAGTGAATCTTGGGATCGTTTCAAAGACCTTTTGAGAAAATGGCCACAACATGGTTTTACCAAAGTGCACCAAATTAACACTTTTTATAATGGTTTAAGCATGAATGACCAAGATTCACTAAACAGTGCCTCGGGGGGTAATCTTTTGGCTAAGACTGCCAATGCTGCTTGGGATATCATTGAGAATAAGTCTCGTGTGCAAACCAAGAGTGTTCGGACCAATGTCGCTAGTGCTAGTACTAGTGACAGCGACAAGCGACTTGACAAAATTACTACGCTTCTTGAATCGCTTGTTACCCACACCGCCAACAACACCAATAGCATCAACGCTAAAAACACCCAAGTCAATGCTGTCAACCAACCATGTGAGATATGCGGGGGTCCTCACTCTTACACCACTTGTACTGCCACCCAAGACTACCCTTCTGAGAATGTGAATGCAGCATACGGTACCTATCCTCCGGCCGCTTATCAAGCTCGTCCTCAAGGTGACCGCAACCTGCTTAGCTACCGCTCTAACAACTATCTCTCACCACCTGGTTTTCCTCCTAATAACCCAAACCAACAACAAAGCCTCAATTGCCCTCCTCAACAACAACAACAACCTCGTGGACCATACATACCACCTCACAAACAACAACAACCACCTCAAAGAAACAACCAAGTTTACCAGCAACCTGCTTATCAACCACCCGCATATAATGCTCCTCCAAAACAACCCACCGCTTTACACCAAGAAGTGGAAACCTACATGAGGACTAACGATGTGATCGTGGGAAATCTTCAGCGGGAAGTGCTCAACTTGAAAGCAGACCTGGTGAAACAAGGGAACGATCTGAGAGCTGATATAAGAAACACTTTGGATAGTCAAACGAATGACTTAAAGAACATGATGGCTAGTTTTTTTCAAGGTAATCAACCCTCTTCTTCGGGTACTCTTCCGAGTAACACTGTTGCGAATCCAAGAGGGGAGATGAAAGCAATCACCACTCGCAGTGGCAAAGGTACCAAGGAACCCGAGCTTCCTATACATCCACCGGTGGTTGTGACTAAGGAGAATGAGTCACCTGCTCCTATTCCTCATCATTCTCCTTCCCCAATTTCTCCACCTCTTACTTCTACCCCTCCACCACCCAAGGATGTGAGTGATCCTATTCTCCCAAAGCCTTCCTCTTCTCCCGATATACCTTATCCATCTAGGTTGAGGAAAGAGAAGCTCAAAAGCAAGGATGATATTCAAGTTTCGAACTTTCTAAAAATGTTTAAACAATTGAATTTCAACATCTCCTTCGCTGAGGCTCTCGCTCACATGCCTAAGTACGCAAAAATGTTCAAAGATCTTCTTAGCGACAAGGAGAAGCTTCTTGATATGCTAACACCCAACTTAATGAGAATTGATCTGCAGTGCTCTTAAGGAAATTGCCAACCAAGCTTGGTGATCCGGGTCGTTTCTTAATCCCTTGTAACTTCCCGGGAGTAGAGAATTGCATGGCCCTAGCCGATCTAGGTGCCAGTATCAACTTAATTCCTTTAAGTGAGTGGAAGCAATTATCTCTCCGTGAGCTAGTCCCCACCAAAATGACTTTGGAATTAGCTAACCGTACGGTTGCTTATCCAGTGGGGATTGCCGAAGACGTCTTTGTAAGAGTCGACAAATTCACTTTTCCTGCCGATTTCGTCGTTATGGACTACGATATGGACCCTCGTGTGCCATTGATTGTTGGTCGTCCATTCTTGAGGACCAGTCGCACTCTCATCGATGTTGAAGCCGGTGAGCTTATCATGAGAGTGGGTGACGATAAAATTGTCTTCAACATGGGAAAGTTGTCTAACAGCCTTATTCATACGAAAGTGTTAATTGTATTGACGTGCTTAATGAGGCTTGTGAAGAACACTTCAAAGATGCTTGTAAAAGTATTCCTACCTCTCTTCCCAATGTTGAGACCGTTTCCTCTATTGATTCATCACTATCTCTATTTGGAGAAAGTGATTTCCTTTGGAAAGATTTGGAAGCCACCATGGGAGATGTGAACTTAGCTAATGATGATTCTACCACCAATTGGGATGAAGATCTCCGCCTCATTGAGAACCTTCTTAAAGAAGACAATCTTTCTCCACCATCTCCCACGGTTATTGCTATCGATGCTCCGACTTTGAAAACGCCTCCCATCGAAAATCCTCCGGATTTAGAAGTTAAGGAGTTGCCGCCTCATCTTGAGTACGCGTTTCTTGAAGAAGAGAAGAAGTCGCCCGTCATCATTGCTAAGGACTTGAAAGAAGAAGAGAAATCTCGCCTCATCGCCGTGCTTAAAGATCATAAGAAGGCAATTGCTTGGAAAATTTCCGATATCCGCGGAATTGATCCGAACTTTTGTACTCACAAGATTCTCATGGAAGATGACTTTAAACCCGTAATCCAGAGCCAAAGAAGGGTTAATCCTCGCATTCATGACGTCATCAAACAAGAGGTTATCAAACTTCTAGATGCAGGCTTGATCTACCCTATTTCGGATTCGCCGTGGGTAAGTCCCGTCCATTGTGTGCCCAAGAAGGGCGGAATAACCGTTGTTTCCAATGAACACAACGAGTTGATTCCCACTCGTCTCGTTACTGGGTGGAGAGTTTGTATTGATTATCGCAAGCTCAATGATGCCACGAGAAAAGATCACTTTCCTCTTCCCTTCATGGATCAAATGCTCGAGCGTCTTGCGGGTAATGATTATTACTGCTTTTTAGACGGTTTCTTCGGGTATTTTCAAATTCCTATCGATCCCAAGGACCAAGAAAAGACCACATTCACTTGTCCCTACGGAACATTTTCTTACAAACGCATGCCTTTTGGTTTATGTAATGCTCCTGGGACGTTCCAAAGGTGTATGATGGCTATCTTCCATGACATGGTGGAAGACACTATGGAAGTATTCATGGATGATTTCTCGGTTTATGGCGATTCTTTCTCTGCTTGCCTTGCCAATTTAGAACGTATGCTGAAGCGGTGTGAAGACACTCGCTTTGTTCTTAACTGGGAAAAATGCCATTTCATGGTAAAAGAGGGCATCGTGCTAGGACACAAAATCTCCAAAGCCGGTCTTGAAGTAGACCGTGCTAAAGTCGATGTTATCGCTAAGTTTCCTCCACCTTCAACCGTGAAGGGTGTGAGAAGTTTTCTCGGTCATGCGGGCTTCTACCGTCGATTCATCAAAGATTTTTCTCAAATCGCTCGCCCGATGACCCACCTCTTGGAAAAAGACACTCCTTTTATCTTTTCCAATGAGTGTCTTGAAGCCTTCAACTTGCTTAAGGATAAGCTTACTAAGGCACCCGTCTTGGTTACCCCTAATTGGGAGCTTCCCTTTGAGTTGATGTGCGATGCTAGTGACTTTGCTATTGGTGCGGTTTTGGGCCAAAGAGTGAATAAACACTTCCAACCAATCCACTATGCTAGCAAGACAATGACGGGGGCTCAATTGCATTACACGACAACCGAAAAAGAGCTTTTAGCTATTGTCTATGCTTTTGAAAAGTTCCACCCCTATCTTGTCCTTTCTACCACAATCGTTTACACCGATCATTTCGCATTGAAGTACTAGTTAACTAAGCAAGATTCTAAACCAAGACTTCTTTGCTGGGTTTTGCTACTCCAAGAATTTAAAATCGAAATTCGCGATAAAAAAGGAGCTGAAAACCTAGCCGCGGATCATCTCAGTAGACTTGAGGATCCTTACCAAGGGGATCATCCGAACAAAGAAATCAATGATTCTTTTCCCCTGGAGACCTTAATGTCTATCAACTCGACTGCTGATGAAACCCCGTGGTTTGCGGACATTGCAAACTACTTGGCGGGTGGAATCCTCGTTGACGGGTTAACATCCCAGAAAAAGAAGAAGTTCTTTAACGACATTAAGACTTACTTTTAGGATGACCCGTATCTATTCAAACAATGTGCTGATTTGATTATTCGCCGATGTGTTGATGGACCGGCAGCTTTGGAAATCCTTGACGCTTGCCACAAAGGACCCACCGGTGGTCACTTTGGTCCCAACAACACCGCCAAAAAAGTGTTTGACTCGGGATTTTATTGGCCCACCATCTATCGTGACGCTCACGATATGGTTAAACGATGTGATGCTTGCCAAAAACAAGGCAAGATCACACATAAAGACGAGATGCCTCAGAATTTCATTCAGGAATGTGAAATCTTTGATGTTTGGGGTATCGACTTTATGGGGCCATTCCCTTCTTCTAAAGGAAACAAATACATCCTTGTTGTCGTTGACTACGTCTCCAAGTGGGTTGAAGCGAAAGCTTTACCCACTAATGACGCAAGGGTGGTTTGTAACTTTTTGAAATCGCTATTCGCTAGATTCGGTGTGCCTCGTGCCATTATTAGTGATCGCGGGACTCATTTTTGCAATGACCAATTTGCTAGAGTCATGGCTAAGTACGGTGTAAATCATCGTCTTTCCACCGCCTACCACCCACAAACTAATGGTCAGGCTGAAATATCCAACCGAGGATTAAAGCGAATTCTTGAAAGAACCGTGGGAGAGCATCGTGCCTCATGGGCTGATAAACTTGATGATGCTTTGTGGGCTTTTCGTACCGCATACAAGACTCCGATTGGTTGTACACCATATCGTCTCATGTACGAAAAAGCGTGCCACCTCCCCATTGAGTTGGAGCACAAGGCTTACTGGGCCTTGAAGTGGGCTAATTTTGATATCAACAAAGCCGGTGACCTACGCAAGATCCAACTCAATGAGCTAAATGAACTCCGGAATGAGGCTTATGAAAATTCTTTGATCTGTAAGGAGAAGACTAAGCTCATTCATGACTCTAAGATTAAGAACCGAGAGTTCCAAGTTGGAGACAAAGTTTTACTCTTTAACTCTCGGTTGAAAATCTTTTCAGGCAAGCTGAAATCTCGTTGGTCCGGCCCATTCACCATTGCCCAAATTTTTCCATATGGTACTCTCGAGCTCGCTCAACCTAATGGACCTAATTTTAAGGTGAATGGCCAACGAGTGAAGTTGTACTTTGGTGAGGACATCTCTCAGGAGATGATTCCATCCCTCACCACGTTCCCCATGAACTAATTCTGGGTCGAGTCAGGCTCGTGACTCGGTTATCAAAAACAAGCGCTCCTCGGGAGGCAGCCCGAGTATCTATCCCTTTTCGTTTTAACCTCCTAAGTGTAGGGGACCTATATAGGTGTTTGTCTTTGTGTGGTGATGTGATTACAGGGATGAATGCACTTTTGGAACCTTTGAAGAACCGTGCTCCCGTGTTATCCGAAATCCGGTTCTATCTCTCAACTATCGTGATTCAATTTTCTTCATATTCACATTTGAAATTCATCACTTTAGTCGTCTCTTCCTTAACTTGAGTTAACCAACGTGCACAATGTCATAAGTGTAGGGGAGACTTTTCCCACATGCTTAAACATTGAGGACAATGTTTATCTTAAGTGTAGGGGGGACTTCTATCGAAGTTTTAAGTGGAGTTTTCCATGAAAATGCCTTCATTTAACCGGAAAATCATCTTTTTCAACATTTTTCAAATTTTTAATTAACTTTGGCCATTTTGTCGTAATTTTTAAATTTTTATCGTCGCTTTCATATGTATATATCTCGCAATAAAGTCAAAAATATTAATAAGTGGTGTAGCTAGTTTAGAAGTCTTTGACATATTAGGCCCGTTGCGATTATTTTGACTCAACCCGAATAGACTTATCCAAATTTATTATAGCTAGTATCCTTAACCATGTAGACCTTAATTGGTTTATTAGGCTAAGTATCCACGAGTCTCATTACTTGAGATTTTAAACTGTGGAGAACGAGAAATGATAGAGTCAATTATAAGTCGGTATTCTTGCGCAAGCTCACTTGGTGTAATTATCTGCCTATTCTCCCATCACTTGCTAATAATTTATCTGCAATAAGTAAGGGCGTACGATTTGAAAAGTTACTTAGCTTCTAGCCCAAGATCGTTTAAAAGTTGCTCGGTAATGATAAGAGTTCATAGCCAAGGCATAACTTATGAAGCGGGGCGCGAAGATTGGCGAGTCCGAAAAGGCCCTAACAAGGCATGAGGATTCCATTTTATTGCTAAAGATCCAAAGTGATGTGAAAAGCATTATTCCCAAAATCAATATGAAGGATCAAGACTCATGACAAAAAGCAATCAACTCCCATAAAGATCATGGAGAAGTCTATCCGAAAAGACCCTAACAAGGTATGAGGATAAATAGATCCAAGTCCGAAAAGGAGGCGGATCGTTGTATCTCAAAATCCCAATTAGAGATTGAAGAAATAATCATGAAGTCGTGGTCAAAAAAGTTGGAGTACCCCTCAAAAGTCTCCAAGTGAAGAAACTCTATTACGAAGAGAAGACCATTATCTCAAGATATGAAGTATGAAGTACATGCCAAATATCGGCCCGAGAAAGGTCTCAAATCGTGAACCAAGTTATGCCAAGATATGAACTTTTTGATATCCCGAGAAGCAGTTTTAAGAGATTTTGTCCTTTAGCTAACTATTGATCAAATCGTCCTACTTTGCTTTCAGCCTAAATAAACTATCGAAATAAGTCCAAAAATGCATCTTCATGATCATTCTAAGACAAAAATAAAATATAAGAGATACACCTAGGAATAAGGGAGTTTAAGCATTTAATTAAGCCATGTGTGTAAGTGTTTGATATGCTAACTTATAATAACAATGATCTCGTTTTTAAGCTTAGTTTGGGGAACGTGAAACTTGAGGATGATAAATCTTCGCAGCACCAAAGCCCTAATGTAAGTCCTTGATCTCTTTGCAAGTTATTTCCATCCTTTAGTTTACTTTAAAGTTTTGGTTTCTCTTAGTACTTTAATTTTTGTTTAGTAGTATGTTAATAAGGCCAAGGTTCATTGATTATGAGAAAAATGTAAATTTGCTTTATCACTAAGCATTGCATGAGGGCATGGTAATGGTTAAGTGTAGGGGATTTGATAGGTGTGTAAACACCCATCCTGTTACCACTTATTTCTGGCTATAATAAGACCAAAACACGTATTTAATATCATTTGTTTGGAATTATGCGTGGTTTTTGTGTTTATTGTGTTTTCAGAGTCAACCGGATGATTATTGAAGAAAACATGGGATTGCACGGGTTTTATCGAAGAAAAAGACTGAAGACGAAGTCTATTGTCCAAAAGATGCAAAAGATTTGAAGTCATTGTGCCTATTTGAAGATTTATCGAAGAAAAGGACCAAAGATGGAAGATTTACACATGACGAAGAAACTCAAGTCTATTAAACGAAGAAATTAAAAGACGAGTTGGATTTAATCGTCGACAAATCCCGAATCAGAATCGAAAACGTCAACTTTTCTGAAAAGACGAGAAGACAAGAAGATAGGGAGAAAATCCCACTCACCAACCAAAAGGGAGACCTATATAAAGATTTCCCTTCACACTTTTCATTGAGTTTTTTTCCTCCTTTTTTCTCTCTTTCTGTTCGTAGGCATCACCAACACCATTAGGGTGTTTGGTGATTTTGATTCTTGTTTTTGTTCTTAAATCTTGTAAGTTTAATCCTTCATTTTGTTTACTGAATCTTAATCATCAATACAAGTTTTTATTTAATCTTTTCATTCCTCTTGTTCATCATCATCTTTTTATTCAAAGTTCTAAGGTTCTTATTAATTTGATTTTCATCTTCAAAAGTTGTTGATTTTGTGTTTTTATGATTGGGATTTGATCCTTATGGTAAATAGATGATTATGGGTTAATTTGGTAAAACCTTTTTGTTTATTTGGCTTGTTTTGATTTAAATTCGTATTCCCGTGTTAAGTTACTGCCAACTGTTCTTCATTCCCAGGTTATTCCGTATTGTCCATTTGCTCTTTCCCTTATTCGGAATATTCACATATTCCGAATATCCTTTTTCCTTTTTCCTTATTCGGAATATTATATATATTCCGGATAGTCCTCTTCCACTCTCTTCTATTCGGAATATTTCTTTATTCCGCATAGCTCTTCATTCCGGATTGCCTTTATATTCCGCATGGTGTTATTATTCCGAGTAACCTTTTATTCCGAGTAACCATAATATTCCGCATAGAACCTTTATTCCGCATAATGACTCCATTCCGCGTAGGTCATTTATTCCGCATAGACTCTTTATTCCGAATGGCCACTCATTCCGCGTAAGGAGTTTTATTCCGAGTAGCAGACTTATTCCGGATCACCATTTATTCCGAATAGAGCAAGTTTTCAGTAAGGATATTTTTCTGTTTAATCATTTAAGTGTTTTATTTAAATTCAAGTCTTACTTCATTAACTATTTTTGGTTTTAAATCTTTATATACTTCATTTATTTATCTTTTTAGTAGAATAGAAAATCAAACCCACTATTTGTCACCAAGAACAAATCATTCCACTTTAAGCTGTGATCAATTCGAGAAGATTCCGAGAATCGAACTTTCAACAAGTTAAATCCTTGTATTAGTGGTGTGTCCAGCACACCTTACCCTACGGCTTTGGAGAAATTGGCATCTGCAAGGTTAGCTAAAAAGGGTCCTCATGTTGAGGATATGTGGGAGACTTTCAAGCAAGTTAAAATCAATCTCCCCCTTATTGATGCTATCAAGCAAATTCCTGCATATGCCAAGTTTTTAAAGGACTTGTGTACCCAGAAGAGGAAGCTGAAGGCGTCGTTGCCTAAAAAGATTGACCTAACTGAGCATGTTAGTGCAGTCTTTTATAGCTCCCTTCCTCCTAAATTCAAAGATCCTGGAGCACCGTTGATTTCAGTTGTTGTCGGAAATATTGCCATTAAGAAGGCGCTCCTTGATCTTGGTACCAGTATCAACATCCTTCCTGCTAGTTTGGTTGATAAGTATGACTTAGGAACTCTTCGTAAGACAGACACCATTATTTACTTAGCCGATCGATCTACCAAAATTCCTAGAGGTATCTTAGAGGATGTAATTGTGAAAGTTGATAATTTCTATTACCCAGTTGACTTCTTTGTTATGGACACCGAGTCGCAATACAAAGATGTTCAACCAACTATTATCCTTGGGCGCCCATTCTTAGCCACGATAGATGCTAGGATTAATTGTCGGACTGGCGCCATGGATATTACCTTAGGTAATAAGAAGATAAGATTGAATGTGTTTAATTCTATGAATTCTCCTACGATGAATGAATGTTACCAAGTAGATGTGATTGATGAGGAAGTTCAAAAGCATGCATCCCGTATGCTTAAGGATGATCCTTTGGAATTATATCTAACTGGTGATAATTAGAAGATTCTTGATGTTGCTGAAGTTCTAGAGATTCAAGAGTGTTTGGTCAGTTCTTTGGACCATCAAAAACCACCTTGGTCGTATAAAGTGGAGCCCTTACCTTCTACTTTTGACACGGCTACGAAGCCGTCTTTGGAGGTGCCTCCAACTCTTGAGCTAAAACCTTTGCCATCCAATCTCAAATATGCTTTTTTAGGTCCTAACAATACATTACCCGTTATTGTTGCTTCTGATCTTTCTGAATCACAAGAGGAAGCACTTCTAAAAGTGCTTTCCAAGTACAAAGCAGCAGTAGGATGGACGATTGCAGACTTGAAGGGATCAGCCCTTCATTATGTATGCATCGAATTGTTACGGACCCAGATATTAAGCCAGCAAGAGATGCGCAAAGGCGTCTGAATCCTAATATGAAAGAGGTAGTGAAGACAAAAGTTATTAAATGGTTAGATGCTGGTATCATCTATCCCATCTCGAATAGTAAATGGGTAAGTCCTACTCAAACGGTGCCTAAAAAGGCCGGAATCACCGTTGTTGAAACCGAGAATGGGGAAAAGCTCACAACCCGACCAGTCACTGGGTGGAGAGTTTGTATAGATTACCGTAAGCTGAATAATTCCACATCTAAAGATCACTTCCCACTACCCTTCATTGATCAAATAGTTGAGAAGCTTTCTGGTAAGAAGTTCTATTGCTTCTTGGATGGGTACTCTGGTTATAATCAAATACCCATCCATCCTGATGACCAGGCCAAAACTACATTTACGTGTCCATACGAGACGTTTGCATTTCGAAGAATGCCTTTTGGCATGTGTAATGCACCGGCTACCTTTCAGCGGTGTATGATGAGTATCTTTTCTGACATGGTTGGAGAATCTGTAGAGATATTTATGGATGATTTCTCCATCTTTGGTCAATCTTTTGAAAGCTGCCTTGATCAGCTTGAAAGCGTGTTAAAAAGATGCACCGGAACTAATTTGGTGCTTAGTTAGGAGAAGAGTCGTTTCATGGTTCGAGAGGGAATTGTATTAGGGCATGTTGTGTCTGAAAAAGGATTTGAGGTTGACCGTGCCAAATTTCAAGTAATTTCGACCCTTCCTCCTCCCACTACCGTCAAAGGTGTGCGTTCTTTTCTTGGTCATGCCGGGTCTATGGGCGATTTATTAAAGATTTTAGTGCAATATCAAAGCCTCTTTGTAATCTACTCTTAAAAGATGCACGCTTTGACTTTAATGAATCATGTCTTAAAGCATTCAATATGCTTAAGCAAAAGCTTGTAGAAGCCCCAATTCAACAATCACCTGATTGGTCGAAGCCTTTCGAGATCATGTGTGATGCAAGTGATTATGCCGCTGGGCGGTTCTAGGACAGCGGGTCGATAAGAAACCCGTTGTAATCTTTTATGCTAGTAAGACTTTTCAGAAGCTCAAATGAATTACACCACTACTGAAAAAGAGTTGTTAGCTGTGGTTTTTGCTCTTGATAAGTTTAGGTCATATATTTGGGGGCATTCTAAGGTGATAGTATTTTCAGATCATAGTGCCTTAAGACATTTGTTGACTAAGAAAGAGACAAAACGAGGTTGCTTAGGTGGATTTTGCTTTTATAGGAATTTAATCTTGAAATTCGGGATAAAAAGGGGTCAGAAAATGTAGTTGCCGACCATTTGTCTATAATTATCCCTCCGCCGTTCAACCCTTCTGATGTGATTAAGGAAAGCTTTCCGGATGAAAGTTTATTTGAGGTTTCTAAGGTTCCTTGGTACGCAAATATAGTTAATTACCTAGCTGTTAAAAAGCTTCCGGATATTTGGTCCAATCAACAAAGAAAATAGTTCTTCTCCCAGCTGAAGCATTATTTTTAGGAGGATCCGGAGCTTTATAAGGTGAGTGCTGACCAAGTTTTTAGGAGATGTGTTCCCGACCATGAGCATATGGACATATTGGGTCATTTCCATTCTTATGCATGCGGTGGACACTTTGGTGCTACAAAAACTGGGCATAAAGTCCTACAAAGCGGTTTCTTTTGGCTGACTATCTTCAAGGATGCCCGGTCTTTTGTAAAAGCATGTATTCGTTGCCAACAAGTTGGTGGGATTTCAAGGCGTGATCAAATGCCTATGAATCCTATACTTGTTGTTGAGATCTTTGACGTGTGGGGTATTGACTTTATGGGACCATTCCCCACTTCACATGACAATGTTTACATTTTAGTGGCAGTTGATTATGTGTCTAAGTGGGTAGAGGCTGAGGCTACTAGAACCAATGACCATAGTGTAGTTCTTAAGTTTGTTAAGAAGAATATCTTTGCTAGACATGGAATTCCTAAGGCTATAATTAGTGATGGGGGTTCCCACTTTAAGAACTTTCGATTTGGGAAATGATTGAAACATTATGGAGTTAATCATAGGATAGCTACCCCTTATCACCCACAGACTAGTGGACAGGTTAAAGTATCTAATAGGGAGATTAAGAGAATTTTGGAAAAGACCGTTCGTATTGATAGGAAAGATTGGTCCTTGTGGTTAGATGATGCTTTGTGGGCATATAGGACGGCTTTTAAGACTCCTATTGGTATGTCACCGTATAAGTTGGTATATGGCAAGGCGTGTCATTTACCGGTTGAGATAGAGCATAGGGCTGAATGGGCGATTAAGACCGCTAATCTGGATTTAAAGAAAGCGGGTAGTTCTAGGAAACATCAATTATCTGAACTAGATGAGATTAGACGTGATGCCTATGAAAGTTCTAGGATTTATAAGGAGAAAACCAAAGCTTTTCATGATCGACACATCACCAAGAAATCGTTCTTGGTTGGTCAAAAAGTTTGGTTATTCATTGCTAGACTTGAGCTTTTTCCGGGGAAGTTGAGAAGTAAATGGACGGGTCCATACATTGTGACTCAAATCTCTCCACACGGAGCCATTGAAATAAAAAATATGGTGGGTGGAGAGCCTTTTAAAGTTAATGGACATCGTTTGAAGCCGTATGTTGAGTTAGAAAGTGATCAGATGGAAACGGTGGATGTGGTTTACTTGGAACCACTTCAACCGTCTCAATAGCTCATTTGAGTTATGTCTGGCTGAAGACGGTAAACTTAGCGCTTCGCAGGAGGAAACCTGTGATTTGTGGAACTTTGTGGGTGTGTTCACTACAAACCCTCACGAGACAAAACTCGTCCAGTCGGGCTACCGAGTGGTTTAATGGTTGTTGCATACGCTAAATGCAAACGTGATTCCTACGAAAGTGAGTTAGGTTTTTGTTTTTTGTGTGAGTTTGTCAAATTGATTTTTAACCAAAATTTCAATTTAAAGTTTTTGCATTAGGGGAAATGCAATGCTTTAAGTTGAGGGGGGTGACACATGTGTTACATGTTTTTGTGTGAAATTTTGGTCAAAATGGGTTAAAATGTGATTTTTGGGAAAAATTAAAAAATTTTAATTTTTTTATAAGAATCTTGTGCTAATTAGATGTGGAAGTTTCTTCTACATATATGTTTGTTGGGTGTTTAAAGATTCCGAAGATTAGCTTGTGGATGATTTATTGGAGCAAGCTAGAAGATTTGGCCATAGATATCAGGTGCACCGATTCCATTATATAATTTGGTTATTAAATTGATTTGATTGTTTGCATGTAGCTAGTTAGGCATATGTATAATTTAGATGATCAAACCACGCCAGTTGAATTCCCTCTACTTACCTTTTCTTGGATCGAGTAGAAAGTTTGAATAAATAATATGAAATATAATAATGTAATAGTTGGGTTAGGACATTTGAAATTGATCTTATTTGACTCGCCACCCGCGCACGGTGGCCTTAGAAAAGAGTTGGAGAACTGTCATAATTATTGGTGGTAGTCATATGCTGGGCTTGCCTATCTGATTCGTCACCCGTGCAAGGTGATACTTTAGTTGTTAGCATGGGTCAGACGCCAATTTTTATGATGGATAGCATTGCACTTAGCTGAGACAATTTTATGTGAAATAACCCAATCCTTGTATTGTTGTAATGAAATTAGGAAGATTAGTTTAATTTAGTACATTGTATAATTATACTATGTGGTAGATAATTCTATCATGTGATGTACCAATAGGCACGAAGTATAATTGTTCCCATTTAATTAAAACATACTAAATTAACCGGTTCCCATGGGCCGATGTGTCTTAGTATGCACCTATAGAATAGATATTCATTTTCTGAATAATTGGTCTTTATATCAACCTTGAAAGGAGTGTATAAAGCGTTCGAGATGACTTGTATAAGAAACGGTCCCGAATGGCTAAAAAAAGAGAGCTTGTGTGTGATGTGAAAAAAAATAAAAAAAAAAACGAAAAAAAAATTGTGAAAGAAAAAAAGAAAAGAAAAGAAAGGAGGTGAAAGTAAGTAAGTTTAAGTATGATGGCTTATGATGTGCTCTTATGTTATAAAAACTCCAATGTTATAAAATGTTTACGATATTTTCACCTCTTGTTTTAGATTAATGTTTAGATTGATTATAGGTGTGTAATAGGTACGTTAGACACATGGTTAATTATATGAAACATAAAGTAAATAGAGTCAATGGGAATGGTTATGCTAAGTGTTTAAAAGGACAAAAATATTGGTAATCATTTTGGATTATTTGTCGTGTAGGATGGTTATTAGTGTATTAGGTTGAATGTGATCTTTTTGAAGAAATTTCAATAGTATGATTAAAAATTATGAAATTAACATGCTTGTATATTTTTATTTTATTTTTACTCGAGACGGTAAAAGTTAAGTTGAGAGGAGTTAATCGGTGTATTTTGCATTCACCTCCTAGCATGTTAATTTAGCATAATTGTATATTTATTTGTCGTTATATATGTACTTTGAGTGTGTTTTGTGATTATGTAGGTTACGAGCGAAATGGAATAATATGGCCGCTTAATTAATCTTTTTTGGAGAAAAGATATTGTGAGCGCTGATAAATGAAGAAAAAATATCGAAGAAAAAGATTTGAGCGCGCCGCAATATTTTCGGTCATCTTTTATTTGTTCGGGCTTCGTTCGAGCAATTATTGATGTTGGGTTATTTTTTATTGGGCCAAAATTATTATATGCCAAAAGAATAAAATAAAAAATAAATAAATAACTTTTGGGCCCAATACCCAATAACCCACCATGGAATATTATCTATATATAGTCGGATACCAAAGAAAAGTGAGGGTCGACATTCATTAAAAAAGAAAGGCGATCAATTGTCCTTCGGGAAAAAATTATAACGGCGCATCATTGGCAATTAATTACAAACGACGACAAGAGCATAAAAAAAAGACGATCATTCGTCATTGCATTCCTTATTGGTGGGTGAATTGAATAGCAGACAAAGAAGAATAAAAGAGATTCTACCACAATTGTATTATTGGTAGAATACACAATTGATATTTTGTGAAGAATATCAATCTCAGCCGCCACTTTTGTGGGAAAAAGAAAAGTGGGAGCCACAAGAGAAAATTAATTAAAAGAAGTGGGAGAATGAAGGTTGCACAACGGGTCGGGTACACCGCGATGTCCAGCTAATTTTGTTGTAATTCCTTCCGGTAACTTTATTTATGGTTTGATCACTACTTTTGGATTATTATATTTTTATTACATTGATTTATGATTTATTTATAAATTATTTTTATTGACTTCAAATTATGTTTAATTATTTGTGCGAGACAATTTATTGTTAGTTAACGATCCATACTTATTTTATTTAGTTAAAAAAAGATGGTCGTATAATCGATATAAATTGTACCTAAATAAATTGTTAAAACATAATTATTGGTTGAATTAATATAAGATTTATTATCGCGAGTCATTGATAAACATAATAAATGCCAACATTAATTCGTTCATATTAAGTCAAAATAATCTTTGTAATCGGTTCTAAAAAGTTTCGATAATCCATAAGTGTGATCAACCATAAATATTAGGAGCTGTAAGGGATTGCATTTTTCTTTTAATTGTTTACATCTTTAGTTTATTTTTCTAGCTTAATTATTAGCTTAATAATTATTTTAATTTTTAATCCGCATTTTTATTATTAAAAGTATTTTAGTTGTTAGAATTCAAAACCAAAACCTTTATTGATCAGTTATCACCCCAAAACTTAAACTAAAACCACATAGTCCTCGTGGATCGATACCCGCTTACCCTATCTAGTATAAGGTAATTAGGTTATTTTTTGACCGACACATCGACCTCGATCAGATCACGAGCTATAGACTACTTAGGACTTTGTAACTTGGAGTGACCTCCCTTAGGGGGGAGATTGTTAGAAATACGTTTTTAAGTAATTAGAAAGGATCGGTCACTCAAACGATATATACGTAGTATGGGCTCGTGATCTAGTTATGTAACAATATAACCCATTAAGCCCACTTGTAGGGTGGCTATATATACCCCCTCCTAGCATGTTAGGAGGGGTTGTTGGTTCCACATTCAATCTTAATCTAATATTCTTGTTTTCTCCACCCTTTCTCTCCTTTCTCTCTCTAGATCTTATCTATGTCTCTCTTATTCTTCATCTCCTTCTCTCTAATTAGATCAATCAAACATATAGAATAATCTAATGATTACGTGGACCTACAATTTCAAATCTGTTGTGCATTAGTTTTTCAAAACGTTTTGAAAGTTTTGGGTTCGTAGAACCAAAAATAATGGCATCAACATAAACTTGCACCAGCAGTATGTCATCCCCATATTTGTTAATAAAGAGAGTAGGATCAATAGAACCTTTGGAGAATCCTTTAGAAACCAAGAAATTTGATAGTTCTTCGTACCACGCCCTTGGAGCTTGTTTAAGTCCATATACAGCCTTCTCGAGACGGTAGACTTTGTCAGGATGATGAGGATCTATGAATCCTTCTGGCTGATTCACATACACTTATTCCTTTAAATGACCGTTGAGAAAAGCAGTTTTAACGTCCATTTGATAAACCGTGAAGCCCTTATGTGCATCATAAACAAGGAATATCCTGAATGCTTCCAAATGATTCATCGTAATCTATTCCTTCTTGTTGAAGGTATCCGTTAACCACAAGACGAGATTTGTTTTCGATGATTGTTTGTTCTTCATCCAATTTGTTTTTCCAGATCCATTTAAAATCGAGAACCGCTGTTCCATATGGTCGGTTGATAAGTTCCCATACTCTAAGTCTTTCAAATTGATGAAGTTCGTCTTGTAGTGATTCAATCCACGCGTAATCAATCATGGCCTGTTTGATGTTTGTAGGTACAGTGAAACTCACGGTGAGTGCATACATACATACATCGCCATCGATTTCGAGTTGTCTGCGTGTTTGAACCGGTTGTGAAGGATTTCCAATTACTTGAACCAATAGATGATCACGAGTCCAATGGTGAGTGGATGGATATCGTTGATAGAATGTATACATGTTTGACGGATCAACATGTTGAGTAGAAGACTCTCCAACTTCGCGTACAGGTGTACCAAATGGGTTGATAAATTCTTTGTCACACCCCACCATGGCGGAATATGGGGCGCGACATATGGATATCATCACAACAATAGCGTGTCTATAGAGTTAACTAAATGAAATAGAAATGTCATAAAAAGGTGACACAATGTCATGACAATATCTCAAACAATGCAGGCGTCTAGGTAAGTAGGTAACAGGCCTACCTCTTACCAAAGACATTCAAATAACACACATCAAACATATAGGTATCAAACAATATACTAAATCAAAAGACAAAATAAAATCTAAGAGGAAAGGGATTCCTCCTAATGCAATTCTAGCAGCCTCTAGACTCTAGCCACACTTCTAATAGCATCCTTCTCAACTACCTCACCTAAAAATGACACTAAAATCTATCAACATAAAGTTGGTGAGAACATAGGTTTAAATTATCAAAACATCTTAAGAACCCTTACCAACCGCTGTAAATAGTTGAAGAAAAACAATTTATAGTAATGGACCATAATGTGATAATCATGCTACATGCATCCACAACAAAACTCAATCCAAGTACCAATCACATCTACAATTCACAAAGCACACTATAATAGTCAAGAAGTATCCCGTCACACACACAAGAACACACACCACACTATCCGGATCTTTCCCACACCACCTGTGGAAGATGAACTATATCCCCGTCGAGATATCTTGCCTCCGAAGAGACGATGCACAAGTACTCAGGACGGATCGTGCCCCCCGAACCAAGAACTCAGGACGGATCGTGCCCCACGAACCAAGAACTCAGAACCAAGAACTCAGGACGGATCGTGCCCCACGCTCCACACACATCACAACTGGTCCCATAGACGCCCATACATCTATGTACCAATCCCAATCATAACACAATCAAGATTCACATATCATAACACATATCAAAGCACATATGAGAACACATAAGCACGCAAGTTACACAATAACACATCTATGTCCAAACATTTATAAAAATATAGTACCAAAACATTTTAAGAACACCACAAGTGTCATCTCCATCCCATACTAGAAGAAAACATTTAAAAATTTAGTAAAAATAGGACTATGAACTCACCTGATAGCACATCAAGCTAGCACTCCTGCAAACCTATAAAATCATACACGACACCCTTAGCTCAGGTCTTAACACCCAATGTTGTCCCTAATATGTGATGTTATACTACACGAAATAAAGAAAGAAAGGTAGAAATGAGAAGAATTCTTGAGAGAGAAAGTAGTGAGAGAAAGTAGAGAGAAGTGTGTGAACTTGGTGAGATTAGATTAAGAAAAGTGAGAAATACAAATGACCATCCACCCTCCTAACATGCTAGGAGGGTAGTATATATAGTCCACCCACATGCGGGCTTTAATGGACTATATATTGGGCCGGGCTTGTCTTTTGGACTTTAATTAGTTTAAATCCAAGCCCGTGAACCACGACTAAATAACTACTTATTACAACGTTCTAATAAATATTACAATAGAAACCTATGACCGAACATTCTTGTTTGACTCAATATTTTGAGGCTAACAATCTCCCCCAATGTGAGGTCATTCCTCTTTGATATTTGGATTCCAATGGAGATTTATGAATTTCGTCATAAATGAGTCTTGAACGTGTAACAATAGGTAGTTTTGTTCCTTCATGCTGTGATCTTTGAGCCTTTGTCGTTGTCTTTCGACTTTGTCTTTAAGTCTTGAGATCTTCAAATCATCCTTGACTTGTCATTGCCATGTTGCGATCTTGTGTCTTTATCCACATGCTCACACTATCAATTGTTGGATAAGTCTTTGGGCATGAATATGTGGTTGTGAATCTTTGACTTTGCTGAGTACACCGTGACGCCACCTTCTCGAGACAAAACATAGACACGGACTGAATGGCTTTGACATTCGTCCTAAATCGGTAGCGTTTTACCTCCGGTCGGTGAAGACCGTTATACGATATTAAATATCGTACCTGTGATCAGGTAGATTCAATTAAGAATCTCCTTGACAGGGTTTCGCGGCTGTACTAGCCGTTCTCTTTACTCGACCGTCTCAAAGCAAGACTGCGAACATAAAGAGTGAATCAATTGGATAGATATCCGCTTGATTAAAGTTGTCAATTCAAATTCCTGGAACAAGTTTGATTCATTAAGAATCTTACCATTGTTGCTTTCCAGTTGACACAAGTTTGATTCATAAGAATCTCACAAGTCACCTACCGTAGCGCTGTTTGATGTTGACGCTAGAAGGATTTCCATTCGTCACTGTGAATATTAATGAATATCACTCTGAATGTTCTGGCAAGACCATAAAGATATTGCGTAGATACCTGAAACGAGTTTGAATCAATTCAGAATCAAACCACTGTTGCTTTTCAGTTTTACATATGTTCAATTCATAAAGAATCTTGCATATGACCTACCGCAGTGCTGTTTGATGTTAACACTGGAAGGATTTCCACTCATCATTGTGAATACTAGGTAGTATCACTCTGAGTGTTCTAGCAATATCGCAAGGATATAGCGTAGGACTCTCTTGATCTTCATCCGTGTGTCCTAACGAGATTTGATTGATCTCTTGGCTCTAGACTCGATTTGTGCACTTTTAGTGGTCGGAGGCTGGAGCAGATGCCACCTATTCAATATCAACTATCTCGGAGTGAGAAAGTCAATAGAAGTCGTGTTGATCTCCGTGACAATAAAACAAACTTCTTTTGAGAGAAGCCTGAGTAGCTAGGAAAGGGTTGTGCTTCACATCACTGGGTCCATGATGAGTTTGTCTTCATGATGGGTTGACCCGGTTTCTGCCTAAGTTGTATGGAGGGCTTCTTTCTTTACACCCTTTATCCTTACATTTCTTTTTCATTCTTCAACCCCTTCAATGCTTACCAAGACATCATTACTAACACCTTGTTGTGATTGTTCCAGTGCTAGCATCAGTACTTAGTCGGCATTCAGCTACGTTCACATTCTACTCCATCTTTCCTAAGGACTTCTAATAATCTATTGGATTGTCCCTGGGAAGATCCCTCCGGTTCTGGTTGGATCATAGGACTTAAACCTAACCACCCTTTTGACACCAATAACGTCGTGAATTAAAGATGTTGTGGGTATTTGATCGTAACCATGAAAACCACTTTAAATTCTAACAAAGTGTTTGAAAAAACATTTAACACCTTGCTAGTTTTGTCGTTTTAGAAATGCTCCCCCTTCACATGTGCATCGATACTCGAAAGTGTTTTGCACATGTAGGTAAGAGTTAAAGTGCATGAGTCTTATATTAGATCACATTTTAATCACATTTTCTCCCCTATCTCTAATATATAAAATCTTTTGATATTAGAGATACCAAATTTGATTAAAATATATTTTGAAAAAGAGTCTTGAAATCTCCGGGAGAAAGATGTGTTAAGCTTTTGCATGAAGTTGAAATGCTCCCCCTCAAAAATTGATCCAATTGAATTGTCATTATGAGGATATGATCCACATTTCGCTTTTTGAGGATGGGAGTTTGTTGAACACACAATTTTTGAAAGATTTTGAAAAATCATTGATAAATTCTTAAAAAAATTGTGTTCAACGCTTTTTGAAAAATCCTATTTCTTTTTGGCGAAGAGGTTTTTCTAAAGCATAAACTTGAGTTCACAGACTTTGAATGTCTTGACGAATCCACTCAAGTGTAAGAAGATTTAACTTCTTTTGCTAAGGGTAAGAGCACGAAATCGTACACTCCCCCGTGAATATAGATCCGGGTTGCAATCTGAAAGTGATTACAAGCCATTGTGTTGAGCTCAAAACGTTGAATGTTTTGTGACAAGCTCAACCCAAGATAGATTGCTCTACCCGTTGTTGGAAATATTGTCCAAAATAGACAATTTCCTTTTGAAAAAAAATAGAAATGACATGTTTTGAAAAATATTTACAACTTTCATTCGAGCTTTATGTACACACCCGTGTCGTTATTGAGCGACATTTCTAGGTACGTCCATATTATCGATACTGAAAGACATGTCGAGAAGAATATTTTTTGGATTTTCAAAGATTTTTTAATTTTGTATTTTCTTTTTCATTAATATTTACAGGTAGATGTTTGATAGATGAATCAAGCAGGCTTCTTTGCCAGAACCTCCAGTTCTGCTGGAGTCAAACATCTCATACCAATTTGCCTAACTAGATACGCAAACCTCTCTTTCGAAAGAGCTTTTGTAAACAAGTCAGCTAATTGGTAATCAGTTCCAACAAAGTATAATTCAACAATACCCTTTTCAACTTGTTCCTTAATGAAGTGATATCTGACATCAATGTGCTTCGTGCGGGAATGCTGAACCGGATTGCAGGAGATGGCTATGGCCGATTTTGAGTCACAGTACATAGGTACTTTATCAAAATGGAAGCCATAATCCGTGAGTTGTGTTCTCATCCAAAGAACTTGAGCACAACACGCAGATAGAGACACATACTCCGCTTCGGCTGATGACAGTGACGTGCAATCCTGCTTCTTGGAAGACCATCCCACAAGCTTGTCTTGACCTAGAAATTGTGCACCACCAGAAGTACTTTTACGTGTATCAAGACACCTTGCATGATCAGAATCTGAATAGGCCGTTAGAAAGAAACCGGTTTCCCTCGGATACCAGAGTCCCATGTGAATGGTATTCTTAAGGTACCGAAAGATCCGTTTAACCTCCTTGAGGTGCTTTTCAGTGGGTCGTGCTTGATATCGTGCACAATAACATGTAGCATGATGTATATCAGGTCTGCTTGCTGTCAAGTACATGAGGGACCCGATCATGGAACGATATCTCGTTTGATCAATGGGTAATCCCTCCAAATCAGCATCTAGGGATGAGGTTGATAATGGTGTCCCAACGGGGTCACATGATGTCATACCATGCTTTTTGATTATCTCTTGACAATACTTAGCTTGGTTAATAAAGATACCACTTGGGGATTGGTGAACTTGAATTCCTAGAAAGAATTTTAGTTCGCCCATCATAGACATTTCAAATCTGCTGTGCATTACTTTTTCAAACCATTTTGAAAGTTTTGGGTTTGTAGACCCGAAAATAATGTCATCAACATAAATTTGCACAAGCAGAATGTCATCCCCATATTTATAAGTGAACAAAGTTAAGTCAATGGAACCTTTTGAGAAACCTTTGGAGACCAGAAATTTCGAGAGTTCGTCGTACCACGCCCTTGGAGCTTGCTTGAGTCCATAAAGTGCTTTGTGGAGACGATACACCTTGTCAGGATAATGAGGATTGACGAATCCTTCCGGCTGCGTGACATAAACTTCTTCCTTCAAAGGACCGTTAAGAAACGCCGTCTTTACGTCCATTTGATAAACGATGAATCCCTTATGTGCAGCATAAGCAAGGAAAATTCTGACCGCTTCCATTCGAGCTACTGGTGCAAATGATTCTTCAAAATCAATACCCTCTTTCTGTCCATACCCTTTAGCCACTAGCCTAGATTTATTCTTGATGATCGTGTTCTCTTCATCCATCTTGTTTTTCCAGATCCATCGAAGATTTAATGGTTTTACATCGTATGGTCTGTCAACAAGTTCCCAGACTTTAAGTCTTTCAAATTGTTGAATTTCATCCGTCATCGATTCAATCCAAGCATGATCATCCAAGGCTTCTTTGATGTTTTTCGGTTCGGCTGAACTCACGGCGAGTGCGAACATACAAACATCGCCATCGGTGTGAAGCTGTCGTCTTGTACGAACGGGCTGTGAAGGGTTTCCAATTACATGAACCAAAGGATGATCTCGGGTCCAATGATGTGTTGAAGGATGTCGTTGATAGAACGTATGCATATTTGACGGATCAACATGGTGAGTAGAAGACTCTCCAGTTTCGTGTACCGGTGTACCGAATGGGTTGATAAATTCGTCTTCGTCAGATAATGCATTGTCTGCTTGATTTGTGTTCTCTGGAGCAATGACAGTAGTTGTGGATGTTGTAGGATCGATTGTTGAAGTAATATTCTGAGGAGGGAAATCTGCAGCAACCCGTGTTGAAGTAGATGAAGTTGTATCTGGTTGTTGACGATGATCGGTTTCATCATTCTTATCATGAGTGACAGCGGAAGACTTCGATGCAACTTGTTTCTCCCCCGTGAAATATTCATCATACATTGGTCCATATAACATTTCCAACTCTTCAAGTGTCGTGTCCACTGTCATATCTGCTCTAGGAACATGTTCAGGAACCAGCTTTGAACTTGACGGTTCATTGCCGTGGTCTTGAGTTCCGAGTTCCGTGCGGTTGTGAACGGAAGTCGTTTGTCGTTGTGGGTCGGGACTTAAACTGTTTTGTTCAAGTGCCATCTCTTGAGATTCATCAAATCGGATGTGAATTGTCTCGACAATCAATTTTGTTCTTTTGTTGAACACTCTATATCCCTTAGACTGAGTTGCATATCCCACAAGAATACATGCATCACCTTTTTCTTTCATCTTATCCAAATTTTCACCATCTCGTATAATGTAACAAATACATCCAAAAACATGAAGGTGTTTGAGTGAAGGTTTATGATCATGAATTATGTGATATGGTGTCTTTTCGTGTCTTGGGATAATTAAGGAGCGGTTTTGTGTGTAGCATGCGGTTGACACGGCTTCGGCCCAAAAGTATAGTGGAAGTTTTGAAGCGGATAATAATGTTCGAGCAGCTTCAACCAAAGTACGGTTTCGTCTTTCAACAACGCCGTTTTGTTCGGGTGTTCGAGCAATAGATGTTTCATGTTCAATCCCTTCGGCTTCAAAATACTTTCTCAGATTAGAATTCAAAAATTCTGTACCTCTGTCAGTACGAACCACTTTAACTTGAGCTTGAAGACCACGTTGTATCAATTTAAGGAAGCTGATGAGAACGTCGGGAGTTTCATCTTTGGATCTCAAGAAATGAGTCCATGTGTACCTTGAGTAATCATCGACTATTACTAGAATATATTTCTTGCCATTGATACTCTGAACACGCATGGGACCACACAGATCCATGTGAAGAAGATCTAACCGTCCTTTAGAGCTTGGTGTGGTCTTTGTTTTGAAGCTACTTCGTTTAGCTTTACAAAGTTCACAAGAAGAACAAAGATGATCTTTGATGAATTTCAAGCTTGGAAGGCCTCTCACAATATCTTTCTTGGAAAGCAAGTTAATGGTATCAAAGTTGAGATGAGAAAGACGTTGATGCCATAACCATGCCTGAGTCGAGGAAGCTTTAGCCATGAAGCAAATTGGAGTTGATGAAGATGTGTCTTGAAGTGAAATAGTATAAAGATCAGTACCCCGTGTACCAGTAAGTAAGTCATTCCCATCATAATCACGAACAAAACATGTCTTCTTTCTGAAAGCAACTTCCAAATCCGCATCACAGAATTGACCAACCGAGAAAAGATTGTGATTGAGCCCTTCGACGTAGTATACCCTTTTAATCGTGATATTCCCCTGAACCAAATCTCCATATCCTAGGATCGGTGCAAATTGATCATTTCCGAATCGGACGGTACCTAGGAACTTCTCCACGAAGTTAATTAGAAGCTTGAGATTCCCCGTCATGTGCTTCGTGCATCCGGAGTCCATTATGAAGAGAATTATTTGTATCACCTGCAGAAGAGTTAGAACACGATGGAGCATTTTCTAAATTGGATACCACAGTAGTTGTGATAGTAGAATCATTAGTGTCCTTATCAACATTTAAAGGCAAACTAACACTCGTTTTCACATTTTCTGTCCTAACTTTAGGCATCCATTTATATCCGGGAGGACATTGATTAGCAAACCACCATTTCCAAGACTTGCTAGCAGACTCATATAATTCCTTAATTTTGCTTCTAGGATTCTTAGTGGTGGAGTCTGATGCATTACTATTCTTAGTGGGGGTAGCACCAGAATGGTTCACTTTGCGTTTGGGTTTACTAGCACTAATAGGCATCACAGTTTGCTTCTTAGTTCTAGTTTCTACGCCTTTGACTTTATTTATAGCACACATAGAATGATTAGCATTAGCACACTTGCCACATTTGACACAAACAAATTTCACATTCATAGCATTCAAAGTTGAATCATTCAAATCGTCATGACACGCGATTACAGACGTTTTATTCTTAGAAACATTGAAAATCCTAGGGTGTTCTTCTACTTGCTTCATCTTCCCTTGATTCTTGTGTTTCCAGACCTTATCATTCTCTTGAGTGCTCTTAAGCTGAGGCCGGCTAACACTAGTAGTGGAGACTATTCCTATAGTAGAAGACACACGAATATTAGTGTTTCTAGAAGTCTGAGGCGAGTGAGTCTCTTTGTTTGTGGGCTTAGTGGGCATTCTATACATCCCTGGTTTAATCACATTATTGTGCTTAACGCTTGGTGCTACAGAATTCCTTATGGTTTGAGCTTGTGGTAACCTTTCCTTTCCATCCATCTTGGGGGCAAACACAGGTTTTGCAAACGAGGAATTAGATAAAGCAGATGGTTTTCCCAAGATAGAGGATCTATTCTCTTTAGAGGCATTGGGTTGTCTAACAACATTTTTCTTAATGCTAGGTTCCACAATTTGCCCACCCATTTTAGCAATGAGTTTCTGCAACTCAGCTATCGCTCTGTCCCTGTCTTGTAATTGAGCTTTCAACCCTTTAATTTCCAAATTCTGTTCATTCATTTCTCGAAATGTTTGCGAAAGTTTTTCTTGCAATTTATTATCATGTGGAAAACGACCAACATCTTTTTGCAAAGCAAGTTCAAGTGAATGACAATGTTTTTGAAGGAAATCAGTTTTGTGTTGAAGTAACTCAAAAGCCTTTTTGTCAACATTTTCTTTTCGTTTCGAAAGCTCAATTTCAAGACGTTCACATTCTTTGATCTTATCAAGATATTGGCATGCAACTTCAGAATATTCATCAATATCAGCACAAGATGTAAAATAAGCACACATAACATCTTTAGAAACGCATTCTTGCAAGAGCAAATCATATTCATCTGAGAAATCAGACTTTTCCATTTGAAGATCATCAATGTGTTTCTCAATAGATTCAACATATTTTAAATCATCGAACATTTCAGTCCGAATGAACTCCTCAAGTTGAAGAACAGTTTCTTTAATCAAAGCCGTGTTTGGAATTAAGAGTTCTTTCACAAGCAAGGTAATATCTTGAGGAATCGGACGTGTCCACTCAGCATTTTCACGTTTGGCCCAGTCTCTTTCAACAATAGATTTAACATTATCTATGTGGTGTTTAAGAATACCTAATGTTTTCCTACTCTTGCTTTTAGATTCATCTAGAGGGAGGTAGTTGATGTATTTGTAAACATTAGATTTCTTAGGGGCAAATGCTTTCTTCCATTGAATTCTTTTTTGTTTGCATTCTAAGAACACTTCCTCACGAGTTTTCTGAGTTTGTTTGTTGAACAGGCCATAGAGACTATTCTCATAAGCATAGTTATAAGGTTTCACAAACTCCTTATTAACAAGTGGTTGACTATCGGCATCCCAAAGGGCAGTCTCTTCACTATTGGCACTAACAGGCATGCAATCAAGATCTGTCCTTTCAGTCTCATCAAGATAAAGATGCGGGTTCGCAGCTTGAGCTTTGGCAAGGTACTCAGGACTTGCAAAGCTAGCTTGACCCTTAAACATCGATGGAGGTGCTAGCATTCTTACGGATTGAATAGAATCATGCGTTTTATAAACAACGTTCTTCAAAAAGTCGACTTGTGCTTCTAGTTTTGTAACTTTTTCGGTTTCTTTATCATATCTACTTTTGAAGTCTTGTTTTAACGCATCTACCTCTTGTTTCTTATCCTCAAGAATTTTAGCAGAATCGGTAGTGGTCATAGAGAGCTTTTGTTCAAGTTCATTAACTTTGGTATTGGCAAGGTACGTTTTTTGACGTTCATCCATTAAGAAAACATTATATTGACGCTTCTCTTTAGCTAATAACTCAAGAGTTGTATTATATTTGTTTTCAAAATCGTCCTTTTGACTTTTTAACGCACTTCCCTTGTACCCCTCAAGCTCTTTGGTTTTCTGAAGGAGCTCATCTCTATAGGTTTCAGTCATCTCAGTAGATTTGATAAGAGCAGCTTTGCATTCTTCAAAGCTTTGAGTGAGCGTAGCGTTTGCCTTCTTTAATTGCTTTTGACTCTTTTTATTTTCAGTGACATCTTTTTGTAAAGTAGCAATTAAATTAGCAAGCGCAATACGTTCCTCTTCATCATATTCATTTGCATGTTGATCATCCTCAGACTCATTATTGCACATGTGTGATGAATCGGGTGTGGTATTGCTATCAACCGTTTCCATCATACACGTGTCATTAGTGGCATTGGGTAGATCACTATGCTCAGGAATATCACCAAACACATTATATTCATCAGTAGTGTGTACCTTATCGATTGGCTCAGTGTCAAAGATAGGACCATTGTCATCTTCAGTGACTTTGAGAACTTCTTCAACCTTTGCCATGTACGAGTAATGTGCATCAAGCTCTTGATCAGAATCTTCATCATCAGTATCATCAAGCATGGCTCCTTCCTCAGCTGACAATTTAACCCCTGCTTCCATTTTCTTGCATAGCAGCATCTTTTCCTTGTGATAGCTGGAGTCTCTAACCCTTTTCGGCTTCCTGCATTCCTTTGCCATATGCCCATAACCTTGGCAGTTAAAACATTGAATCCCACTCTGCTGAACCACTTGACTTCCAACCGTTTCCCTATTCCCAGTAGCAGCAGCAATCCTCTGAGCATCATACTTAGCAGTTTGTCGATCATATCTTGCAGAACCCTCAACATGTGTTGGATTATGTCGATCATACCTAGAAGGACTTTCACCACGTCGACGTGTGTCATACCTTGGAGGACTCTCAACATATCGGTTCTTTGTGTTAGATGATGTGCGAAGATTGTTGTTGGTGGGTTTGTAGATTTTTTTGTAAGTCTTCATTATGTAAGCAATTTGTTGTTTCATCTCTCGGTTCTTTTGAGCTTGGTCTTCATCACTATCTTCTTCAGATGAGGACTCAGATGGTGGTGATGGTGCTCTTGGCGCTTTACCTCGAGATTTTGTGGAAGATGAAGACTTAGATGATGTGGAATATCGTGGTGAAGATGATGTATTGGAGTATGGCTTAGGAGCACGAGAGTGAGGATCTTGAACATGTTGAGTGGTAGTCACTAAAGCAAGTGGATTAGCTGTCTTGGCAACACGTTCAGCTCGAATTTCATTTGCTTCATTCTGAAATTGCTTCAAGATGTCAAAAAGTCGATGATATGAGACCTCGTCTAACTTTTCTTGTTGTTTCACCAAAGTGACGAATCGTGTCCACTCGGGTTGAAGTTGTTGAAGAAATTGGACATTGACTTGCATGGTGGAGACTTGCAGGTTATTTCTTGTCATGTCATTCATCATCTTATAAAACCTGGAGTAGTAAGAGTCAATTGATTCTCCATCCCTTGAAGTAAACTTGCCAAAATTCCAAAACAAGTTTGTTTTGACATCTTGTTTGTTGAGTGATTCTCCTTGTTGCAAGCGTTCAATAGCAGTCCACATTTCATGTGCTGTCGGGCATGCATCAACCGTGGAGTAAATATCATCTCCAATCCCACTTAAAACCATATAGATGGCTTCCTTCTCCGCATCATGCCAAGCACAATTTTCAGGTGTGAGATCAGCTCTTGTTTCATCACGTTCACTTGCAGGTATTGGATCAGTAGTATCTGTGGCTGCTCTTGGAGGAACTGAGATCTTCTTAAATATATATGGTCCATGAGTAATACATTTCCTCAAGGCATCACCATTAGGTCTTGTATCAAGATATCGTATGAAACGTGATTGCCATTGAGCATACCGTCCAGATACAAGCATTGGTGGTCTCTCTTTGTTACCCGCCACCATTATGTTGTTGTTCGTCACACGGTATTCGGCAGTAGAATCCATCTCAAAATTCTCTGAAATGATGAAGTGAATATGGATCTTAAGTAGATTTGTTGTGATTGTTGTTGTGGTTTAAATTCCGAAAATTGCAATTTTTCTCCAGGCCGACAAGAAATTCTCCAGTCCGACTTAAACGGTAGTCCAAAAATTTTGTAATCGCCAAAATTTGAAATCGAGCTAGAAATGTCCTAAAACTAGTATGGAAAAAATTTGAATTTACTTGACGAAAAAAATTTAACTCTTTTTTTTTTTTTTTTTTTTTTTTTTTTTTTTTGATCTTCGTGTAAACTACGTTCCGAAACTAGTCTAGATGGTGGCTAAATCTAAAAAATACTCAAACAAAATTTAGCTAAACATGTCATCGGAATGTCCATCGGAATGTGCCATCGGAATACCCATCGGAATGTCCATCGGAATGTTGCTTAGATCGGAATGTCCTTTTGATCGCAATGTGCACCTGTCGGAATGTTCAGATCGCAAAGTGTACCTATCGAAATCTCAGATCGGAATATTCAGATCGCAATGGGTACCTATCGAAATCTCAGATCGGAATGTGTACCTATCGCAATGAGGCTGTCGCAATGTGGGCAGAGTAACGTTTCAAGATTGCCTTAAATCCGTCGCAATCCAGATCGCAATAACGATCAGAATGTTCAGATCGGAATATGGGGCTATCGCAATACTGATCGCAAAGTAAAACCCTAGGGTTATTGCGATCGAAACCGTGCTCTCCGTTTCCGAAATTCAAGCTGTCGCAATGATAGTACTTTTTCCAACTTTTTAGGCAACCATTTTAGCAACTTTTAGGCAACAAATTCGTGATTTTTACCAAACCAAAACAACCAAATCTATACAACAAGTATATGGAAGATTTGTAGCAAGATGAAGAACACGAAAAACACAAAAAGAATTTGAATTCGTGATGATTTATAGATTAAATCATACGAATCAAATATAATAACAACAATCAATCACAAAACTACCCCGTGGCGATTGATACCAATTGTTGTCCCATGTATTTGTGATGATTAAGCAATGAAGAGAGAAAGAAAATAGATGAGGAAGAGATGAATTCCTAGAGAGAGAAAGTAGTGAGAGAAAGTAGAGAGAAGTGTGTGAACTTGGTGAGATTAGATTAAGAAAAGTGAGAAATACAAATGACCATCCACCCTCCTAACATGCTAGGAGGGTAGTATATATAGTCCACCCACATGCGGGCTTTAATGGACTATATATTGGACCGGGCTTGTCTTTTGGACTTTAATTAGTTTAAATCCAAGCCCGTGAACCACGACTAAATAACTACTTATTACAACGTTCTAATAAATATTACAATAGAAACCTATGACCGAACATTCTTGTTTGACTCAATATTTTGAGGCTAACACCCAAGTTAAGTAACAATCAAGGAGATGAATCTAATCCCCCAATCCCCACTATCTAGTTCTCCCACTACAAGCTATTCTATACGTAAAATTCCAGTTTTTCCCCGGTACGGTTTACTAGTCACTAAACGATCACATGAAGTGAACTTAACACCACACTTGACTCCTACCCTACTAGATTTATGTTGTTATATGATCTAAGAACTTCAAAAACCAATTTTACTTTCTAACTACACGTTTAACCCTTTCGTTTAGTCTCTACGCCAAAAGTCGTTTTCACCAAAACTGATTTTCTGTACATGCTAAATGTTCGACACCAAAAGCCCGACCTAAACACCATAACTTTTATTGAAAACCTCCAGTACTTTTATATACATTATAAAGAGTTCCCAAATCAAAAATTTTGGCTATCTCATTCGTTTGGTTAGGTTTTGACTCAAATCCCCGAAATCAAAATTTATTCCTGAACTGACGACCTTCCCGAACTCTATTTTCGACCAACCTTACATTTTTGAAAAGTAGACTCTCTGAACTTAATTTTAAAAAAAAGAAACTCGACCAAAGGTGCTACCTACTGCCCGGAACAGTCGACACAAGACAGCCTTAAAAATCAGACTGTTTTACGCCTTTATGCACTAACTTTCTAAACATCTGTAACACCCCACTTGGATAAGTGGACCGTTACGTGTATTTATGGCGCGTCATCAAAGCATAAGGTAAATGTCCTAAAACATTAACTGACCATAAAGGAAATACCGGAATCAAACATCGGCAATCCAAACATAAGCCCAAAACATGAAAAGTAAAATACTGAAGGAAAGGACTAAACAATGTCCAAATAAGCGGAATAATGTAAGTACACGAGTAAGAAGTCTGGATAGCTTCCTTCTAAATGCACATGCTCTCAGAATCCTTAGAGCGTCCTGGTGTACCTGCCGTTAGAACATGAAAGGAACTACGGCTGAGCATAACGCTCAGTGAACGGATATAGCATGATAAGAATGTACTAACAGTAATGGAATAGAAGGCAACAATGAAGCTATAAGACTGATATGTAACATGTGGTAGAACTCTGCATAAAATCTGATAAACCTGATTCATAAATACTGAAACTGAAATGTAACTATTAATTCTGAAAACATGCATTTACTGTATTTTAATTGCCAGAGCTTATATAGGTCACGTGTTGTAACAACCGTGCATGAATAACTGGAGGGGTGACCTCGTCATGCTATAGAGGGGTGACCTCTATATACTGTGCTGGGTGGAGGGATCAGCTCCAATGTGAAGGATGTAGAGCACACACCACATTCACCCTGATAACTTGTAACACATATAAGCCTAGGATGCATCCATACGCCCCACTAATAATACTGATAAAATGGCCAAGCTGAGCTGAGTGGGACGATGTAGGATATCACTCTCCTGCATGTGAGTCACGACACCGGTGCCTCTAGTGCCGTGGTTACGGTACCTCCGTAACTAGTACATAAACTGGTCATGCTTGTATATAATGCTCAGGCAATTTATTTAGTTATTAATATGATTACTGATAAACTTAAACATATACTGGGGAAAACATTTGGCTGAAGACGGGGAATCCTAATCATGCATAGAAAAGAAGTCCTTACTGAAGGGACGGAAATCCGTACCTCTAGTCCAGTAACTGACTGAATGGAAGACTGAACGAATACTACTCGGGCTTCACGGAAACTACAATAATAATAGACGCGAATAAGTTATATGTGCATGACATGAGTTACTTGTTCTTACTTGCTTTACTTGTTCTTGACTTATTATACTTGATAAGTCTTGATTAATTAAAAGTAAAAAAAAAAAGTTTATTTAATAATAAAATGTGCATTGAAACTTATTACTCTTGTAGTAGTAAACTATTTTAAAGATACCATATATAGAAACCACCAGTTAACAATGTTTAGCTTCATTATTAAGAAAATAGCAATACTCTATTTGCATGACCCAATCTCGTTTCAATGCTTGAAGACATATGCATATATACGAGGCATGTTGAAGTTTCAAACATAATGTTAACAACTGATTTTAAGTATAGAATTTCAAGACTTTGGAGCTTGCATGTTTTTAATGGTAGAAGAGGAGTTTACTACAGGTTATAAGTTTACATAGAAAACAATTTTTTTCATAAAAGTTGAAACCATTTCGATGATTAATATTTACCTCTAAACTCCAAACGAAACCATGAGGATAACGAACACTTGCTACGATCTCAGAGAAGAAAAAAAACCCGAACCCGAACACGAATCAAGAACCTGAAATCACAACTACTTGTATACACATTCATGAACCCGAAGACTCAGCCCTTTCATGAACTATAATGCATGATCGAAATCCGTACGTGAACCGATCGAACCAACACGTGTAAGCTCCACACTGGAACAGCCCCAACATTAATCGTACACGAACTCAACTCAATCTAACGAACACAAAACCGAAACCAGACTCAAACTAGGACAAATAAAACATACACTAGAGACGTATTCACGTACACGCACAGGAAACGAACAAGATCGGCGTCAACGGGAGCCCGAACGTGGGATCTGCTAACCTGAAATCCTTATTGATTTTGCAAACAAAGATTTGATATAGGACTTCTTATAGTTATGTTTTGAGATTATCAAAAGAGGTATAACATATAATTTCTTGCCACTAATCTAGGAGGAAGAGGCGAAAATATTTTCAAAAGGGTCTTTATGATGCTGCCTATCACTTGACCAGACATTGGTGATCAGATATTTTCTTTCTTGTATAGTCGGCAGCCACCATGGTTGTTTTAGGGTTTCATGTTGTTTATTAGTTCCTTAGAAAATAAATGTGTAAAACTTGTTCCCTGGTTGATTACTTTTGCTAAATGGGCTGGGCTTAGGCCCTTTCTTTGGTTTCCCTTTTCTTTGTAGCTGCGGCCCAAGCAACAGCAACACATGTTGTTATCTTTTCGTTTCGTGTTTAAAATTAGACGTACGTGTTCGTATATTAACCCTCGTAAATATATTTTGTCGTGAATTATTTATTTCCTTAATAAATAATATTTTCGAATACTTGAATTAATACTGTCATTTATTATTTGAATAAATAATTACGTAACGTTTAAATTAAATCTGTGATTGTACGTAATTAATGTTCGTGGACTTTTAAAACGGGTTTTACAATTCTTCCCCTCTAAAAAAAATAATTCGTCCTCGAATTAGAGACACGATAATGTTGCGGTTTTACAATTCTTCCCCTCTAAAAGGAGAATTTCGTCCTCGAGTTAAAGGTAATAAGCTGATGAAATCATAAAAGCTGAAAGTACACGTATGTTGAAAGAGTGTGAAGGCTGAAAAGACATATAAGCTGAAGGATCATTCGTACTTGATTTAGAACATAATGGTGCTGAAAGGGTATAAACATGACATGACTGAAGTGAACATGGAACGTGACATGGCTGAAGAGGACCTGGAACGTAATCTGACAGAAGAACTTAACTGGATTTATTGAAGGAAAAGTAATGAGAGGTCCGGATGGACTCCTCCGTTTCGAGTAGCTTCCCACTCGAAACGATTCCTTCAAGGGTCTAAACATAATGAACATCTTGGTCCTGATGACCTTGACCTGACGATGCTGAATAGTTTCTGGTTCCATATTTAAGATGGATTTTCTGCATCTGATAGCATGAATAAGCTATAGCATGTAGGATACATGAAACGGTACGTATATATATCCTGAAAGATAACATTTATATATCTAAGCAAGTTGCTGAAAATATATAGGGACGAACTACGTGAATAATTGTGAACGTGCTACGTGAGATATTATGAACGTGGTTCATATTTATATGAGGAGCGCTGGCATGGAATATATCATGAATGTGATACGTGAATCATACTGTGAACGTGATACTAGAACATATCATGAACGTATGCTGACTGATGAATGAATGCCAAACGATACGGCCTGAGATGTGAAACGTCTGCCTGGTTATGGAAGTTGTGCTAAACTTGAGTCTGATTTCTCAAGCTTTCTGTAACAGTATTCGGTAATAAACTGAGAAACGTGTATTGCGAAATGGCACACGAACTTGAACGTGAACAAATTTGTGAACGCTAACGTGAGCTTAAATCATGAGATAGCGTAAAAGATGAACTGAAACAGCATCATACCGCGAATGAGACGTAAACGTGAAAGTGAAAATAAACATGAACTTAAAGTGGGCGTAAACATACACTTGATCGTGAACATGAATTCTGTCTGATATGATGGTCAATGGAATGCCTTGAATTCGTACGATTTACTGCTGAATTTCAAAATTTTCTGCAGATCTGCTACTGCGTGATCCTTTCGGATGAAAGAAACGCGCAGGCTGATTACATGGTTAATGATAACTTAGATAGTATCATACTTCTCTGAGTCTGTGGTAAAACTGATAACAATCTCCATGGAGTCTTGTCTCCTTTCGGTCTAGAATTTCTACTGGTGGTAATAACTTGATAGCCTGACGGCGTTCTATCATAAACCTGCTGGAATGACAGGCATTAGATATGAACCTAGCTGCATCAATGTGTGATACTGATTCCATCAAAATTCTACTTGAGATCATGGGATATTCTGGTGAAAATCTGGTTGGATAGTCATGGAAGAATTTTTAGTGAGAACTGTCAGCAATTTCCGTGGTAGCAGTTAATTGAGTTCTAGAAATGTTTGTACTTCGCTCACAGGCGTCGGTCGGGACCATCAGGTGATGGCCTTCACCTGCGCAGGATTGTCTGAAATTTCTTTCTACTGAAATATGGTGGCTCAGAAATGCCACTTTGTTCAAGTGAGATTTATATCTGGAAAGTTGTGTATAAAAATAACTCTTACTGAAGATTCTGTACAACTGTGAGAAGATGAGTCTCGTGTTCTTCTCTAGCATTAGGCAGATCAGAATGTGACCAATGAATATACTGATGATATTGCCCGAGAGTCATGGAAAAAAAAATTTTATTCATAATTTCATAATATAGCTGGAGCATTAGGGAGCTCAGAAGTATAAAATCAAAATTTTTAGAGAGACTGTAATATGTGCAACAACAGTCTAGAAACATCATGTTCTTTCTCTCACCACTGATGGTAGCATGATCAGAATTTTTTTTTTGGAAAATGTTTAAGACATCGTAGCAGGTCAGATAAACCTGCTATTTATGGAATGAACATTGATTAAGAATGGTGATCTTGTAAAAGAAATTTTAGTGGTCGATACATGATCTCATGATACTAGCCTTCTTCCTGATAGACATAAACGGTGCACTTCCTGGTGGTGCGTTAGGCGAATAAGGCCTCGTTCCGGTAACTTTTGCAGCAAATGCTGCAACTCTTTAACTTAGTTGAAGCCTTGCAATAAAGAGTTTTGAAAAACAGGTTCCGTTCTTGAGACTAACTCGATGTTAAATTATGTCTTGTGGTCAGGAATGAATTTCTGGAAAACCTTCCGGAATTACATCTGAAAACTTTAGGATAATCTGTTGATCATGAATTTAAGGAATTTCAAAATTCGTATAATGAATGGTGACCAGAAGTCTACGCAGCTAAAGATAAAAATTCACGTGCTCGTAAAGCTGGAACAATTTGTACTGATTTTTCTGGCAGGAGTAAAATGAATATGTTCAGGGTTGGTAAGACGGATCTCGTCGTTAACTGAAAATAAAACTTTAATAAATATGGTGATACTGTTGAGTCCTTTCTGACTGAGAGGCAGGTGACTACCTGATTTAAGATAAAGCAGACATAGGAATACGTGAAGTTAACATGGCGACTTTTCACTGAATGTGTTCGTCTGTAACCTCACAGAGTGAATACTGCGTGTTTAACCTGAATAATACTCCAGTGGTGGTGACTGAATTTTCAAGTGATCTAATTTATGCGTGGCATAATATAGCGAGTGTATCCCCCTTGGAGGTTGCCCTGAATCATTGAGGGCCTGGTTTAGAAACATACGGAGTTATGAGTTCTGACTCGTATTTTGAGAAAAGATTCGTATTACGTGTACCATGACTGGTGTCCTGATATGTGTCTTCCGAAATGATACCTGAGACCTATGTCTTGAATGATGTCTTGACATGTGTTTTAGTGGATGAATATGAATAAGGTTTAAAAAAAATTCTGGTAACTGCTAGGATTGGCGGACCGGTTAGACTACTGACCTCTTGTGATTCTGGTCACGTCCGTTCCGGAGTTCCGATGGTTACTGACTGATCAATTATAAGCACGGTGGTTGTCACTACTGCTTTGTCTGTCATTTTATGACGGTCATTATCATGACCGTGATTCCTGTAACTATTCTACTGAGTGGCCGGCTGGGTTCCGGTTCCCACTCTTCTGAATGAACGGCTAGCTGAGTGAAGTGTGACATCTAGCTGAGAAGGTAAAAGTATGGAATGGAATGGTAGTGTCTGATGGTTGAAATTTATTCTTGTCAGAAATTTCAAATTTATAGTTTTCGTTCTTGTTCTGCAGAGTCTTCATAGTATGAACGACATCAGCATCTTGAGAGATCTCCAAAGTATCAGCAGCATCAGAATTTGTGAGGTCTTCAAAGTGTTAGCAGCCTCAGCATCTGGTAAAATCTTCAACTCACGAGCAGCATCAGCACCTGGTAGAATATCGACAAGTGGAAACGCCTGAGATGATTAAGGATCGATTAGCAATATCCATGGAGTAGGGTACCTGGAGTACACCTGGACTACTGTACATGAAGTACAATACTGCACATGGAGCATATATGAGACACTATACGTGGAGTACACATGAAATACTGTACATGGAGTATAACTGAGACACTGTACATGGGGTACATATGGAATTACTGTGCATGGCATTGGTGGAAATTTTATGAGATGATCGATACTGGTGTCGTTTGTCTGACATGATTAAAGAAATAAACTGGTTTAAATGGTTCGCAACTAAACTGGGATGAGTAACATGATAGCCTGGTGATTCCTGCGTAGGCTTAATGCTGGTTATATAGAGTTTCAAGAATATGATTAAACGGAATTTTAGCAATGGTCAGCATGAGGGCATACCTGATGAAGGCTAAACATGATTTATCATGAAAACGTGTTTTACTGAAATTCTTTTTGTGTCTTAGTATGGACACATTTATCATTTGGCTGAACATACAACCCTCGCACGGAGACATGAAACTGCAACAACGTGGAAGCGACATCAACCTGAGATTGTGCGAACTGGATTGTTATATAGACTATAAGAGTATGATCAACTGAGGGTTAACATCAACTGATGTGGATGGCTATGGTTCAATCCACAGAATTCAGGAACAAAAACATGTGACTAAGTATGGGCGATTCTGGTTCGATCCATACTTGTCAAAATTTTTTGAGAACTTTCATGTATATGAATTTACAATCTGGGGCTAAATATGGTTGGCAGTAGTCCAACCCATACCAGTCAAATCTTATAAAATGTCATGACATGACAAAGGTGAATAACTATGGATCGGTTCACAAAATAACCTTCGACTGAAAATCATGAAATTTTAAACTGATCAATGGTGACCGCATATGGGTCGGTTCACCAAAACAAAATTCGTAGAAAAGCACATGCGAGTAAATATGGCCAGTCCTGTACCAATCTTTTACTTAGTCAAAACTTTAAGAGAACTGACTGATAAATGAAGAAATCTGACTGAATAATCCATGAAAAACATGAAAGATAACAACGCCAAAATCTGGGAAGTTCCTGGTGACTACCCACTATTCACAGGTCATGTTAATAGAGCCTACAGGTCGAACCTTGCGCTCTGATACCATAATTGTAACACCCCACTTGGATAAGTGGACCGTTACGTGTATTTATGGCGTGTCATCAAAGCATAAGGTAAATGTCCTAAAACATTAACTGACCATAAAGGAAATACCGGAATCAAACATCGGCAATCCAAACATAAGCCCAAAACATGAAAAGTAAAATACTGAAGGAAAGGACTAAACAATGTCCAAATAAGCGGAATAATGTAAGTACACGAGTAAGAAGTCTGGATAGCTTCCTTCTAAATGCACATGCTCTCAGAATCCTTAGAGCGTCCTGGTGTACCTGCCGTTAGAACATGAAAGGAACTACGGCTGAGCATAACGCTCAGTGAACGGATATAGCATGATAAGAATGTACTAACAGTAATGGAATAGAAGGAAACAATGAAGCTATAAGACTGATATGTAACATGTGGTAGAACTCTGCATAAAATCTGAGAAACCTGATTCATAAATACTGAAACTGAAATGTAACTATTAATTCTGAAAACATGCATTTACTGTATTTTAATTGCCAGAGCTTATATAGGTCACGTGTTGTAACAACCGTGCATGAATAACTGGAGGGGTGACCTCGTCATGCTATAGAGGGGTGACCTCTATATACTGTGCTGGGTGGAGGGATCAGCTCCAATGTGAAGGATGTAGAGCACACACCACATTCACCCTGATAACTTGTAACACATATAAGCCTAGGATGCATCCATACGCCCCACTAATAATACTGATAAAATGGCCAAGCTGAGCTGAGTGGGACGATGCAGGATATCACTCTCCTGCATGTGAGTCACGACACCGGTGCCTCTAGTGCCGTGGTTACGGTACCTCCGTAACTAGTACATAAACTGGTCGTGCTTGTATATAATGCTCAGGCAATTTATTTAGTTATTAATATGATTACTGATAAACTTAAACATATACTGGGGAAAACATTTGGCTGAAGACGGGGAATCCTAATCATGCATAGAAAAGAAGTCCTTACTGAAGGGACGGAAATCCGTACCTCTAGTCCAGTAACTGACTGAATGGAAGACTGAACGAATACTACTCGGGCTTCACGGAAACTACAATAATAATAGACGCGAATAAGTTATATGTGCATGACATGAGTTACTTGTTCTTAACTTGCTTTACTTGTTCTTGACTTATTATACTTGATAAGTCTTGATTAATTAAAAGTAAAAAAAAAAGTTTATTTAATAATAAAATGTGCAT